>JAQISU010000142.1:6250000-6716415 GCA_029339505.1 Unio delphinus
CACCTAGATTTTATTAGCTGCAGTTGTACAACAATTAAGGTGAAAACACTGAAAATCGTACAAATGCAACATACAACGCTCAGTTCTACATATCCAAAAGATTGTCACGATTGCACTTTGCAAAGTCATGCCTGTGCTTCTCGATAACTTGCATAAGGTATTGTTTTTGTTCTTCATCCTTAGTTATTGTAGCATTAAAATTCTTGATAAGGGCGACACCCCGTTCGGCAACGTCATTGACACAGGCCAAATTACTGATCAACTTGAATGCAATCTTGTACGATTCACTTTCAAGCCATTCTTCAACCGGAATGTTGAGGAAACTATCATCGATGGCGGTGGTTTGAAGAAACTTCGTGAGATCGATAATTCATGCAGTGTGTGCAGCAGTGTCTGCAGTGACTTAACCAAATGCAATCCTCGGTCATCTTTGATTGCTAACACTAACTGTTTCTTCTCCTCGCACGACAGATGCTGAGAAAACAGAGATATGGTAGCTAGTTCTTCGGTTAAGTACCTCGAGTGACGCACATCATTTTTAAACCAACGTTCTTCAGTGCAACATCATTGTAGTCATCCAGTCTTTGGATGAGTAGAATGTCATTGTATGGCGCATCAACCACTACTCGAGATGTGAACCAAGACTGAAGGTAGACGTTAGCCACAAATCTGTTGACTCGTTGGATTCCCTGTAATTCACGAGCTGTTAGCTTGATAACAGATTCATTCCCATCAAAGACCAATTCAATCTTCATGGAGTAGATTGTCTTCGCCATCCAGCGAGCTTGATGAAGGGCACCAGGTTTTCGAAGCGTCGCTGAACTGTCCAGTCCAGCCAGTGATGCCGCAAGTTGAAGAAATTCTTGATAATCATCTCGAGGGTGGCTGAGTTGAAGTTGTTCTGCAATGAATGCTTTAAGTTTGTCACAAGCAGAGATTAATGGTGTCACAGTTGGCTTTGGTTGACGGTGGACTAAGTTGGACCATTTTGAGGAACTGCTGCTTGACTGTTTGTTGTTTTGTCTTCATCATCTTCACATTCTTCAGCTCTGACAGTTGCCTGAACACTGCAGAGTTGTTCTGCTGTTGCGGCGGTTCGCTTGAGTTGTCGTTCTTCGCGCTCAGCCGATCGTTTATCATGACAAAAAGTTTTTCTGTCAACTGACCCAAGGCATCCGGCTCTTGACTCTTGCTGCAGTTTCAGAAACTGAGGGTCTTCCTTGTTTGTAATCAGCTCATTAGAATTAGCATGACTGATGTCAAACGGAATATCAAGTTTTCACCATATTCTTTCTGGTTCTGCTGGTCCTTGGTGTTGTTCCTCGAGCGATGTTTCACCAAACCAACATGCTTTGATCTTTGATCTTCTGAATAATGTTTGGTTTGTGGCGCACCGGAAGTCGAGATTTCATCCAGAAGGGCAACAGTTGATCAAACAATCGCTGTGCACTCTCTGCAACGGTCAATTTCTGCTGTCGGTGGTAGTAGACAAAATTCCTCATGATATCACGACCAGATGGAAGGCGAGCACCTGTTATCATGTCAAGGGGATGTCCAATCAACCAAATGATATCCCTGCTGCGAGTACTAGTCGATTTTGCCATTGCTTTGGAAATAATAATAACACTAATATTATTCAATTCAATTCAATTAATATTTTTTATTCTGTAAATATACTTTTTTATATGAATTAATAATATTATGTACTAGCTGAAGTATCCCGCGTTGCCCGTGTAGTTACCCCAAAAAAATCCTTTTTTCAAGCAAAGTTTTATTATTACATTAAGTTTACAAAACATTGTTAAAAATACACAACTAACACAAAAAGTGACATGACAAATAATTATAAATAAGTAATATATATACTTGTAAAATGCAGTTGATGAAATCCAGTTTTTTTTTCTTCACAGTTTTTCACAGTTTTAAATTGTTTGTATTTGAAACCACATTAGCATAAACATAAACGTGTAGACATTGCTAGAATTTACTAATCAAGATCTTTCTAATGGTACCAAACAATATATCATGGGAACAGTGGTTGATTCACAGAAACTTTTAGAACTATGACATGTTAAACGCTATTTACACCGATTTGCCAAAATTTCATGGGCCATGGGGGACCCGTAAACATTATTTTAAAAGTCTCATTTTTTTGGGGTGTTATTTTGTAACCCAAAGGAAACTTTTAGGGGGGTATGCACCAACATTTTCAAAAAAACATTTTTTTGGGACACCCTAATATATATATATATATATATATATATATATATAGAGAGAGAGAGAGAGAGAGAGAGAGAGAGAGAGAGAGAGAGAGAGAGAGAGAGAGAGAGAAAGAGAGCGAGACAGACAGACAGACAGTCAGACAAAGAAAAAGAAGTAATCTGTGCGCTATACAGTTTTATATAATATATAAAACTATACAACATATACAAAACGACATGATCACAAGACCACAAACACAAACATTACTAAACCACAAAATATTTACTGAAAACAACCAAGAAGATAAACAATATTGCCATCATGTTTGCTTTTATATATTCGGACTGATGTTGTCTTTACGTTTGTTCCTAGATATCTGGACCGTATATCAAGACTAAATTCAGACAGCCTGACCTCTCCACAGAAATCCCTCGTTGCCGAAAATCTGTATCTGTGATCTTCGTGATAGCCCATGATGATGTTACATACACGGATAGTCTGCGTTGAACAGCTTCCCCGAAATGAGGACAAACATCAAAATGTATCCACATTTTGTCATGAGAACAGGTGAATTCAGTGAATGACTATTTTGAATAACGACGTGTGCGTCTGTTAGGGCATATTCACGGCCAGCTTCGAATGTATTAATGAGGGGAAGGAATTCGAGCCTCGTCACCCAGGCATTAATGTGCTCAAAGAGAACGTTTACTTTAGACTCAGGTCGTGTGTAATTTTAAGTCCCTTACAACCTTTATGGAGGGCTTTAATGAGCAGAAATAGTCCCAACACACGCTCATGTTCATTGTCTACATCTGCCGCTTGAGGTGGCCTAATAGTTAGAGCGACAGCCGTGGAAGCGGGAGGGCGTTGATTCAATCCCCGGCCGAGTCATACCAAAGACTTACAAAAATGGTACTAACAGCTGCCTCGCTTGACTCTCAGCATTAAGAGGGTAGCGTTAGGACTGATCGGCCTTGTGTCAGGATAATGTGACTGAGTGTGATATCATGCTACATGTCTGCGGCATGATGTCCCAGTGCTAGATATCACTATAAACTTCCTCACGGCAGCAATAGTAGTGATATCACTGAAAAATTGTTAAAGCTACGTTAAACATCCTAAGCAAACAAACGAAACACAACAACAAACCCGCGATGAGGTATTGTGTGGGATTGGTCCCAGTACATACTCATGCATGATGTTATAGTTGTTCTTCATAAGGATATATTAGCTGTTATTTTATTCATGCAGACGTTGTACGTTATTTATTGTCTTTTCTGTCCGTGGCAAGGTGGAAGGAGGGAGGCAGGGTCGGCGCCGGGTCACGGGATAGTGCTGATTTATTCCAGGTATCTTTGTCTAATTTTGTCCTCTTACACACATTTTGAAAGAATCTCTATTTTGTTTTGGAGTAATTATCCTAGAAAAAGGTTTTACATTTAGGACAGCTATTTTTATTTCCTCAACGAGAATGCCACATTGTGTGTCTCTCTGATGGTCTGGACTTAAGGCCACCTTATACGGTGTTTAGTTTGGGATCTAGGTTTATGTACTAAGTTTTGTTTCTTTTGTTGTAACCTTGTGTCGCTGGGCTTGATGGTCTGGTGTTTTGATCACCTTTTATGAAATACATTGGGGCAATATTTAATATTTCTAATAATAATATTTTGTTTGCCATCTCGTGCTGCGGAGCCTGTCGTGGGTGTTGGATCAACTTAAAAGATCTTATTTTGGATCTGTTTGGTATTGACCTATAATCCCTTATTTTAATAATATCAGCAGCAGAGGAGGTGGACAGACCAACTTTGTAGGTGTCAACGAGGCTTTCTTCTCGTTAATATTTACTAGAAAGGTCTATTTGACAAATTGAGGCTTCCTAGTAAATATTTAATAGAAAAGGTTAATTTGGTAACTTCGCAGGGGTCCATTGGCAGCAAAAAAAGACTCCATTGTCGTTGGAATCCACCCCCTCTGCTGCTCCGGGTTAAAAATTCTTTACGAGATTCAGTAAACGATTTTAACCGAATATTTTATCAAGTCCGACACGATATCGTGTCCGAGGGGCTGATACATTTATCGTCACAAATCCGTGTGGAATTGACTGAGCGTGGCTAAAGAAATTTCTAAATCGATTATGATCCATATCACCGCAGCACCAAGTTTGCCAAATATTTCTAAGAGTATGTGTGTCAACTTCGTTAAATACACACAATAAATTGCAGTTATCTCTGATCATTTTTTTGGTGTATCGTTGAGTTATATATATCACATTAGTGCTTTTATGTCTGCCTCGGGAAAATATCCTAGCAGGGTTCTTTTGATTGTCTAACATGATATCATCATATACGACTAAATTGTTAATATCTCCATCAATATCATCAATGCTAGGTGCTTCTTCGATATGGGTTATGAACTCAATAATACCCTCGACGGATTCTTCTACCGCTTTGTCGTTAAAATCTTTTGATTCATTGTAACATCGTTGATCGTCTACACTTGGGGCGACTAAATACAACTTGTCCCATTTCATCCATCTCGTTATTAAATTAAGTAGCAGTTGTGTCTTGCCGATTCCAGATGGTCCGATTATAATCATTCTAATTGAATTCGGTAACATCGCATGGTGTTTAATAGGTTTCCGTCGTCGGGTAGCTGAATAATCAATTACATTCATGTTGTTATATATAAATTATGAATCTATATTGTGTGAAATGTAAGGCGCGTACTGGTACAGGTGACTTGACGACGATTTTACAACTAAAAATAACCAATCAGCACTTTCTGGTAAGTGTGTACAATGTAGTACAAAAAAATTTAGATTTGTTTCCAAGGATTTTAAAAAAACGATGAGGTGATATTGCAGCCAAGCTAACTAAACTCCCGGCAACACCATGGGCGAAGTAACCAGGAGAAAAACACCTTCCAGGATATAATTATTGTGGATCCGGAACCAGACTCGATGATCAAAACCAACCTCGACGGGGTGAAGAACCAATAAACGCTATTGGTAAGGCTTGCGATGCTCAGGATGTTGCATATAAAAGTAGCATTCTGCAACACAGACATATCGCAGATGTGAAATTGATTCACGCGTTGAATTCTATCACTGATAAGTCATTCAAAGAAAAATTGGCTTCATGGTTAGTAAAATCGGCAATGAAAAGTACATTCATGTTAGGTGCTGGTAATTAATAACGAGATGGAATCTATTTATTATTCTCCGAGAGGATACTGGAGGGGCAAAGCAGCAATCGGTAAACTCGCTAGCGCAGCGAAGGTGAAATATACCACCGCGGCCAATTGGTTGTCCAAACAGGTGATATGGCAAATTTATCTAACGCCACCTAAGCGAATTAACTACTCGGTTTTTAATGTGACCGTTCCTAATGAGGTTTATGAAGCTGATATATTATTTCTGCCGCATGAACGTGGTTACAAATACGCGCTAACTGTAGTTGATGTTGCGAGTCCATACAAACAAGAAGAGTCGCTAAAGACAAAATCAGCAACTGAAGCGGCTACAGCATTTGAAAGGATTTATCGAAAGGGTCCTCTGCGCTGGCCTAATCTATTACAAGTTCATCCTGGCAAGGAATTTGAGAGTGCGGTTCTGTCAGCGATGAAAATCATAATACTGCGTTACGACCAGGGCATACTGCGTTACATCGTGATCAGGCAATTATTGAACGATTCAATCGGACGCTTGTTGAGCGGTTATTTGGATACCAATACGCGAAGGAATTCATTTAACAGAAACGATCTCGTGAATGGGTCAAGAGATTACCAGCTGTAATTACCACGTTGAACAACGAGATTATTAGAACAATCAACATGAAACCTATCGACGCGATTAAGAAAGCGTCTATCCCTAAAAATCCACAAAAAGATTTTTCAAAACAACCGATACTCGGTAATGTCACTGTTAAGTATTTATACGAACCAGGAGAGCTGGAAGGTGGCAGAAAAAGAGAAACTGATCCTATTTGGAGTGTCACAACGCATAAAGTATTCGGCACAACACGATCTACGGGTAGACCAGCAATCTATAGACTGGATTTAACTGCCCCTCAGCGAGGAATTACTCGTGAACAACTGCAAGTGATACCCGAAAATACTCAATTGCTGCCGCGTGGTCTTAACTAGCGCCTCTGCGCCTGTTGCATTCAAGACAAGTCAGCATCACGTTATCTCTGGCATGACCAATGCTGCAATTCTTTATGTCTACGGTAAATTGTCGAGAGCCCTTATTCGACCAACTCCAACTCATTATACAATTGCAACTCTCGCAGTGATTATTCTGTTGCTGTTTCAGCGTAATTATTAATTCATCATCAATATCAAATTCTCTATTATTTTTTTATCCTGCTGTTTATAACCAGAAAGTTTTTTTCTGATTATATCCTTGACAGTGTCATCGTTGACAATAGTGTTATTAACATCGTCGTCAATGACGAAATCATCAAGGACAATTTTATTCTTCGTACTCTGGATACTGAGAGATAAACTAAATTTGACCACTCGATGTGATTACCCACCATCCAAACAATTGTATCTGATATAGTTAATCCCTGTGAAGAACGTATCGTCGCTGCGTAACCTAGCTTCCATGGGAATTTATCAGCGAGCAATGCATCTTCAACGACGCTGATATCAACAAATACAATATCATTTAGCACTAAATTCTGCTTTTCACGCTGTCCTGGAATATCAACTTCGATATTCTGCTTTCATGTATCGGAAGGTCTATAACACAACGGTACTGAAAGTGTTGCAAATTTTTCTTTATGCGTTTCAAACAACTTCATCTGAAGTGTGTCTCTGACTATTTTTCTACTTGCGATTATCAAATCGTGTGGTCTCCACGCTTCCCAGAAATCTTTTAGCGGCGTTTACGAAATTATTTCACGCGATATTTCGCATTGAATTCTATCAGATTGTAATCTAGTTAGCGCCTTGAACTCGCGTAATTGTTCATCAAGTGCTCTATGATCGGTGTTAATTTCTTCATAATAGTCTACATGATTCTTCAGGCAATCATGTGGGGATAAACCATCAAATGGTGGTGGTTGGACATGATCGTCACACATGACGACTTTTGTGTTCGCTAGATGAAGCCAATCAAGAAATCTTTTTGTAACACATCTAATGACACCGTGCATATCTCATCCCAAATTACGACGCCGGGGGACAAATTTCTCACCCATTCGTTCAGGAGTCTATTCATCGCCTTTCCATCGAAAGAAACTATGATAAGTACAAGCATTTACCCCTCGTTGTTTCATCTCTCTGGTGAGTCTGTGTGTTGGTGTTAGTACAATCATGTTTGATTTGGAAACGCTAGCGTTTCTATGAAATAATTCAATCGCACGAGTCGTCTTTCCTGACCCGCCACAGCCGTTTAGGTAGCTTGTTTTATATCTACATATTGGATCAGATATCTGCGGTGCATTAGATAGTTCTGAACACTGATTGCTTTTCAAATATTTATCTTCAATCGTAACATCTGCTGATTTTAAATAGTCATGCATCATTTCCCGCTTAATTCTCCATGACCCCCAAATCTCGTTAGAATTAATGAATTCAGCCACTGCTTCTCGATGTTTCACGTTTATGTAAAATGAATCAGTGGCGACTCTAACTACGATGTCAGGAAATCTATTTATCATCGAAAATAAATTGATAGAAGCATAAGCTAGCATAGACGCTCTCAAGTGTGTAGACTGAAGATTTTCTCCGTCTGCGTAAGTAACAGTTGTACCAAAGTTTGTCCCATCGGACAAGAAAGCGACTTTACGATCCACTTATATACCTTTATTCGTTATATCTATGATTATAAAATCGTACTCAACGCTATCTATAATCAAACGTGAAGAATATCGTTTATTGTCGTATCTGCCACCTTGAGTAAATTTACCGATTATTCTTCTACCCAGATCTTTTGCTTCTTTGTTTCTGATTTCAAATAACTGTTTGGACCATTTCACGATATATTCTTCGTCAAGATCTGGAAATTGCTTTCGTTGTTCGCTGATTATACTATCTAGATCGGGTTGTGGTAACCAAACCTCAGTCTGAGCTCGATATGATATAATCGCTTCAATGACAATCAACGATTTTAACATGCTACAATCAATCATGTACTGTAACAGCACTATTGACATCCAGTCTTTTTCAGACATATGTCTACCAATCCAAACGTAACAGCACGGATGAAGTCCTGTAGCTGATTCAAATGATACCACACGAGCGAATCTGGTTAAATCAAAATCAGGTAGTGGTCCATTAATCGCAACACGGGTCATCTCGTGTGTGGGATGTCCAAATCGTTTGAAGAATTCAGCGCATTCTCCGTACCCGAGAAAACTCGCCGGATAACACGCGACCATATCAACTGAAATAATACTTGAGGAACCTGTGGTTCCAGGGTAGTATTTTGTATTCCATAATTCGCCGTGTTTGTATTCGATGCAGCTTGATCTGACATCTGATAGAAACTCACCTCGCGTTGGTTTCCATGTGTTTCTCTTTCTCGTAAAATGAGCTGCAACCGACGGAATTGTAAAACAGTTTGTTAGTAATTGCTCGTCGTCGAAATTCTTCGAGAAACTACCAGCTAGTTTTTGCATCTTGTCATGGAGGGCTTCAGTGCGGTATAATTCTCCATTTGGGCTTACAAACTGATTGAATCCACCCTTAGGGTTTTCAGCACTGTGAAGTAACCACAATGACACTGGATCGTTTTCACTCAACTGGTGAATAGCATCAAATAGTTTCTCTTCGCCCGAGAACTCCACGGAAAATTCCGGAGGTATATATTTTATAGTTCTATCCCGCGGAAATATTGTTACTGCAGATGTCCATGCGTGTTCGTTATTGTCAATAATTTTGATTGGAGCTCCTCTTGATTTATATTTCAGTTCGTATAATATCTTGCCTGTTATCGTCATTACCGATCTTGGGAATTTTAGTATTCGTTCTAACGTTGCCACATTTTGAATTGTCACCCCGTGCTCCTTTACTGTAACTCGGTTATTTTTTTTGTGTCTTAGCTCAGTCAATTTATTTCCACGCAGATCATTTGTGAAGTGTTCTAATATTAGTTCTGCAACATAATTCATCCTTGACAAAGTCAGCGGCGACAGTTTCATCGGTGCTAGTTTTTCAATACTAGGTTTATCATTTAACGGATATATCCCATAAACAACTGCTGTTATAGGATAAGATCTCTCGTAGTTTGGTTTGTCAATTCCAGTCAAAATTCCTGGTTTGGAATCTTGATTCACAGTGATAGATTTTTTATCCTTCAAGATGGGTTCAAATTTATCCCTGATAATTCGATCTCCAGTGTCTGAACGGATATTGAATTTTATTCTAACAAAATACCTTTTCCGCGTAAGATGTGAAATTATCTTGGCTGCTCTTTTGTCATTCATGGTAGCATCAACGCTACCATCAATTCGAAATGTTGACCAGCAGTGAGATGCTCCATCCCGCTTGAATTCATAAAAACAATCACTTATTTTACTTATCATGGTTCTATCACCTATTAGACTCTTTGGTTTATCAAATACTCTTTCGAGATTAAATTTAGCATTTTTCCGGGGCGTAATTTTCGATAATCTCTCGAACTCCTTCATGCTATAATTTAAACAAGTATTTAAAAAGCAAATTTATTATATAATAAATCATTGCAAATGGCTTATGATTGGATCAGTAACCGTGTGTAACAAATCATGCAGAAAGGAGTTTTGTGGGTATGATATGCAAAGCATTCGGCGTGGAAGTTTTGGTCCGATGCCATGTATAAGATGTGGGGTAGGGGTTAGAGGAAAATCACAATTATGTCTCGGTTGTGGTGGTAAACGGTATAGAGAGATGAAGCGCTATTATGATAAACGAGTTAAAAACTCCATCAAAGATTCCACTAAAAACTCCATCAATGACTCTGACAGAGTCAAACTAATAAGAACACCCCAAGTCTACATTAATAGATTCTCAAGTGATGTTATTATTAGACCAAACAATGAATTTGACAAACAATGATAGTATATAAATGAACCAAGCATTTCGACAACACTTGTGACCAGCGATTATGAAGCGTTCTCGTGACGGTATTGTTAGACACCGAAAACTGAAGAAACCAGTTGGTTCTGACAATGGTATGGGTATTTGAAATTTGGCGCTGGAGGGAAAACTTATCTTAACCATAGAATCGCATGCGAGTGTTTCCATGGATTGATCGAAGATGGTTTTGTTATCGATCATATTGATTCCGATCCAAGTAATAATTCTTTATCGAATCTGCAAGCTATTTCTCAGAGTGAAAACACCAAACGAAGTAGGACTGGCACTTGTAAAACGGTTGGGAAGAGAGCTATAAGATCATTTAATACAGAAACTAATGAAGAAATTATATTTAAGTCTACGAATAGCGCCAGTAGATATTTCGGTATTTGTGAATCCTCAATATGGTTTGTAGCAAAAGGAAGAACCCGATCAGCTTTTTCAAATCGTTTTAACAACAAAATTCAGTTTTCGTATGTCTAATCGTGTTTTATACTATTCGTTAACTCGTTTAGGTGTGTTTACGGCCTATGAAATAGTTATATCCCTTAGATTGTGATTTAGTAAGATAATCAATTATACGTTTTTGTAAAAACAAATTAAGAAAATCTGAAGTGTTTACAAATAATTGTATTCTTCTTTTTCTTTAAGTATTTGGTTCTACTTCAATATTGTCTGTAAGTATAATATATAGATTCGAAACAAAGCTATGATTCCATTATACATTCCACGTTATTCATTGTACAGTCAGCCCGGGCTAGTATTGATCGGCTGTCTTTAGTTACTGGCACGCGTAACACCTGTTCATTATTGATTTACTATACCTGTAAAACTGTTAAGTGTAATTATATGAAAACAAATATTTACAAACATTCGGCTCTGCTATTGTCAGTAGATTAAAAATAATACAATTGTAGCATAATTCACATGCGTTTAACGTACATCACATCTGTTCGTCTTCTATATTTAACTTTCATGTATATTATAAGAACCTTTAGTTCAGTGGAGATGTAATTATATTGTAGTCAAACGAATAAATTGGAGTTTGACAAATAATTGTATATTTTTTTGTTTCTTTCAAGTAATCGGTTTTGATAGATTTGTTCACTGAGTCAGTTCATTCCAGGTAAAACCTGTCAAGAGTAATCAGTTTCCATAGGTAAGAGCTGAATACATGTAGCTTTGTGATCGATCCATTAACGTCATCACACCTGTTCGCGTTTGATTGTATTAGCTTACCTGTATATTATATACCTGTATATAAGAACCATTAGTTCAGGAAATACAATTATTTATAAAATAGAGTTTTACTAACAATTGTATTTTTCTTTTAAGTATTCGGTTTTGATAGATTCGGTTGATCCATCGACGTCATCACACCTGTTTGCGTTTGATTGTATTAGCTTACCTACATATTATATTCAAAAACATATACTGTATATAATAACCGTTAGCTCAATCGGTAACGTGTTGCGGTGTCATATTAGCGGTCACGGTTCGAAACTCGGAATGGGCATTATTGCCAACGATGCCTATAGATGGTTTTAATTGGGGGGTACCTCCGAAACTCAAATTGCAACCACATACCATCCACATCACACCGTGGTGTGAACGAAATTTTTCATTCAACAAAGGGTGATTTTGTGGGGGTGAAGGTATGTGGTTGCATGAATGAAGGAGTCATCATTCATTATCAATGTATATATCCATCCGTTCATTTATTGTTCTATGTCGTATTGTCCCCTGTGCTGTCCCTTATCATTCATTCATTGTATATATCCATCCAATTCATTCATTGTATATATTCATCCAATTCATTGTATATATCCATCTAATTCATTGTATATATCCATCTAATTCATTCATTGTATATATCCATCCAGTCATTATACAACTGCCATTTGGAGTTGTATTGTATATATATATATATATATATATATATATATATATATATATATATATATATATATATATATCATATCATATCATATCATATATAATCTATTGTTTGTGCTGTCTATTCATTAATCATACCCTCTTGTGATTCTAATCCGTTATTTGACGGGTTAGATTCACTCTTAAGAGAATATGCTTCGTGATAACTCTGGGTCTGGTTAGATGTGAAAACACCTGGTTAGACCTTATGAGATGTATTGTCGTATATGTAACCTCTGGACGCCTTCGATGTATTTAGCACCTGAGGCGAACAAATGGGGTTCATCATATATCATCGCATAATATCCCCTGGCGTGAGTAAGATGATCAAACAACATGCCACGAACGGGGCTCATTGTATATAATCATCGTATATAATCATAAAATTTCTAATTATATATCCATCATCGCATACTATCCCTTGGCGTGAGTAAGATGATCAAACATCTTACCACAAACGGTTTCATATATCCATCATCGCATATCCCTTGGCGTGAGTAAGACAATACAACAACTTACCACGAACGGGGTTCATTTTTGAAAAAAATATATATTTTTGTATTAGAATTATGTATTATCATAAATGAATTCTGAAAATAATAATAAGATTATAGATGTAATTTCAAAATTGAAAGGCCAAGATATTAAATTATCTGACAATTTAAATCCTGACCAAATTATGTCTGACTTTCAAGATATAGAATACGGTATTATTACTAACAAATATATGCTGCCAAAGAAATACGAGCTAATAAAAAAATCCAGAATTCAATTAGGGACTCACTTACATTTTGTAGTGACGTAAGTGTGTTTGTCCCGTTATTTACTATCGTAGAAGGATTACGAAAAGAATTGGGTCGAGATTATGAATTAAAAAAAAGAGATTAATTCGAAGATTAGAAATACACGAGCATTAATTCAAGAAAATGGAAAAACAACTAACGATTTGACAGTATAAATACAATACAATGGAAAGGTATTGAACAAAGAAATAAATTAACTGAAAAATGTTTTTTTTTTTGTTGCTTGTCTATCTGAGTCGGGTTAAAATGTAGAAATCATTTGATGATGACAAAATCACAACATCGTACATGAAAATCTCTTCGAGATTCAAATCGGAAATTGATTTACTGTTTCAATAATGGTCAACGAAGCTTTAACAACTAGATTGGCTCGCGAGCGACTAGGTGCAATTAAGAGATTTGTACCAATCCGCGACTCTGTCAGGAAAAAACTACAAGCTAGACAGAGTTTACAAACGGATTTTGCTGATTTATCGATATTACGCCTATCACGCAATACAACCAAATAGTCGAACAAGAATTGAACTTCAAGTTCTTGATGCCAGTAAATACTTTCTACCGTGTGAAGCGTTTATTGAAGGAGAAGGAGAAATTGTAATTAACGATGCAGCTAATACAGAATATCCACTTGCTACCCAAGTCGGATTTGTCAATAATGGTATCATGGCGTTATTTGATAGTGCAAAATATCTCATCGATGGAAAAAAGATCGAGTCGATAGACCGTGATGTTGATATGGCCACAACAATAATAGGACTAGCAAGATATTCCGATGATTATACAAGATCGGCAGGCCCTTCTATGATGTTTGCAAAGGATGGTAAGAATGCGACTGGAATAAATCCATATACTATAAAACGACCAAAGAATCTTGCTAGTAATGCTGATGCTAATGTTGAGGATGTAGTGTTTGGTAATAATCCTGATTTTAATCTAAGAGCTGCAACACGTATGTCAATGTTGAGAGGGGGACGTAGATCATTTTCATGTGCAATTCCACTACATCATATATTTGGATTCTGCAGAAATGTTCAAAAAGTTATTTATGGCGCAAAGCATGCGGTATCAATCGTGCGAAAGGGTACTGACAATAACACAATTTGGAGAATTCCAGCAGTTGCTGCAAATCCACTTGCTGATGCCGGTAAAGTCAATTTAACAAAACTATCACTGTGGATGCCAGTGTTGACTCCATCAATCACCGCAGAAGAACGATTACTATCGTTTATGGACCAAGGAGGAAAATCACTACTGAGTTGGCTAACAACGACTACAGATGTCGTTAAATCAAATATTAATGGGTTATTTACGTGGAACCTAGCATCACAACAAGGCCTTTCAGCTCCACGTCATACATTTATTGCGTTACAGAATACCGCACGAGTTGGTGATCAACAACTCAGTCATATGATATTTGATCAATTAGGCGTTAGTGACGTCTCGCTGAGAATAAACGGACAGCAAGAACCATCCGAGGATATACAACTTAATTACGATGAAAACCGTATTGCACGCGTGTATCATCGGTTGTTGTCATATATGGCGCGTAATCAAAACGTTGATACTTGTCTGCAAATATCACGATATGATTTTTGGAACCTCTATCCGATATATTACTTTTCGTTGGAACATTTTGATTTAACAAGACAATCCGTCGTTGATATACACTTTAGAGCTACTGTAGCTCGTGGTGGTATGTTTATTACAACGTTGTTAGCATTGTGTTGCAACAATTTTCATGTAAACAATCATTTATAAAATAGTTTCAAATATCGGTTCTTCGTAAATTGAAATATGATATTGAAAGTGATAATTGACAATTATATCAACATTTGGTGGTTTATTTCAATTGTCGACGATTGCAACAAATACAGAAGATAAACGATGTATGCAGGATAACATAAAAATATAAATATCAAAACCAACCTCGACGGGGTGAAGAACCAATAAACGCAATTGATAAGATGTGAAATTGATTCACGCGTTGAATTCTATCACTGATAAGTCATTCGAAGAAAAATTGGCATCATGGTTAGTAACATCGCCAATGAAAGGTACATTCATGTTAGGTGCTGGTAATTAATAACAACATGGAATCTATTTATTAGTCTCCGAGAGGATACTGGAGGGGCAAAGCTGTAATCGGTAAACTCGCTAGAGCCGCGAAGGTGAAATATACCACCGCGGCTAATTGGTTGTCAAAACAGGCGATATGGCAAATTTATCTACCGCCGCCTAAGCGAATTAACTACTCGGTTTTTAATGTGACCGTTCCTAATGAGGTTTATTAAGCTGATATATTATTTCTGCCTCATGAACGTAGTTACATATACGCGCTAACTGTAGTTGATGTTGCGAGTCGATACAAACAAGCAGAGCCGCTAAAGACAAAATCAGCAACTGAAGCGGCTTCAGCATTTGAAAGGATTCATCGAAAGGGTCCTCTGCGTTGGTCTAATCTATTACAAGTTGATCCTGGCAAGGAATTTGAGAGTGCGGTTCTATCAGCGATGAAAATCATAATACTGCGTTACGACGAGGGCATACTGCGTTACATAGCGATCAGGCAATTGTTGAACGATTTAATCGGACGCTTGCTGAGCGGTTATTTGGATACCAATACGCGAAGGAACTCATTTAACATAAACGATCTCGTGAATGTGTCAAGAGATTACCAGCTGTGATTACCACGTTGAACAACGAGATTACTAGAACAATCAACATGAAACCTATCGACGTGATTAAGAAAGCGTCTATACCTAAAAATCCACAAAAAGATTTTTCAAAACAACCGATACTCGGTAATGTCACTGTTAAGTATTTATACGAACCAGGAGAGCTGGAAGGTGGCAGAAAAAGAGCAACTGATCCTATTTGGAGTGTCACAACGCATAAAGTATTCGGCACAACACGATCTACGGGTAGACCAGCAATCTATAGACTGGATTTAACTGCCCCTCAGCGAGGAATTACTCGTGAACAACTGCAAGTGATACCCGAAAATACTCAATTGCTGCCGCGTGGTCTTAACTAGCGCCTCTGCGCCTGTTGCATTCAAGACAAGTCAGCATCACGTTATCTCTGGCATGACCAATGCTGCAATTCTTTATGTCTACGGTAAATTGTCGAGAGCCCTTATTCGACCAACTCCAACTCATTATACAATTGCAACTCTCGCAGTGATTATTCTGTTGCTGTTTCAGCGTAATTATTAATTCATCATCAATATCAAATTCTCTATTATTTTTTTTATCCTGCTGTTTATAACCAGAAGGTTTTTTTCTGATTATATCCTTGACAGAGTCATCGTTGACAATAGTGTTATTAACATCGTCGTCAATGACGAAGTCAACAAGGACAATTTTATTCTTCGTACTCTGGATACTGCGAGATAACTAAATTTGACCACTCGATGTGATTACCCACCATCCAAACAATTGTATCTGATATAGTTTATCCCTGTGAAGAATGTATCGTCGCTGCGTAACCTAGCTTCCATGGGAATTTATCAGCGCGCAATGCATCTTCAACGACGCTGATATCAACCAATATAATATCATTTAGCACTAAATTCTGCTTTTCACGCTGTTCTGGAATATCAACTTCGATATTCTGCTTTCATGTATCCGAAGGCCTATAACACAACGGTACTGGAAGTGTTGCAAATGTTTCTTTTTGCGTTTCAAACAACTTCATCTGAACTCTGTCTCTGACTATCTTTCTTCTTGCGATTATCAAATCGTTTGGACTCCACGCTTCCCAGAAATCTTTCAGCGGCGTGTACGAAATTATTTCACGCGCTATTTCGCATTAAATTCTATCAGGTTGTAATCTAGTTAGCGCCTTGAACTCGCGTAATTGTTCTTCAAGTGCTCTATGATCGGTGTTAATTTCTTCATAATAGTCTACGTGATTCTTCAGCCAATCATGTGGGGATAAACCGACAAATGGTGGTGGTTGGCCATGATCGCCGCACATGACGACTTTTGTGTTCGCTAGAAGCCAATCAAGAAATTTGTGTAACACATCTAATGACACCGTGCATATCTCATCCCAAATTACGACGCCGGGGACAAATTTCTCACCCATTCGTTCAGGAGTCCATTCATTGCCTTTCCATCGAAAGAAACTATGATAAGTACAAGCATTCACCCCTCGTTGTTTCATCTCTCTGGCGAGTCTGTGTGTTGGTGTTAGTACAATCATGTTTGATTTGGAAACGCTAGCGTTTCTACGAAATAATTCAATCGCACGAGTCGTCTTTCCTGACCCGCCACAGCCGTTTAGGTAGCTTGTTTTATATCTACATATTGGATCAGAAATCTGCGGTGCATTAGATAGTTCTGAACACTGATTGCTTTTCAAATATTTATCTTCAATCATAACATCTGCTGATTTGAAATAGTCATGCATCATTTCCCGCTTAATTCTCCATGACCCCCAACTCTCGTTCGAATTAGTGAATTCAACCACTGCTTCTCGATGTTTCACGTTTATGTGAAATGAATCAGTGGCGACTCTAACTACGGTGTCAGGAAATCTATTTATCATCGAAAATAAATTGATAGAAGCATAAGCTAGCATAGACGCTCTCAAGTGTGTAGACTGAAGATTTTCTCCGTCTGCGTAAGTAGCAATTGTACCAAATTTTGTTCCATCGGACAAGAAAGCGTCTTTACGATCCACGTATATACCTTTACTCGTTATATCTGCGATTATAAAATCGTACTCAACGCTTTCTATAATCAAACGTGAAGAATATCGTTTATTGTCGTATTCGCCACCTTGAGTAAATTTACCGATTATTCTTCTACCGAGATATTTTGCTTCTTTGGTTCTGATTTCAAATAACTGTTTGGACCATTTCACGATATATTCTTCGTCAAGATCGGGAAATTGTTTTCGTTGTTCGCTGATTATACTATCTAGATCGGGTTGTGGTAACCAAACCTCAGTCTGAGCTTGATATGATATAATCGCTTCAATGACAATCAACGATTTTAACATGCTACAATCAATCATATACCGTAACAGCACTATTGACATCCAGTCTTTTTCAGACATATGTCTGCCAATCCAAACGTAACAGCATGGATGAAGTCCTGCAGCTAATTCAAATGATACATCACGAGTGAATCCGGTCAAATCAAAATCAGGTAGTGGTCCATTAATCGCAACACGGGCCATCTCGTGTGTGGGATGTCCAAATCGTTTGAAGTATTCAGCGCATTCTCCGTACCCGAGAAAACTCGCCGGATAACACGCGACTATATCAACTGAAATAATACTTGAGGAACCTGTGGTTCCAGAGTAGTATTTTGTATTCTATAATCCGCCGTGTTTGTATTCGATGCAGCTTGATCTGACATCTGATAGAAACTCACCTCGCGTTGGTTTCCATGTGTTTCTCTTTCTCGCAAAATGAGCTGCAACCGACGGAATTGTAAAACAGTTTGTTAGTAATTGTTCTTCGTCGAAATTCTTCGAGAAACTACCAGCTAGTTTTTTCATCTTGTCATGGAGGGCTTCAGTGCGGTATAATTCTCCATTGGGGCTTACAAACTGATTAAATCCACCCTTAGGTTTTTCAGCACTGTGAAGTAACCACACTGACACCGGATCGTTTTTACTCAACTGGTGAATAGCATCAAATAGTTTTTCTTCGCTCGAGAACTCCCCGGAAAATTCCGGAGGTATATGTTTTATAGTTCTATCCCGCGGAAATATTGTTACTGCAGATGTTCATAGCATTCAATCGAATTCCAAAGTCATCGGCACTCAGCCGAGAATAAAACAAAATTCTTTATAGACCAAGGCCACACTGACACTCAACTAAATAAGGGAATCACAGAGTATGAATGGGATACAGCCCTATACTCTAAAACTGAGACTGCACCAGGTGAAGACCAAATAGGCTACACTATCTACAAAAATATCCCCCCCCCCAACATTAAAAAATTGGTATTAAAATTGCTAAACAAAATATGGACTACAGGACATCTCCCACACAAATGGAAAACCGCAATAATGGTCGCGATTTTAAAGCAGGGCAAGGACCCCAATAATTTTAACTCTTATAGGCCCATCTCCTTCATCAACAATATATGCAAACTTATGGAAACCATACTAGTAAACAGGCTAAAATACCACCTCGAAAGCAACCAGCGCCTATCGCACAATCAATGTGGCTTCAGCAACAAACTACAGATCCACCACGGATCAACTAATTCGGTTAGAAATCGCCATTAAAATTGCCTTTAACGCTAAGAAAAAGGCCGACAGAAACTTAATTGGGGTTTTTATTGACCTTGTAAAAGCATTTGACCTCGTCTGGACAAAAGGCCTTATAGCCAAACTAAACCACTATTGCATCACCGGACGTATGTTCAAATTCATCGAAAACTTCCTTACGGATAGGAAAATTATAACCAGAATAGGTGACGCCCATTCAGAGCCACACACCCTGGAAAATGGCACAACACAGGGCAGTGTACTCAGTCACACCCTATTCAATATCATGATTAACGACCTTGACAAAAACCTAACCTCGAACCTAATGGAGATCTCACAATTTGCTGATGACAGTGGCCTATGGAGAGCAGGCAACCTCTCCCACCACAAAACTATTATGGATATACAAAAAAGCCTGGATAACATAGGGAGTTGGACCAATAAGTGGGGGTTTAAACAGCCCATTGAGAAAACTGTTGCGGTTCTCTTCTCCCCAATTAGGAAAAATCACACAGAATACCCCAAGCTCATAATTCAGAGTAAGGAAATTAAATTCGTAACAGCGGTCAAATTCCTAGGTATGTTTCACGACTGACATCTAAATTGGAGCCATCATATAAATGAATTAGATAAAAGATGCCAAAAAGACCTTAACCTTTTTAAAAACCTAAACGGTACAACCTGGGGATCCAACCAGGAAACACTCTTAACCCTGTACAGAGCCTTAATAAGATCAAAAAAAGACTATGGGTGTCAGGTATACTACTCAGCACCAAAAAAAACACTTAAAAAAATTGGACAAAATTCAAAGGCAAGCACTCGCACTATGCACTAACACTTTACCATCCACTTCCCTCGCCGAACTACAATCTTAACGGGAGAACTCCCTCTACATCTTAGGCGACAGGAACTAATATTAAGGCACGCTGCGAGAATATCAATACATCCAACAACGCACCCCACCCGTGTTGCCATCAATAACTGTAAAAGAAACTATACGTTAGGAAACCCGCAATACATCCCGGCGGGCCACATCACACATAAACTAACTGAACAGCTTCCTCTCGAAGAACTATAAACGGAACAAATCACCTACTACGACGCAGTACCTTGGGACTGTAGTAAAATAAACGTCAACACCACCATAGCACTACAGGGAAACAAGCAAGGGCAAGAACTCGCCCTCAAATCCCAAGTTATTGATGTAATAAATCACAAATACGCGCAATACACTAAAATATATAGAGATGGCGCAAAAACAGCTAACCCCCCCCCACGAACAGCAGCCGCATATGTCATACCTGAGCTAAATATCCAATTCGGCAAAAGACTACCTAACCACTGCTCCATCTATACGGCAGAATTCTGGGCCATACTAGAAGCGATTAAATGGGCACAAACTAACCAAATTGAAAAAACAGTCATAGTCAGCGACTCTCTTAGCGCTTTGACATCCATTGAAAATAACAACACAGCCTCCAGAAGGAACTTCCTAAGACAAACACATAAAATCATTAAAGATATTAATAAAAACAATAAACAAGTAGAGTTTATGTGGGTCCCCTCACATATAAACATCAGAGGTAATGACTTCGCAGATCAAACAGCGAAACAAAAGTTATCAGAAAACGAACAAATACACCTAGATTACAGTACTCAGGAACTATATGGCTTTATTTCAAGTCTAATCGACCAAAAATGGCAAGACGGGTGGAATGCCTCCACCCAGGGAAGAAGGCTTTTCAATATCATTAACAAAGTCTCGCGAACTCGCAAAAGTCCTCAACTCAATGCTAATGAGCAAATAATTATAAATCGGCTACTAACAGGGAAAACAAAATTGGCCAACAATTTCGGCAAATACCTCGGCCCATTCCCAAATAGCCCAAATTGCTATCACTGCAAAGTCCCTGAAGACTTACCACACATTATAAACGACTGCACGAAATTGAGAAAAGAAAGAAAGGAACTAATATTAAAACAGGCGGAAATCGGATCCCCTTATACATACCCGGAAATCTTCCAAAACCCAAACAATATTATCGAAACAACATACCGGAATATCTTACAATATCTTAAAGACACAGACCTTCTCAACAAAATATAAACACATATAAAACTTAATTCACCAAATTAACCCATGACTCTAGCGCCCTATTACACATATAGTAACTCAAGGCAGTAACACAAGGCACAACGCCTACAATAACAGAACAACAAATACAACATAGGATATATAAAATTAATCCACCTTTCCATCCCTAATGGCAAACAGGAAATAACTCCCCAGAGTGCATTGATTAGGGATCCTTAAAATCCCTAGCAAGCTGTCACGGACAGGGACGGAACATCGAATAATAGGATGTTTACTTTCACGTCCGCGCAAACACTAACTACAATCCGAAATTTGACACAAGCTCTAGCACCCTGATATAAATATAGAACCACAAGGCACAACGCCAACAATAACAGTATAACAAACACAAAATAGGGCATATATATTTAGACCCACCACCACAACACGACTAACAAAACAGGAAAAAAACTCAACAAAGCGCTATGACTAGGGAATCTTAAAACCCTAGCAAGCCGACAGGAACAATCACAAATCATCAAATAATAGGATGACTTACAAAAGGAAAGTACATACAAATGGTAAATGGGGAAATAGAGGAATACGCTAAATATTCCTACTGTCAGCAACACCAATAAACTACAACAAATAAAATCGCTAAACCAGTAACTAATACAAGTAGGATAACCTATGCATACACACACACACTTAAAACATACCAAACAAAACCTATCCCCCACTCCTATAATATCATCTCTCTGACTAACAACATCTTCTCTCCTTTCCTACTCTACTCCTACTTATTGGAACCAGGGGATAAATATATATATATATATATATATATATATATATATATATATATATATATATATATATATATATATATATATATATATATATATATATATATCACACAACAATAACAACAGCTAACAAACATCAACAATAAATAAACAACACAAACATCAGCAAACAAAAACAACAAAATAACAACAAACAACAAAACAATCAACAACAACAAACACAAACAACAGCATTATTAAAAAAAACTGGCTCCATTCTCAACTTTCTAACCAAACAGCACTGATCATTAAAAATTACAATATACGGCGATGTCTAGACCTAGCCTGGAGTCATGCAAACGTCAGAGACATCCTCCATGCAAGAACCAGCCTAGACGGCCAAGAACCAACCTAGACGGCCAGAATTTAAGTAGTGTTCCATAAACACATTAATGCCCTGGGACGTGGCACAATTCCGTCCCGGCAGATAATCTAAGAAGTGTGCGGTGCACACATTAACCGGTGGTACATGTACCTAAGTACGAACACCACCAAAACCCAAGAGAACAGAACAGAACCACTAAGGGCGAGCATCCTGCTACCTCTAAAACTTGTCCAATAGCACACAAAGAACAAGCAATAGTGGGACTCATGAACAAACACAATTGGCAATATAATAAAGCTAAGAAAGAGTATGAAATTAATGCTACAAAATTCTAAATCAAAATGTCATTGTTTCCACTCAACAAACTACGGTAAGAACTGAAAACAACACCCCAAATAAACAACAAAACACAACAAAACAAATCAAAATAAAACAAAATAATACTAAAGAACAAAACCTGTCCTTAACAGAATTGGGCCTAGCCATAACTAAACTAGGCCAACTGATTGCCAATATCCAGTTACAAGATACGAAATCAATAAACAGGCTGCAAAGTGCAATTAATTCAGTTCTGAGTCAGATCGAACAACTATCTCGAATCGACCCTCTCACAATTCGATAACAGAATAAGAAGAGATTTAATCTATCCCGAATCGAATCCCTCACATTTCGATAACAGCGAAAGACGAGATTTAATTATATGGGAATGGAATGATAGAGGGCAATAGGGAAATATTATTGAATTAAAATTAATGCTGTTTAACACAGCATATAAACCCGATGTCATCTGCATTCAAGAGACTAAACTATCCTCAAGCTCTAGAACATTGCCATCTATACAAGGCTATGCCCCTAGCTACTTCCAACACAGACAAGACGGCCAGAGGGGAGGACTAGCCATATTTATAAATAACATCATCCCATCTGCTGATATTGTACCAATTGTATCAGCATATATAAGGAACTCCTTAATAGAAGTTCAGGCATTATTCATAAATACAGGCAGTAAAACATTTACAATCTATAACTTTTATGATCCGGGGTTGACACCAAAAATAAACATAATCTTGCCCTACAAGCCCTTAAACAACATATTGGAACTACACAGGCGGTCAATTGTGTGGACTTCAATGCCCATAATGAAATCGGGGGGGGGGAGAGGTGACTGATAGCAGGGGAGGAAGGGTGGAGAAATGGATAACTGAATCCACTCTGGTCCTCCTCAATGATGGTGCCAAAACCCGACTTAATCCGGTAGATGGCTCCCTATCCGCTATTGACCTCACCCTGTGTACGCCCGGGCTTGCACAGGTGGCGGTGTGGGGAGTGGATCAATCTGACACGATGGGGAGCGACCACTTCCCCATTTTCACTACCCTACAGGTCTCAGCACAGCTTGATTCCAATATTAAAAACCCCAGGTGAAACTATAAAAGAGCTGAATGGGACTCATTCCTTAAACATTTAACAAACATAAAACTATTAGATATTCAAACCGATGATATTGACCAATATTATGAAAATATAACCCAGGCTATAGTACAAGCAGCCAATAACACAATACCAAAAACAAGCTGCAAACCAAATAAAATTAGTGTGCCATCGTGGACTAATGAAATCAAATATACTAGACAAAATAAAATTAAAGCTCTAAATAAATTTAAACGCACAAAAAATAGCTCACTTTAGGGACTATAAAAGTTACGATAATAAATTAAAATACCTAATTAAACAGTCCAAACAACAAACATGGCAAAAATATTGTACTAAAATGAACATTCGAACAAATGCAAAACAAGTTTGGGACAAAATTAGAAAAATGAGGGGGAAACATAC
The DNA here is from genome assembly GCA_029339505.1 of Unio delphinus. Taxonomy (NCBI): domain Eukaryota; kingdom Metazoa; phylum Mollusca; class Bivalvia; order Unionida; family Unionidae; genus Unio; species Unio delphinus. The sequence continues at coordinate 6,274,313 of JAQISU010000142.1, forward strand.
TAATAATACCCCAAAAATTAATAACACTAGTAACCTCAAAGAACAAGCTGACTCATTAACGGCACACTTTCAAAAAATGAGCAGCAATGATAATCATACCAAAAAATTTCAAGAACATATGAAGAAAGCGGAAATTAAGTTTAAGCATATGTTTTCAGATCAAGGACCTAAAGATTCCTACCTAAATGATGAAATAGCCATTAATGAATGGGAAAAAGCTTTCAAAACTAAAAGCGACACCTCACCTGGGGAGGATACAATAGGTTACACAATATATAAAAAACTACCTATAGACTATATTAAAATTATTCTCAATATCTTTAACAAAATTTGGCGAACAGGAAGGCTCCAAAAAAAATGGAAAACGGTCATTGTAGTCCCCATCTTAAAGCAAAATATGGATAGAAATGATGTTAACTCATGCAGGCCCATTTCATTAGCACATAATATATGGAAAATCATGGAAATTATTATTAATAACAGACTCAAGCATCATTTGGAGATCAATAACCTACTCTCATCAAATCAATGTGGATTTAGAAATAATAGATCCACTATTGACCAACTGGTTAAACTGGAATCAGCCATTAAACTCGCCTTTAACAGTAAAAGGCCAGCGGATAGAAACCTTATTGCGGTATTCTTAGATCTTGAGAAAGCTTTCGACCTTGTTTGGACTAAAGGACTTTTAGCCAAACTAAATCATTATGGTATAACAGGTCGGATTTACATTTTTATACAAAACTTTCTAATGGACCGCAAGATTATAACCAGGGTAAGGACCACTCTCTCTGAAGAATACACCCTTGAAAATGGAACTCCACAAGGAAGTGTTCTAAGCCCCACCCTATTTAACCTCATGATAAATGACCTTGATCTTAACTTGGCCTCACCACAAATTGGGCTATCACAGTTTGCTGACGATAGTGGAATATGGAGAGCAGGAGCAGCAGAGGGGGTGAACAGACCTCGTTATTTTATGTAAATAACGCTGCTATCGGGAATGTTCATGAAAATAAAAAGGTCTATTTAGCTATTTAGCTTCCACGGGGTAAAAAAGAGGATATCATCACGCGCAACACTTGACAGCGAAGGTGTCCCCAATGCGCAGCATTGGTGACTACTCTGCAGACCCGGCGAATCATTGATACCCTCCTCGATGGAAACTCTTTGCAATTCACGATGATATTTCACACGCGAAAAAATAAGTGCATGGAGTCGTCGCAGAATTGAAATTCGCAGACTTGAAATTGCACAACAATTTCCATCAGAGATTTTCGCCGCTGCGCGCTAACAATTTTTTTATGTGAAAGTCTTAAGATGAAAATCCTCGAAATTGCACAGCAATTTACGATTTCACAAACAGACTGATTTGTAGGACCTCACCGCGTAAATCAATTAGATTATTAGATTGGTCGGTGAGTTTGAAATTAATTCTCGTTAACGAATTATTATGACACCACATAAATACTGGATTAGTTGGGTCCTCAATAATTAAAAATCCTGGAGGAACTGTTGGTGCAAATGAGTATAAAATATATCCCTGCTGAGTTTGATTTGATCGTTCAAGATTTATTTGATTGCTGCCTTCGATGACGTCACATACTAAATTTAGCGCAATCACCGAGGAAATATTGACGTTATTCGGAGCGATATGTCTACCACCGCCATCTGGGTCGTTATTGAACGTCAGAAAATTTATTTGTTGTGATACCGATTTTTCCCATGCGTCATGAATCCTTTCGAAACCAACCTTGATGGTATCGCTGAGAGTTTTTTGTAGTTCTGGTGCGTTATATCGTGGAAGCTCAAATGCAGAAATATCTTCAACGCGGATTTTATGTTTTTCTGCGAAATCTGTTCTCGTTTTATCACTGTCGCTTAATATCTCTTGAATAATTTGTGCATGAAATGTCTCCATGTCATTGATGATTTTGTTGCCCGTCTGTGTTACACTAATAAATTCATCTCGGGCGAGAGCACCAACTTGAAGGGATATTAACAGCAACGAAAGATCGTTTTCCATCGCTGTAAAATTTTCATTAATTTTATCTTCTCGCGTCGTGTAGTACTTAATGCGATTTTCTATTATTTCATTGAAAAAATTCAACTTGGAGTAATCGCTGTAGCATTTTACTTCATTGACTGGTTTTATCTTATCAGTGATGTAATCGGATATTTTAGGTTCGGGTGGGAAATCCTTCGGATTTTCATTAACGGTTTCTCTCAGAGTTCCTCTTTGAGGTATTTCAGGCCAACCTAGCACTGATCTGATCGAACTGTTATATATACTAGTATATCTACGATATACCCCGGTGAATTAATCTCGATCGCAGATGATAGCGTCGGTTCATGAACCGTTATAGCAATTTTAGATTCTTTTCCAGTAATTGAAATTATTCTCCGCTGAAATTCAGCATTGATTTGTTCAATTTGGTATGACCCTGTTGGCAACGAGACAACATTCCAGTCTGAGGTCCCGTCTGGTTTATTCGGTTGTTGACCACCAAACGCCGTCGATCTGATATTGGGCCAGCTGTGATACACTCGTACTTTTGCCAGCGCGATCTCCTTCACGGGGATTGGAGTCGGAAAGTTCACACTTAATTCAGGGTTCGTTGATGTTATTGAGATCACGCTTGTTTGCACTGGGGTTGTATTTTCTACTATTTGTTGAAGTAGTTCCTGCGAGGTTGTCATTATTGTAATTATCACTGTTGAAATCATTTTTATTTTCGGTTTTCGATTCCATTTCCAGTTTCAACGTCGTTGACTTGTACAACTACACCATGTAAGAGAATTCACTGTCTGATATTGTTGTATCATCGAGTGATGATGATATCAACGAGGACAATTGCGAGTAACCGGTAGATATAATGTGAAAATTAATTATATAATCGTGCAGTTTACTCTGGCTACACGATGATTTTTTGTGACCCGGTTAATATACCTCCAATTGTATCCATCACAGAAATAGCGATTGGAACCACGACCGGAGAAATCATTACCACCGATGATAGTATTATTCCAGCTGTAGCGATTACCCCGGACACCGAGTACACGGTTACATCAACCGCGGTTATTCTTCGTCGATATTTTTTTATTTTTATTTGATATTCTTCAGCGAGTGAGCTGAGTTTAGTTTGAAATTCTCTGACCTGATCATAGCGATACTGAGGTACCGAAGGTATCGTCGATGTTGTCATTTTATTTTAGAAACGCTAGTGTTTTCAATTGTGGATTTTCAGTTTAATTGTTTACTTAAATCCGCTACAAATTCCACGTACCATGTTACTGAAACCTTGGCTAAATTATTATCAGTGGTCGTTATCGTGAACTGTTCAGATGTATCCTTGTCGATGATCGTTGATATTACATTATTGACCCCAGATGAACTATTCGATGATATATTGAATTGAGTCGGCGATACTATTGTTAATCTATAAATACCCCTCACGGCTGCAGTTACGTGTAATATATTATTTAGTGGAGTCCACGCAAATGATCCTTGTTGAATCGTGTATACGATAGTGTTGGGTTTCTCATGAGGGATTTTTATTTTTTCAATGACGCTTATCATCCTCGCCGCATCATCCTTCATTGCATCGTTGAATGTTTTTAGTTCATCGATGGATTTCTTAATCTCGGGAAGGGTTATTTCAATTTTATCGAATGTGGCTCCAATGAATTTATCTATGATGCTTTTACGAAACATTGAAAACTGTTTCACGTGTTTTTCATATTCGGATTGCAACGTCGCCAGTTCTAACATGGAATCTTTTATCGCGGTGAGTTTTGGTGTGGTCACACGTGGATCGCCAAAGAAGCTGTCAACGAGTTGATTAAACTCGGTTATAAAAGCTTCATATGTTTTTAATGAATTCGTAACATATATTTGATTGTTATCGAGTGATACTATTTTATCTGTAATTGTTGAAATAACAACGCCTGGTTTGAGTTTGCCCTGATCGGAAGATAACGCGATGGTATTCTCTGCAGCGTTTTGTCGTTGAAATCTTTCGGATTTTACTATAATATCACCAAAAGAGATGTCACTAGTTTTCAATTTGCCCTGACGATCCCCAAATACAGCTATTTCACCTGGATCAACAACTGTCAGGTTCAAAGTTTCAGCTATTTCATCTTCGATTAGTTTTTTAACATCCTTGGCGGAAAAATCTTTAGATTTTTCAGTATCGGGTTTGCGCGCTGATAAAGATCGTCTCCAAATATCAATCATTGTTATCATAGAAATATTTTCTCTGTTTAAATCCAAAGGTGAAATTGCACAGCAATTTCCATCAAAGATTTTCAATCCAGCGGCTGCTAGTATACTCATTCACTGCCACATGGGGTGGTTTGGAAAATCTTTTAGATTTCGAAATAGCATCAAGGACATTTAATACCTCACGGCCGCATATTGGTGGGTCAATCATCGTTTGGGATGGTAGCGTAGAATACCAGCGAGGAAAATTCGATGTGGAAAATTTACGATTTCCAATACAACGCATAAATTCCTTCGAGGGCGCTAATCCATACGAGTCAAAATAAATAATCCCACGTGGATCAATCGCGTAACACACGCAGTGAGTTCCAGGTCCGGAGCTGTTATCGAGATTTATAATACCAGTTTCAACATCATTGGGTTGTGCCGGTAACTGATCTTTCATAAAAACACCTCTGAAGTTTTTAATCGCGAGTTTTTTTAGCTGCTTCGAGCAAATCAAAGTTGGACAGAGGAATCGAAGATTCCCGAGTTAATAAACCGTTCCTGGGATTCGAAGACCCGATCCCTTGTACCACGTGTGTAGAGTTGCTTGTAGTCTTAGACCATTTCCCTTTTTTTATGACCCTTTACCCGTTTATATCCCTTTCCTGTTGCTTTCTTTAGTGCCATTCCTGCCGCTATACCAACGGACCCTAACGCTGCCGCTTTAGCTACCGCTGGGAAGTCGCAGCAATCAACGCTGGAATCGCAGCTAACAGCGGAAATATCCCACCGGTTTTAATCATATTTTTAACCGCACCCGCAGAAAGAACAATTTGGACGCCTTTCTTTACTACAATCGCATAAATGAAATGTTTCACTTGGCGAGCTTTCAGCGATAGTTTATTTGCACCTCCGCTCATTGGATTAGGTTTCAGCGTTATTGTGGTTCCGCACTCTTTCGCTGATTTGGATTGTAATTTCTTTAACTGACCAGGTGTCAATGTGACGCTGATGTTACTATATGACATTATACTAAAATGAGTTAATTCCAATTGTGAAAATCTTCCAGATTTCTACCTAAGGACTTTTAATCGTAAATGGAAAATCTTCGATTTTCATTGCAACTTCAAAGGATTTTCAGAGATTTTCCACCAGTGCATCAACGATTCTCATTCGTCCACCAACACCTTCGAGTAGCATTCATTTATCACTGAGAATGACAGCAACTGCTCGGTATCTGCCAACACCACCCGCGCGGTTTACTCGAGCTCGAAAGTGTATGTCAACGACGGATTGTCTCATCAGGTCGAGGTGTTCCAGCGAAAAGTAATAAATTGGATACAGATTTCTAAAATCCAACTGTGATATTTGTAGACCAGTATCTACATTTTGATCGCGTCCCATATACGACAACAGGTTGTGATAAACTCGTGCAATCTGATTGTTTTCATAATCAAGTTGTATTTCCGCAGATGGTTCCTGCTGGTCGTTTATTCTTAGTGTGACTTCAGTGACACCTAATCGATCAAATATCTTATGGGAATGTGTTTGACGACCAACTCGCTCAGCGTTTTGTAGCGCAACAAATATATGCCGTGGAGCTGAAATACCCTGTCGTGCTGCCAAGTGCCATGTAACTACACCATCAATATTGTATTCCGCGGTATCTGTGGACACTGACAACCAGCTCAGTAATGATTTTCCTCCTTGATCCATGAATGATAACAACCGCGATTCTGCGACCATCGACGGAGTTAGCACTGGCATCCACAATGAAAGTTTTATAAAATAACTTTACCGGCACCAACACTAGCAGCAGCACTGCGCCAGATTGCATCATTATCAGTACCCTTTCGCGTAATCGCTATAGTATGCTTGGCCCCATAGATAACTTTTCGGACGTTCCTGCAGAATCCAAATATATGATGAAGTGGAATCGCGCATGAAAATCGTCGACGATCTCCTTGCAACATTGCTTTGCATGTTGCGAATCCTAGGTTTTAATTGGTATTAGCGCTTCCGAGAATATCAAAGGCACCAGCTGGTCTATCTCTGTGTTCAGGGGTATCAGGCTGTGGATCAGCTGCAGTAGCTCGTGGTGTGCCTATTTTAATATGCTGGATGTGATCAGCGTTATCAGTAATATCCTTCGCGAACATCATAGAAGGACCAGCCGATCTAGTATAATCGTCGGAATATCTCGCTAGCCCTATTATTGTTGTTGCTACATCAACCTCACGTTCTATCGATTCAATTTCTTTGCCATCAATGAGATATCTAGCGCTTTCGAACAACGCCATGATACCATTATTGACAAAACCAACTACAACACCAGCGTCGTATGGTGTATCAGCTGCAATATCTGTTACCAGTTCACCTTTGACTTCGATAAAGGCTTCCCACGGCATAAAGTATTTACTAGTATCGTGAACTTGAAGTTGAATTCGCGATCGAAGATTTGGTTGTACTGCGAGATACGACAAATATTGATAATCGCGTACGGAATCATCTTTGAGTACTGGGGAGTCCATATCAAAGGCTGTGTCGGGTGACCGTTTGAACATTTTTTATTTTAATACCCACTAGTCTAAATTGCAATTCAAAGAGTTTCATCTCAAAGTTGATTTTCTCTAAATGAATTCCTTGGGTTTTTACCCCTCAAAAAAATCATCCACATTGGTGAAAAATTACAAAAAAACACCCAAAAAGCATCAAAAATCAGCGAAAAACAATAAAAAATTGATACAAATTTTGAAAAGATTATCAAATACAGAATAAAATTTATTCTAATAATTTTTTTAGAAATAATAATATTTCACGGAAATCCTTTAGATGGTAAAATCATTTGGATGGAAATTCGTAGAATTTCAACAAGGCAATTTTCACCGATTACGACGTCGTTGTTGGCCGCTCACCGCTATCATATTTGCTGTTATATTTTCCTCCGCGGGCAGATCCACCGACGGGGTTATGATTAACGAAGTCAATAATGGCTTTGCCATCAGCGCTACTTTTTAATCTACGGCGTTATTTATTATTTTACTAACACTTGCAAGCATAACCGCAGTAGATGGTAGTGAAGTCATTCCTGGTTTCGAAAATCCCTTGGATTTTCTCCGTCGAACTAACACTGTTAGTTTATCCTTTGCAGATGAAAACGCCTTCCCGGCAGCATCAACAACAGCACTAATACCCTTATCACGAATAACATCAATGGCTTTCATTGACAGTTGTTTTGCTATCGGCGCTACTTTTGGAGCCATTATTGAAAATAATCCTATGATGGTATCACCCAGGCCATCTCCATAGTATGCGTGGTATTTTGGCAATCGTGAGTTTACTATGTACACGCTAGTTGGTTTGTCATGATTGTAATGTATAATCATCTTATAAAAATCCACTGTGTTAAATTAAAAATCCTTTGCATTTCCCAAGCAATTTCCATTTCAGTCACTATGATACCCACGGCGAAAATCAGCATGATTTTCTGCTAACTCTTCGATGAAATCTCGATACGTACTAATATCCATGATACCACCTTGAAATAACCTCCTGCAGATATCAGCGGCTTCATTTATTATCTCCGGTGAGTTATTCTCAGCCCGTGAACCACGTACGAGTACTTCTAATCGTGCTATATCATTGAGAATATTACCAGGACATGGAAAATCTTTCAGATTTTCACCCATAGTATTTTTCCTTGCAAATCCCGTTCCAGTTTTTTTTCTTAGTTTTTGCTTCTTTTTTTCTTTGTTCTTGTTGTATTTTTTCTTCTTGTTGTTGTATATCATAATTTTTAATTCCCCTTTGAAATGCTTTATACCCCAGCTCTCTCCTATTCAAACGACTAATATTTTTGTTTGTTTTATACAACCAATAAACCCAGTCATCTCGTGATATGGTACTATTTTTATACTCGTCTTCGAGAAAGTCCTTTCTTGAATAATAGCTTTGGACGGCAAAATTACCAAAAGCCTCATAATCGCTGTTTTTTTTTTAATTGAAATTGTTTTATGTGTTCCATAGCCGGTTTGGTGAGTTTGTCTGTAAAAGAAACACCTCTCCTCGAAGTGGCACCTCTCTCCTCTTCTTCGAGTGGTTCAGGTCTTTCAAGTGGTTCAGATGGACCACCCTGTCGTTGCATTTCCATCTGAGTTGCTATATCACCTTGGAGTTTTTCAACAGCTTGTTTTGTTAGTCCAGTTTCTGTTGCTATTTTTTCAAGTTCACCAAGAAGAGGTCGCTCTGTTCTCTTCCCCTGTTCAGTACACAGATCGTTCAGTGGCCGTTTTCACACCTTCAGTGGCGCTAACGATCGGTTTAAAAAGTTCCTGCGTATCCATAGAAAAATCAGTCTGTGCGATTTGTCTTTGTTGTAACCTATTACGCACACTATCACGGAGGGGTAGTAGTTTATTTAATAGCTTCAATCGCGTTTTCGCGTTTCGTGTGGTTAATGATTGTCCTACCATATTGAAAGAGTATCACTATAATTCCAATTGTAAAGTCGTAAAATGCTTGCAATTTCAAGGACTTTTAATCCAAAGGATTTCAAGAAGGGATTTTCAATACCAATAAAACTATATTTCAATAATTGCTATATTTTACAACTCCCATTCATAGTATCAAATTCCCTCTGTGTTTTGTTTGACTAAGCTCACCTCGACGTTATGAATGGGCCCATTCATCGCGTTTACCTGTGTAACCATATACACGGAAGTTATATAGGGGATTTTTTATCTGTTGTTAACATGTTTACGTTTTAATTCCAGTTGAATTTCGACACACTAAAACCCCAAATAGTATAAGAGACGAAGTTGTATATAAGCGACTCAATACAGGGAAGTTAAATACACAAGTGTGTGATTTTATTCTTCGTTGTGTATAATACTGATTATTGACAGCGCTAAATTAACAGTGAATACTTGTAAAAAAAAGTAAGCGCGAGAATACATTATGTTCGATTTTCACCTATAAAACAGATAATTAATTTATCCTGGCGATTTGTGACAATTATAACAGCCAATCAAAAACTACTAACGAAACAGTGACAGTGTTTCAAACGGTAACTCTGTCATTGACGACTTGTCACACGCAGATACCTGAGCGAGTTATCTCCGCTAATAATACAGTTAGAGATATGAAAACTGATCTTTTTGTCCATTTTTTCTGGAAATCGCCGAATTTTGAACTCCTTCTGCTACTCTTTGTACCGAGGGCGAACAAATATAGAAATATGTACCAGCTGCAGTCATATACTGAAATATTTTTATTTCGTTATTTTCCATATTAATTGATTTTATAGGTCTCGCCGCTTCCGAGTATTTCCCACTCCCACCTAGTTGTGCGTTTTCACGTTGTGTAACAGCTTGTAAATTATTCAAAGAATTATCAGTCTTGTTATTATTTATGTGATCAATAACAAAACCATCCTTGATCAATCCATAGAAACACTCGTATATGAAACGATGATTAAGATATTGCTTCTTTCCAGCACCAAACCTCAATTATCCCTGATTATCCACAAAACCAACTGGTTTATGTGATTTGCAGTGTCTAACAACACCATCACGAGAGGCCTCATAATTTGTGATCACTGGGTGACATCTGAATTCTTGGTTCATTTATATATAATAATATTATTTGTCTAATTCATTAATTGGCTGAATTATAACACTACTTGAGAAACTAGCTATGTAGTCTGGGGGGGGGGTTATAATCCTGCCATGAACGTCTGTAACGTAGTCGAGCCGACCCTTTGAGATTAGGTTGGGTTTTGAAGAAATAACAAACACGTTTGTTCAAATACAAATTATATTATAAAAGAAAATCATGATAGATATATATAATATATATTATATATATATAATGAGCACACAATACACACAAATGAATCTATGGTTGTACACTGCTGTACTATTTTTCTATAGTTATACACCACTGTATTATTTCTATAGATATACACTACTGTATCTATGGTTGTACACTGCTGTACTATTTTTCTATAGTTATACACTACTGTATTATTTCTATAGATATACACTACTGTATTATATATGTCCCGTCATATACTACCAACGTAGCATGATATTGACTATTGATACGATATCAATATCATAAGGGTTAATTGACAATAAACATTCTACTTGTGTCACACACGCAAAATATAATCAATGAAAACCCAGTAATATCATTGACTTAACACGCTATTCGTGCTTTACATAATGAAGCAAACGTAGGGTTTTATTGACTGACGAACACGCTATTCGTGTTTTACAAAATAAAGCAACCGTATGGTTTTATTGACTGACGAACACGCTATTCGTGTTTTACAAAATAAAGCAAACGTAGGGTTTTATTGACTGACAAACACGCTATTCGTGTTTTACAAAATAAAGCAGTCAATAAAACAAACCACGTGTGTTAACAATACACTTCCCTCCGGTGTGACAGTAATTCATTGTCCGTCTCCATTCCACCGGTCAACATTGGTCTTGAATACACATCTATTCACACGACCGGCGAGCTGAATATAAAAATAGACAGTTTCCCAAATAATAAAAAAATGAATTAACACTATACATAATAAAATAACACAATACATAATAAAATAAACGTGCTGTTACGAAACTGAATATTCACCTGAAACAAGAAACCAAAAAGGAATGTATTTAACTCACCCAACTTTTTGGCTCTAAAAATCCGACAAATGGTAACGTTTAGAGGTCTGCCCTAATGTCCACTGTGTCTTAAAAAGACCCTGCACTGTACTTATATATTAGTTGGCCGTACTTGTAAAAAAGTAATTCGCGTGAATTATCCGCGCGGCACGTGCAACTCGCTGTATAGGACAATTCACGTTGAGGAGTATGGTGTACCCTCTTCGCCATATCGGATATTGCGTAACGAGCTTAAAAATAATAATCCATGAAATACAGAACGTCGACAAACACATTATATGACAAAATTAATGTTTAAAATATAGCTTAGAGGAGTATAGTGTATCATCCATGCCATATCGGGCATTTCGTAACACACCTCCCCCCTAAAAAAAGTATATTTACTTTAAAAACCACGAAATTACACGATATGGATAACCAGATAATCAATGTCTACTGAGATAATCCGCACCTACATTTTCCGTACCTTTGATTGCCTCGATTCGGAATCTGTAAGGTTGCAACAACAAGGCCCATCGCATCAACCGTGAATTATTAATCTTTGCCTTATTGAGGTAAAGTAGAGGCTGATGATCTGTTTCCAGATTGAATTCTCGGCCCTGGAGGTAGGTTTGGAATTTATCTATTCCCCACACCACTGCTAAACACTCTTTCTCTATTACCGAGAAATTCTTCTCTCTTGGAAGTAATTTCCTGCTGGCGTAGGCGACTGGGAGCTTGATTCCATCTTGTTCCTGTAATAGAACCGCCCCTAGTCCTAACTCTGAAGCATCGGTTCTCAAAATGAATGTTTTGTTCAGTTCGGGCAATTTAAGTACGGGGGCTTCTGTTAGCAATTTTTTTAAAGTGTTAAAAGCCCTGTCTTGATTATCTCCCCACTGAACTTTGTTTGGCTGACCCTTTTGGTTAGGTCCGTTAAAGAACTGGCTATGGCTGCAAAGTTAGGGATGAATTTTCGATAATACCCTGCCAACCCGATAAATGACCTAACCTGCTTCTTTGACGTGGGTGGCAATGAATCCCTGATTGCTGCAATTTTCTTGGGGTCTGGTCTCAACTCGTTTACCCTCCCAACTACGTGTCCCAAACACTCTAAACTCTTATACCCCACGTTGCATTTAGTAGGTTTTACGGTCAACTTAGCTTTACGTAATCGATCTAGAACTTGAGCAATGTCACGTAAATGCTCTTCCCACGTATCGCTAAATATAAAGATGTCGTCAATGTAGGTTTCGACATGCTGCAAACCCTGCATCACTTTACGCATTAGTCTTACAGCGCAAGCCCCGGCGTTTACCAACCCGAACGGTAGAACACGAAATTGGTACAATCCACTTCCGGTGGCGAACGCAGTCATTTCATTTGTTTCCTCTGACAAGGGTATCTGCCAATATCCCATTGTCAGATCCAGTCTCGTGACATATTTATGCCCTGCCATACGGACGAAAATACTTTCAATGTCCGGTATGGGTTCGGCATCAAATACCGTACGCGCGTTCAATTGGCGGAAGTCGATGCAGAATCTGTTTGTGCCGTCACTCTTTTTCACTAGAACGACAGGTGATGCATACGGTGAGCACGACTTCTCTATCACTCCTAATTTAAGCATTTCTTCAACTTCCTTTTCGATGACATCTTTGGATGCATGAGGCATTGGGTACCCCTTAACTCGAAATGGTTCATGCGATGTAAGTTTAATCCTATGCTCTAGCACATCTGTCTTACCAGGTTTGTTCGAGAAGACATCGGGATAGTCATTGATGAGATCCTGAGCCTGCTTTCTCTGTTTCTCAGTCAGATCGGGACTCATATTGGATACCGTCTTTCCCATGTCGCACTCCAGTAACCCACTCAAATTAAGACCTGGAACTGACTCTTGTTCCTCATCCTCCTCAATGATGGCTACCCCGACCACGTTTAAAATTCCTTGGTCTGGCTTTGCATTTGTACGCTCGTAGTAACGTTTCAATAGATTAGCATGAAACATACGTGACTTTCCACCTACATCGATGGTATAATCCATGCCTCCCTTTTCATCTATGATGGTATATGGACCTTTCCATTGTAACATCAATTTGTTTCTCTCGGTTGGAAGGAGAACCAAAACTCTGTCATCCTTTTTAAATTTTCGATCACGCGCTTTTGAATTATAGTAGCGAGCTGCGCGACTACTAGCTTGCCTTAACGTTTCATGGGCTATTGCACAAGTCTCTCTCAACTTGTCCTTAAAATCACATACATACTGATATGTCGTTCGAATCTCGTCATCTGTTTCGTCATCTGACCATAATTGTCTCAAAATTTTCATTGGCCCTCGCACCGTTCTTCCGTATAAAAGTTCAAATGGTGAAAACCCTAGACTCTCCTGAGGAACCTCTCGATATGCAAATAATACTGCATGGAGATATCTATCCCAATCGTTCGGACGCTCTGCACACATCCGTCGCAACATTTGTTTGAGTGTTCCATTGAACTTCTCAACCAGCCCGTTGCACATTGGGTGATATGGAGTTGTCCATAATTGTTTGATCGATAGAAGCCTACTAACTTCTGCCATGAGTTCTGACGTGAACTGTGACCCACAGTCTGTCAGTATCTCTTCCGGAATCCCTAATCTACTGAACATTTCTACCAGGGCTTCGGCTACTCGCTCAGTTTCGATGGATGGTAGAGCGACGGCTTCCGGATACCTGGTTGCATAATCAACCATGGTCAAGATGTACCTATTCTTGCGGTCTGTAAGAGGTGATAATGGACCAACAATATCTATCGCCACGCGTTTGAACGGAGTTTCGATTAAAGGCATTTTACCGATAGGTACGCGTTTCACTTTCCCTTTGTACTGCGTTTTCTGACAAATGTCGCATGATCTGCAATACCTAGTTACGTCCCCGTGAACCCCTGGCCAATGAAATTCTGCACATACACGGTCTTTAGTTTTTGTAGAACCCAGGTGACCCCCCATCGTCGACTCGTGTGCTAACTTCAACACATGCGGTCTATAGTTCCGAGGCACTACTACCTGTGTAAACCGTCGGCCTTCACGAGTAGTATGCTCCCTATGCAAGACATTATTGAGATATTTGAATCTGTAGCTACCCCCACCTTTACATTTCATGACTTCCCCTGACGCGGCTTTATTTCTGATTATTGACAACGACTCGTCTTCATTTTGCTCTTTAATTAGTGTCCTTTTATCTATCATCGGTATGGCATCTGGTACTTTGAGTTTTGGCAAGGGCTTCTTACTCTTAGATATATGTGACCTAGTTTCAGCAACCATGGAAGTTGGAACATCTGCCACTGCTTTGCCTGGCACAACGATATTCGCTACCCCTTCTATATTACCAACAATCAGATCATACAGAGGTTGCTTTACACAACATGCTGTCACTGTGCCTGTCAAATAAGGTGTTTCGATATGAACGCATGCAGTCGGCACTTGTACTGCGGTATTATCCATCAATCTGACAGATACTGTTCCCCCAAGGTATTGATCCGGCCTTACCAAACTTTGCCTAACAACCACTGTATTACATCCCGTGTCTCTAAGTACTGAGGCCCTAACCCCATTCACTAATTCCTCACACTGTATTGATACGTTTGATGCATTTTGATTGGAGCCATTCCTATTGCTCTCTACACAAGCTGAAGAGCCTACCATATACGATACACCTACCGCCTTTGGTAAATCCTTTTTACGCTTCGGACATGCGCTAGACATATGACCCCACTCCCCGCAACTGAAACATTGTTTTCTCTGTCTATCTTGACTTCTAGGTCCCCTCTGATCTAACCTGACTAACTCACCCTTTTGGTTTTGAGGTAAACCCCTCCCAAAATTAGTTTTATCTGGATTGACCTGCTTACTTTCCTTGGGACCCCTCGTGTCCCGGACTATCACGTTCATAACCCCTCCATGCGCATCAGCGAAAATATCTGCTTGTTTTGCCATCTCGCTTGACTTATTGATGGTTTTCTCTTTTAAGTATTGGAATAGTTCCTTACTACATACTGCAAGCAATTGATCTCTGACAAGAAAATCACATACTGCTTCGTAAGTTTTTGCGACTCCCCCGCAAGCTAACCATCGGAATAAGTAATTAGATATCCGGTATACAAATTGATCAAAGTTTTCTCCCTTTTCTGGCTTACTAGATCGGAATTTTTCCCTGAAACCCTTTTCAGTAAGTTGAAACCTTTTCAGTAATGCATTCTTTAACAAATCGTAATTAGATGCCTCTGCACTTGGTATCCTTGAGTACACTTCTAAAGCCCTACCTTTCAATAAAGTGCTAAGGTGTAATGCCCAATCTTCTTTTCGGAGATTTTGCGCAGTAGCATATCTTTCAAATCTCAACAGGTAACTATCTAAGTCATCTTTATATTCTTCAAATGCTGGAAGTTGTGGTTTTTTGAATTTACTCGATTGAAATACCCTATCGTTCTCTAGTCTAGACCTTTCTAACTCTAGCTTTTCCCTTTCGATCCGCGCACTAACTTCTAATTTCTCGCGCTCTGCTTCCTGTTCACGTTGAAACTTTTCCTTTTCAATGCGTGCGTTTATTTCTAGTTTTTCGCGTTCTGCCTCACGTTCTAGTTCTAGTTTTTTGCGTTCTGCCTGTATTCTTTCTTTTTCAATGCGTGCGTTTAATTCTAGTTTTTCGCGTTCTACCTTCTGTTCACGTTGAAACCTTTCCTTTTCGATTCGTGCGTCTAGTTCTAGTTTTTCGCGTTCTGCCTCCCTTTCTTCGGCGCGTCGATCTCGTTCTCTATTTTGTTCGTCCTTGATAAACTGCTGTAAAGCTTCCCCCTCATAACCCAATTGCTTACCAAGCTCTAACAATTCCCTAGTGGACGACATGATTTTAGATAAACGTTCGCTTCAAACGAGCGACACTAAATTAACTTGTTTATCTAAGGGAAGACCAAATTCAGTTTCGTTTACAATGAAATGTAAAATAGTATTTCTCAAAACACTCCTGTCTCAAAGGCTTTCCCCGATACTTGTTGGATATGAAAAATCAAACTAACAATCCAAAAGTTTGCTCGGATAGAAAGTACAATCCCATCGCTGCCACCAAAATTGTAACGTAGTCGAGCCGACCCTTTGAGATTAGGTTGGGTTTTGAAGAAATAACAAACACGTTTGTTCAAATAAAATTATATTATAAAAGAAAATCATGATAGATATATATAATATATATTATATATATATAATGAGCACACAATACACACAAATGAATCTATGGTTGTACACTGCTGTACTACACCACTGTATTATTTCTATAGATATACACTACTGTATCTATGGTTGTACACTGCTGTACTATTTTTCTATAGTTATACACTACTGTATTATTTCTATAGATATACACTACTGTATTATATATGTCCCGTCATATACTACCAACGTAGCATGATATTGACTATTGATACGATATCAATATCATAAGGGTTAATTGACAATAAACATTCTACTTGTGTCACACACGCAAAATATAATCAATGAAAACCCAGTAATATCATTGACTTAACACGCTATTCGTGCTTTACATAATGAAGCAAACGTAGGGTTTTATTGACTGACGAACACGCTATTCGTGTTTTACAAAATAAAGCAACCGTATGGTTTTATTGACTGACGAACACGCTATTCGTGTTTTACAATATAAAGCAAACGTAGGGTTTTATTGACTGACGAACACGCTATTCGTGTTTTACAAAATAAAGCAGTCAATAAAACAAACCACGTGTGTTAACAATACACTTCCCTCCGGTGTGACAGTAATTCATTGTCCGTCTCCATTCCACCGGTCAACATTGGTCTTGAATACACATCTATTCACACGACCGGCGAGCTGAATATAAAAATAGACAGTTTCCCAAATAATAAAAAAATGAATTAACACTATACATAATAAAATAACACAATACATAATAAAATAAACGTGCTGTTACGAAACTGAATATTCACCTGAAACAAGAAACCAAAAAGGAATGTATTTAACTCACCCAACTTTTTGGCTCTAAAAATCCGACAAATGGTAACGTTTAGAGGTCTGCCCTAATGTCCACTGTGTCTTAAAAAGACCCTGCACTGTACTTATATATTAGTTGGCCGTACTTGTAAAAAAGTAATTCGCGTGAATTATCCGCGCGGCACGTGCAACTCGCTGTATAGGACAATTCACGTTGAGGAGTATGGTGTACCCTCTTCGCCATATCGGATATTGCGTAACGAGCTTAAAAATAATAATCCATGAAATACAGAACGTCGACAAACACATTATATGACAAAATTAATGTTTAAAATATAGCTTAGAGGAGTATAGTGTATCATTGTGTATCAGTGTAATAATACAGTGGTGTATAATTGACTGAGTCGGAATTTTTTATTCTTTTCTTGTCATAATAACG
Source organism: Unio delphinus (assembly GCA_029339505.1). Lineage (NCBI taxonomy): Eukaryota > Metazoa > Mollusca > Bivalvia > Unionida > Unionidae > Unio > Unio delphinus. Next base: position 6,291,623 of record JAQISU010000142.1, read on the forward strand.
CTTCTATACCCTATACCGCTTACCGCCGCAACTGAGACATAGCTGCGATTTGCCTCTAACCCCTACCCCACATTGGAGGAATGGTATCGGTCCATTGCTCCCTCGACGAAAGCTTTGCATGTGATACCCACAGAATTCATTTATACATGATTTGTTACACGGGGTCTTTGATCCAATCATAAACCATTTGCAATGATTCATTATATAATAAATTCTTTATTTAAATAATTGTTTTAATTATAACATGGAAGAATTTGAGAGATTATCGAAAATTAAACCTTCTAAAAATGCTAAATTCAACTTAGATACAGTCTATGATATACACAAAAATCTAATAGACGATAGAGCCATATTGGATAAAATCAGAGAGTGTTTTAATGAGTTTAAGCGTGATGGAGCATCTCATACTTGGTCGACATTTCGAATTATTGGCGACGAGGACATCAATGCTACCATGAGAGACGAAAGAGTCGCTGAGATACTTTCTCATCTTGACGCGAGGAAGTATTTCCTCAGAATAAAATTTATTGTCGTCGTCGATGAGGAATGGATTATCAGGGATAAATACGAACCAATCCTCCATGAAAGAAAAAAAACTGTCATCGTTAGTCTAAAGTCCAAACCGGGTATGTTAACTGGAATTGATAGACCGTATTACATTAAATCTTATCCTGTAACAGCAATTGTTTATGGGATATATCCGCTAAATGATAAGCCTGATTTATGAAAATTATATCCGATGAAACAATCGTCAGCGTTGAATTGCGTAGCAACACGGGTAATGGAACACTTTGCAAATGCACAGCGAGGAAACAAACTAACCGATCTAAGACGCAAAAAAATTAACGAGTGGGAATTAACAGTGAACGAGCACGGGGCGACAATTAACGATGTAGCTAAATTAGAAGCATCATTAAAATTCCCAATATCAGTAAAGACAATAACCGGAGAAGTATTATACGAATGTAAATCGAGGGGAGCTTCAATTGAAATTATCGACCACAACAAACACGCGTAGACACCTGCAGCAACAATATTTCCACAAGAAAGAACCATAAGATATATCCCTGAAGAGTTCGTCGGGGAAAACTTCTATGAAAAGAAATTATTTGATGCTATTCACGCGATAACCAAAGATGACCCCGTATCAGTGTGGTTACTTAGAAGTGATGATGATCCCGAAATGGGATTTGATCAATTTGTAAGACCAAACGGGGAGTTATACCGCGCTGAAGAGTTAGATATCAGAATGAGAAAAATCGCTAGGCAATTTTCATCAGAGAATTTCAATGAGAAGCTGCTCACGAATAGTTTTACAGTTCCATCAAATGTACCCCACTTCGCACGAGAAAGGAATTCGTGGCGTCCCGCAAGAAGTAGTTTTCTCAACGACGTGAAGTTGAGTTGCGTCGAATACGGCCATGGTGGACTGTGGAATACAAAATACTCCCGCGATGGTATGATATCAATAGATATAACCGCGTGTTACCTTGGAAGTTTTCTCGGGTACGGAGAGTGTAATAAGTATTTTGTCCGATTTGGACACCCCACACATGACATGACCCGTGTTGATATTAATGGCCCTTTACCGGATTTTGATTTAACTGGATATCATTTGAACTCGCAACAGGGCTACATCCGTGTAGCTATGTTTGGATTGGCAGGCATATGTCAGAAAAGGCATGGATGCCGATAGTGCTACTACGATACATGATAGATTGCTCCATGCTAACATCGCTGATTGTTTCCGAGGCTATTATATGCTATCGAGCACAGAAAGATGTTTGGCTACCACCACAACCCGATTTAAATGAAGTGATTAACGATCTAAGGAAAGCTTTTCCAGATAGGGACCCAGAACGTTTCAGTGACGAATTCATTAAAAATATATTCGCGGTGAGGGAGGGTCACGCAAAGGATCTCGGACGAAGAATAATCGGTAAATTCACCCAGGGTGGAAGATACGACAATGCAAAATACTCATCGAGGTTGATCATAGACGACGCTGAATACGATTTTATCATAGCGGATTTAACGAATCGGGAAAAACTTGTAAATCGTAGGGACGCTTTCCTATCCAATGGAACATGATTGGGTATAGTTGTTACTTACTGTGATGGACATAGTCCTCAATGGACACACTTGAGAAGTTCCATGTTGGCTTACTCCGCTATCAATTTATTCTCGATGATAAATAGATTTCCAACCACCGCGGTCAGGGTAGCTACTGATTCTATGTATATACATAAAAAATATAAATCAGCCGTAGATGCATTTGTATTTGCTGGTGGTGAGAATCCGAATGATTCTCCATGGGGATGCTGGAGATTTAAGCGGGAAAAGCTACACGATTATTGTGAATCCGCAGATGTATCTATCAAAGACACGTACGTGTCACACCGAGATGATATTACTGAAATCCTCGGAATTTCTTTAGAAATTTCTGATGCTCCAACGCTATCTGATCCGATTTGTAGATACAAGACGGTTAAGTTAAACGGCCCTGGTGAATCAGTAAAGACACCTCGTGCAATTGAATTATTTAACCTAGCCAGTATTTCCATGGTGGTACTAACGCCAACTCACAGACTCGCTAGAGAGATGACGCAGCAAGGAGTTCGTGCGTGTACATATCATAGTTTCTTTCGGTGGAAAGGCGACACGTGGACTCCTGAACGGATAGGTGATAAATTCATTCCTGAAGTTGTAATTTGGGATGAAGTATGCACGGTATCGTTGAAAGTGTTACATGTATTTCTCACGTGGTTGTTAAACAAAAACACAAACGTCGTCATGTGTGGCGATCACGGCCAAACACAACCATTTGTCGGTGGATCCCCGCATGAGTGGTTAAAGGGTTTTGTGGACTACTACGAAGAAATTAATACCGACCATAGATCACTTGATGAACAATTACGAGAATTAAAAAGCCAAATTAGACTACAACCTGATAAAATCAAGTGCGCGGTCGTCCGCGAGGAAATCCCAGAAACTTCCACGGATGATTTCCTGTCAGCGTGGAAACCCAGTGATCTGATCATCGCAAGTAGAAAAGCAGTCAGAGACACACTTCAGATGAAATTATTTGATTTGCATAAATGTAAAGTTGCATCACTTCCAGTCCCGTTGAGCTATAGGTCCTCGGATACACGAAAGCAGAATATCGAAGTCGATATTCCACCAGGGACAGAAAAACTAAATTTAGTGTTACATGATATTATACTGGTTGATATCAGCGTCGTCGAAGATGCATTGGGGAACTCAAAGAGTTCTGCTGATAAATCACCATGGACGCTGGGTTATTCAGCGACAATACATTCTTCACCGGGATTAACTATCACAGACACAATTGTTTGGATAGTAGATAATCGCATCGAGTGGTCAAATTTAGTCTATCTCGCGGTGTCCAGAGTACGACGAATAGATCAACTTCGAAGAGTTGTCCTTGAAAATCCTACGGATTTTGAAAATGACAATGCAATAGGTGCTATACGCGATGACTATGTCAAGAACATAGTTAGAAAAAAACTCTGGTTATAAACAACAGGATAAAAAAAAATAATAGAGAATTTGATATTGATGCTGAATTAATAAACACGCTAAAACAAACACAGACTAATCACTGCGCGAGTTGCAATTGTATAATGCTTTGGGGGTTTTCGAGTAACAACCCTCGTCAATTAACCGTAGATAGAAAGAATAACAGTCTCGATCATACAATAGATAATGTGATGCTGACTTGTCTTGAGTGTAATAGACGCAGAGGTGCCAGCACAATGCCCTTGGGGGGTGCTATTTAAGCCCACACGGTGGCAATTGAGTATCCTCGGGTATCACTTGTAGCTGTTGTAGAGTAAATCCAAGCTGAGGGGCAATTGAATCTAGTCTATAGACTGCTAGTCTACCCGCTGACCGTGTTATGCCCGATATTTTATGCGCGGTGACACTCCAAATAAGATCAGTAGCTCTTTTTCTGCCACCTTCCAGCTCTCCTGGTTCGTATAAATACCTGACAGTGACATTACTACCAAGAATTGTTTCGGAAACGCTAGCATGAAAATCTTTTTGTGAAATTCTTCGAATTTACATTTTAGGTATAGACGTTTTCTTAATCGCGTTGAAAGGTTTCATGTTGATTGCTCTAGTAATCTCGTTATTGAGCGCGGTAATCACAGCTGGTCATCTTTTAACCCATTCACGAGATCTTTTTTCTTGGACGAATTCTTTCGCGTATTGGTATCCAAATAACCGCTCAGCAAGAGTCCGATTAAACCGCTCAACAATTGCCTGATCGCGGTGTAACGCAGTATGCCCTTGTCGTAGGGTGACATTATGATGTTTCATTGTGGATGCAACCACACCCTGAAATTCCTTGCCAGGATCAACTTGTAATAGATTCGGCCAGCGCAGAGGACCCTTTCGATAAATCCTCTCAAACGGTGAAGCGACCGCAGTTGATGATTTTGTCTTCAGCGGTTCTGCTTGTTTGTATCGACTCGCAATATCAACTATGCTTAACGCGTACTTGTAGCCGTTATCATGTGGCAGAAATAATAAATCAGCCTGATGAACTTCATTAGGAACAGTCATATCAAAATGCGAGTAGTTAATTTGTTTAGGCGGACGTAGATAAATCTGCCATATCGCCTGTTTTGATAACCAATTAGGCGCAGTGGCTTTTTTCACTTTTGCAGCGTTAGCGAGTTTACTGATTGCAGCGCTACCCTTCCAGTATCCCCTCGGAGAATAATAAATAGATTCCATATTATTAATTACCCAGCTCCGAGCATCAATTTGGTTTTCATAGCCGATTTTACTAACCATGAAGACAATTTTTCTCTGATGGATTTATCAGGAATAGTATTCAACGCGTGAATTAATTTCACATCCGCAAGATGTCTATGCTGCAAATTACTGCTTTTATATGCAACATCATGAGCGTGACACGCCCTATCAATCGCGTTTATTGGATATTCACCCGATCGGGGCTGGTTTTGATCATCGAGTCTGATATCTAATCGTGTTCCGGGTCCACAGTAACTATATCCAGGAAGGTGTTTTTCTCCTGGATACTTTGCCCATGGGGTCCCAGGGAGTTTTACTGACTTGGCTGCAATATCACCTCCGAGTTTTTTTAAAGCCTTGGTTGAAATCCTTTCAGGGGCAACGGAAATAAATTTAAATTTCTTTGTACCACACCGTACGCATTTACCAGAAAGCGCTGATCGGTTGTTTTTAGTTGTGATCGTCGTCAAGTCATTTGTGTCAGTACGCGCCTTACACTTCACACAATATAGATCCATGATATTGTTATATAGCAAACATAAATGTAATTGATTATTCAGCTACAAAAAAACTACCGCATAAACATCATGCGATGTTACCAAATTCTACTCGAGCGATTATTAAACCAATTGCTAGCACACGCCATATTGACACAAAATCCATAGTGGTGTATTGCTAAGATGAAAATGGTTTTCAGACAAAGTATCATATCACTTCTTTCACAATATAGATTTATAAATTTATTTAGTTATATGGATATGTCCGTAATTGATTTTTCAGCTACAAAAAAACGGCCGCCTATTAAACACCATGCGATGTTACCAAATTCTATTTGAGCGATTATAATCGGACCATCTGGAAGCGGTAAAACACAACTGTTACTTAATTTAATAACTAGATGGATGAAATGGGATAAGTTGTATTTAGTCGCCCCGAGCGTAGACGATCAACGATGCTATGAAGTGTTAAAGGACTTCAACGAGGCCGCGAAAGAAATTAACGGAGATGACGTCATTGAGTTTATAACCGATATCGAAGAAGCACCGAGTATTGATGATATTGATGGGGGTATTAACAATTTAGTTGTATATGACAATGTAATGTTAGATAATCAAAAAAATCCAGCCAGGATATTCTCGCGAGGTAGACACAAAGACACTGATGTGATATATGTCAATCAACGCTACACGCAAATACCAAAAGTAATCAGGGGTAACTGCAGTATGCTATGTGTATTTAACGACGTTGATATTCATACGCTGAGAAATATTTGGCAAACTTGGTGCGGTGGTGATATGTATCATAACCAATTTAGAAATTTCTTTAGCGCGGCTCAATCAATCCCACACGGATTTATAACGATAAATTTATCAGATCCTCGGACACGATATCGTGTCGGTCTTGATCAAATATTCGGGTGAAAATCTCTGATGGAAATTGCTGTGCAATTTCAAGACTGCGAATTTCAATTCTGCGACGACTCCATGCACTTATTTTTTTCGCGTGCGAAATATCATCGTGAATTGCAAAGAGTTTCCATCGAGGAGGGTATCAATGATTCGCCGGGTCTGCAGAGTAGTCACCAATGCTGCGCATTGGGGACACCTTCGCTGTAAAGTGTTGCGCGTGATGATACCCTCTTTTTTACCCCGTGGAAGCCTCAAATGAGCTAATTAAACCTTTTTATTTTCATGAACATTCCCGATAGAAGCATTACTTACATAAAATAACGAGGTCTGTTCACCCCCTCTGCTGCTGCAGGCAACCCCTCTAACCACCAACACATGTCAGAATTACAAACCAGTTTAAATAACATAGGGAAATGGGCTGATAAATGGGGATTCAGGTTCTCGCACCAGAAAACGGTAGCAGTCCTGTTTACCCCCTATAGGAAAAACATTACATACACTAAACTCACCCTACAAGATCAGGAAATTAAATTTGTTAAAGTAGCAACATTTCTGGGTATGTACTTTGACCAACATTTAACATGTTCATATCATATTAATGACCTTGTTAAGAGGTGTAATATGATCTTAATCTAATTAGAAGCCTGAATTAACTGTGAATACTTGTAAAAAAACAGTAAGCGCGAGAATACCTTATGTTCGATTTTCACCTATAAAACAGATAATTAATTTATCCTGGCGATTTGTGACAATTATAACAGCCAATCAAAAACTACTAACGAAACAGTGACAGTTTTTCAAACGGTAACGCTGTCATTGACGACTTGTCACAGCAGATACCTGAGCAAGTTATCTCCGCTAATAATACAGTTAGAGATATGAAAACTGATCTTTTTGTCCATTTTTTCTGGAAATCGTAGAATTTTGAACTCCTTCTGCTACTCTTTGTACCGAGGGCGAACAAATATAGAAATATGTACCAGCTGCAGTCATATACTGAAATATTTTTATTTCGTTATTTTCCATATTAATTGATTTTATAGGTCTCGCCGCTTTCGAGTATTTCCCACTCCCACCTCGTTGTGCGTTTTCACGTTGTGTAACAGCTTGTAAATTATTCAAAGAATTATCAGTCTTGTTATTATTTATGTGATCAATAACAAAACCATCCTTGATCAATCCATAGAAACACTCGTATATGAAACGATGATTAAGATATTGCTTCTTTCCAGCACCAAACCTCAATTATCCCTGATTATCCACAAAACCAACTGGGTTATGTGATTTGCAGTGTCTAACAACACCATCACGAGAGGCCTCATAATTTGTGATCACTGGGTGACATCTGAATTCTTGGTTCATTTATATATAATAATATTATTTGTCTAATTCATTAATTGGCTGAATTATAACACTACTTGAGAATCTAGCTATGTAGACTTGGGGGGGGGGTTATAATCCTGCCATGAACGTCGTTGACTGAGTCGGAATTTTTTATTCTTTTTTATTCATAATAACGCTTCAACTCCCTATACCGCTTACCGCCGCAACTGAGACATAACTGCGATTTGCCTCTAACCCCTACCCCACATTGGAGGAATGGTATCGGTCCATTGCTCCCTCGACGAAAGCTTTGCATGTGATACCCACAGAATTCATTTATGCATGATTTGTTACACGGGGTCTTTGATCCAATCATAAACCATTTGCAATGATTCATTATATAATAAATTCTTTATTTAAATAATTGTTTTAATTATAACATGGAAGAATTTGAGAGATTATCGAAAATTAAACCTTCTAAAAATGCTAAATTCAACTTAGATACAGTCTATGATATACACAAAAATCTAATAGACGATAGAGCCATATTGGATAAAATCAGAGAGTGTTTTAATGAGTTTAAATGTGATGGAGCATCTCATACTTGGTCGACATTTCGAATTATTGGCGACGAGGACATCAATGCTACCATGAGAGACGAAAGAGTCGCTGAGATACTTTCTCATCTTGACGCGAGGAAGTATTTCTTCAGAATAAAATTTATTGTCGTCGTCGATGAGGAATAGATTATCAGGGATAAATACGAACCAATCCTCCATGAAAGAAAAAAAAACTGTCATCGTTAGTCTAAAGTCCAAACCGGGTATGTTAACTGGAATTGATAGACCGTATTACATTAAATCTTATCCTGTAACAGCAATTGTTTATGGGATATATCCGCTAAATGATAAACCTGATTTATGAAAATTATATCCGATGAAACAATCGTCAGCGTTGAATTGCGTAGCAACACGGGTAATGGAACACTTTGCAAATGCACAGCGAGGAAACAAACTAACCGATCTAAGACGCAAAAAAATTAACGAGTGGGAATTAACAGTGAACGAGCACGGGGCGACAATTAACGATGTAGCTAAATTAGAAGCATCATTAAAATTCCCAATATCAGTAAAGACAATAACCGGAGAAGTATTATACGAATGTAAATCGAGGGGAGCTTCAATTGAAATTATCGACCACAACAAACACGCGTGGACACCTGCAGCAACAATATTTCCACAAGAAAGAACCATAAGATATATCCCTGAAGAGTTCGTCGGGGAAAACTTCTATGAAAAGAAATTATTTGATGCTATTCACGCGATAACCAAAGATGACCCCGTATCAGTGTGGTTACTTAGAAGTGATGATGATCCCGAAATGGGATTTGATCAATTTGTAAGACCAAACGGGGAGTTATACCGCGCTGAAGAGTTAGATACCAGAATGAGAAAAATCGCTAGGCAATTTTCATCAGAGACTTTCGATGAGAAGCTGCTCACGAATAGTTTTACAGTTCCATTAAATGTAGCCCACTTCGCACGAGAAAGGAATTCGTGGCGTCCCGCAAGAAGTAGTTTTCTCAACGACGTGAAGTTGAGTTGCGTCGAATACGGCCATGGTGGACTGTGGAATACAAAATACTCCCGCGATGGTATGATATCAATAGATATAACCGCGTGTTACCTTGGAAGTTTTCTCGGGTACGGAGAGTGTAATAAGTATTTTGTCCGATTTGGACACCCCACACATGACATGACCCGTGTTGATATTAATGGCCCTTTACCGGATTTTGATTTAACTGGATATCATTTGAACTCGCAACAGGGCTACATCCGTGTAGCTATGTTTGGATTGGCAGGCATATGTCAGAAAAGGCATGGATGCCGATAGTGCTACTACGATACATGATAGATTGCTCCATGCTAACATCGCTGATTGTTTCCGAGGCTATTATATGCTATCGAGCACAGAAAGATGTTTGGCTACCACCACAACCCGATTTAAATGAAGTGATTAACGATCTAAGGAAAGCTTTTCCAGATAGGGACCCAGAACGTTTCAGTGACGAATTCATTAAAAATATATTCGCGGTGAGGGAGGGTCACGCAAAGGATCTCGGACGAAGAATAATCGGTAAATTCACCCAGGGTGGAAGATACGACAATGCAAAATACTCATCGAGGTTGATCATAGACGACGCTGAATACGATTTTATCATAGCGGATTTAACGAATCGGGAAAAACTTGTAAATCGTAGGGACGCTTTCCTATCCAATGGAACATGATTGGGTATAGTTGTTACTTACTGTGATGGACATAGTCCTCAATGGACACACTTGAGAAGTTCCATGTTGGCTTACTCCGCTATCAATTTATTCTCGATGATAAATAGATTTCCAACCACCGCGGTCAGGGTAGCTACTGATTCTATGTATATACATAAAAAATATAAATCAGCCGTAGATGCATTTGTATTTGCTGGTGGTGAGAATCCGAATGATTCTCCATGGGGATGCTGGAGATTTAAGCGGGAAAAGCTACACGATTATTGTGAATCCGCAGATGTATCTATCAAAGACAAGTACGTGTCACACCGAGATGATATTACTGAAATCCTCGGAATTTCTTTAGAAATTTCTGATGCTCCAACGCTATCTGATCCGATTTGTAGATACAAGACGGTTTATTTAAACGGCCCTGGTGAATCAGTAAAGACACCTCGTGCAATTGAATTATTTAACCGAGCCAGTATTTCCATGGTGGTACTAACGCCAACTCACAGACTCGCTAGAGAGATGACGCAGCAAGGAGTTCGTGCGTGTACATATCATAGTTTCTTTCGGTGGAAAGGCGAAACGTGGACTCCTGAACGGATGGGTGATAAATTCATTCCTGAAGTTGTAATTTGGGATGAAGTATGCACGGTATCGTTGAAAGTGTTACATGTATTTCTCACGTGGTTGTTAAACAAAAACACAAACGTTGTCATGTGTGGCGATCACGGCCAAACACCACCATTTGTCGGTGGATCCCCGCATGAGTGGTTAAAGGGTTTTGTGGACTACTACGAAGAAATTAATACCGACCATAGATCACTTGATGAACAATGACGAGAATTAAAAAGCCAAATTAGACTACAACCTGATAAAATCAAGTGCGCGGTCATCCGCGAGGTAATCCCAGAAACTTCCACGGATGATTTCCTGTCAGCGTGGAAACCCAGTGATCTGATCATCGCAAGTAGAAAAGCAGTCAGTGACACACTTCAGATGAAATTATTTGATTTGCATAAATGTAAAGTTGCATCACTTCCAGTCCCGTTGAGCTATAGGCCCTCGGATACACGAAAGCAGAATATCGAAGTCGATATTCCACCAGGGACAGAAAAACGAAATTTAGTGTTAAATGATATTATACTGGTTGATATCAGCGTCGTCGAAGATGCATTGGGGAACTCAAAGAGTTCTGCTGATAAATCACCATGGACGCTGGGTTATTCAGCAACAATACATTCTTCACCGGGATTAACTATCACAGACACAATTGTTTGGATAGTAGATAATCTCATCGAGTGGTCAAATTTAGTCTATCTCGCGGTGTCCAGAGTACGACGAATAGATCAACTTCGAAGAGTTGTCCTTGAAAATCCTACGGATTTTGAAAATGGCAATGCAATAGGTGCTATACGCGATGACTATGTCAAGAACATAGTTAGAAAAAAACTCTCTGGTTATAAACAACAGGATAAAAAAAAATAATAGAGAATTTGATATTGATGCTGAATTAATAAACACGCTAAAACAAACACAGACTAATCACTGCGCGAGTTGCAATTGTATAATGCTTTGGGGGTTTTCGAGTAACAACCCTCGTCAATTTACCGTAGATAGAAAGAATAACAGTCTCGGTCATACAATAGATAATGTGATGCTGACTTGTCTTGAGTGTAATAGACGCAGAGGTGCCAGCACAATGCCCTTGGGGGGTGCTAGTTAAGCCCACGCGGTGGCAATTGAGTATCCTCGGGTATCACTTGTAGCTGTTGTCGAGTAAATAAACGCTGAGGGGCAATTGAATCTAGTCTATAGACTGCTGGTCTACCCGCGGACCGTGTTATGCCCGATATTTTATGCGCGGTGACACTCCAAATAAGATCAGTAGCTCTTTTTCTGCCACCTTCCAGCTCTCCTGGTTCGTATAAATACCTGACAGTGACATTACTACCAAGAATTGTTTCGGAAACGCTAGCATGAAAATCTTTTTGTGAAATTCTTCGAATTTACATTTTAGGTATAGACGCTTTCTTAATCGCGTTGAAAGGTTTCATGTTGATTGCTCTAGTAATCTCGTTATTGAGCGCGGTAATCACAGCTGGTCATCTTTTAACCCATTCACGAGATCTTTTTTCTTGGACGAATTCTTTCGCGTATTGGTATCCAAATAACCGCTCAGCAAGAGTCCGATTAAACCGCTCAACAATTGCCTGATCGCGGTGTAACGCAGTATGCCCTTGTCGTAGGGTGACATTATGATGTTTCATTGTGGATGCAACCACACCCTGAAATTCCTTGCCAGGATCAACTTGTAATAGATTCGGCCAGCGCAGAGGACCCTTTCGATAAATCCTCTCAAACGGTGAAGCGACCGCAGTTGATGATTTTGTCTTCAGCGGTTCTGCTTGTTTGTATCGACTCGCAATATCGACTATGCTTAACGCGTACTTGTAGCCGTTATCATGTGGCAGAAATAATAAATCAGCCTGATGAACTTCATTAGGAACAGTCATATCAAAATACGAGTAGTTAATTTGTTTAGGCGGACGTAGATAAATCTGCCATATCGCCTGTTTTGATAACCAATTAGGCGCAGTGGCTTTTTTCACTTTTGCAGCGTTAGCGAGTTTACTGATTGCAGCGCTACCCTTCCAGTATCCCCTCGGAGAATAATAAATAGATTCCATATTATTAATTACTCAGCTCCGAGCATCAATTTGGTTTTCATAGCCGATTTTAATAACCATGAAGACAATTTTTCTCTGATGGATTTATCAGGAATAGTATTCAACGCGTGAATTAATTTCACATCCGCAAGATGTCTATGCTGCAAATTACTGCTTTTATATGCAACATCATGAGCGTGACACGCCCTATCAATCGCGTTTATTGGATATTCACCCGATCGGGGCTGGTTTTGATCATCGAGTCTGATATCTAATCGTGTTCCGGGTCCACAGTAACTATATCCAGGAAGGTGTTTTTCTCCTGGATACTTTGCCCATGGGGTCCCAGGGAGTTTTACTGACTTGGCTGCAATATCACCTCCGAGTTTTTTTTAAAGCCTTGGTTGAAATCCTTTCAGGGGCAACGGAAATAAATTTAAATTTCTTTGTACCACACCGTACGCATTTACCAGAAAGCGCTGATCGGTTGTTTTTAGTTGTGATCGTCGTCAAGTCATTTGTGCCAGTACGCGCCTTACACTTCACACAATATAGATCCATGATATTGTTATATAGCAAACATAAATGTAATTGATTATTCAGCTACAAAACAACTACCGCATAAACATCATGCGATGTTACCAAATTCTACTCGAGCGATTATTAAACCAATTGCTAGCACACGCCATATTGTCACAAAATCCATAGTGGTGTATTGCTAAGACGAAAATGGTTTTCAGACAAAGTATCAGATCACTTCTTTCACAATATAGATTTATAAATTTATTTAGTTATATGGATATGTCCGTAATTTTTTTTCAGCTACAAAAAACGGCCGCCTATTAAACACCATGCGATGTTACCAAATTCTATTCGAGCGATTATAATCGGACCATCTGGAAGCGGTAAAACACAACTGTTACTTAATTTAATAACTAGATGGATGAAATGGGATAAGTTGTATTTAGTCGCCCCGAGCGTAGACGATCAACGATGCTATAAAGTGTTAAAGGGCTTCAACGAGGCCGCGAAAGAAATTAACGGAGACGTCGTCATTGAGTTTATAACCGATATCGAAGAAGCACCGAGTATTGATGATATTGATGGGGGTATTAACAATTTAGTTGTATATGACAATGTAATGTTAGATAATCAAAAAAATCCAGCCAGGATATTCTCGCGAAGTAGACACAAAGACACTGATGTGATATATGTCACTCAACGCTACACGCAAATACCAAAAGTAATCAGGGATAACTGCAGTATGCTATGTGTATTTAACGACGTTGATATTCATACGCTGAGAAATATTTGGCAAACTTGGTGCAGTGGTGATATGGATCATAACCAATTTAGAAATTTCTTTAGCGCGGCTCAATCAATCCCACACGGATTTATAACGATAAATTTATCAGATCCTCGGACACGATATCGTGTCGGTCTTGATCAAATATTCGGGTGAAAATCTCTGATGGAAATTGCTGTGCAATTTCAAGACTGCGAATTTCAATTCTGCGACGACTCCATGCACTTATTTTTTTCGCGTGCGAAATATCATCGTGAATTGCAAAGAGTTTCCATCGAGGAGGGTATCAATGATTCGCCGGGTCTGCAGAGTAGTCACCAATGCTGCGCATTGGGGACACCTTCGCTGTCAAGTGTTGCGCGTGATGATACCCTCTTTTTTACCCCGTGGAAGCCTCAAATGAGCTAAATAAACCTTTTTATTTTCATGAACATTCCCGATAGAAGCATTACTTACATAAAATAACGAGGTCTGTTCACCCCCTCTGCTGCTGCAGGCAACCCCTCCAACCACCAACACATGTCAGAATTACAAACCAGTTTAAATAACATAGGGAAATGAGCTGATAAATGGGGATTCAGGTTCTCGCACCAGAAAACGGTAGCAGTCCTGTTTACCCCCTATAGGAAAAACATTACATACACTAAACTCACCCTACAAAATCAGGAAATTAAATTTGTTAAAGTAGCAACATTTCTGGGTATGTACTTTGACCAACATTTAACATGGTCATATCATATTAATGACCTTGTTAAGAGGTGTAATATAGATCTTAATCTAATTTGAAGCCTACAAGGCACACGTTGGGGCGCATGTAAAACAACAATTATGATCCTATATAGGTCACTAATTACATATAAACTTGATTATGGATGTCAGATATATGCAACGGCATCATCAACCCAACTATACAAACTTACAAAACGTCAGCGCAAAGTGCTACTTATAGCAACTGGAGCATTACCATCAACGTCGACGGCGGAGTTGCAGATTTTGACAGGAGAACCAAGACTCTATCTTCGAAGACAGGAGGTCATGTTGAGATATGTAGCCCGTCTATCAACTCATGACCAATCACACCCCACCTTACAGGCTTTTAGAAAATGTAATAAACCTCTCTTAAAACGAGGGAAAAACAATAACTCGTTTGGTAAAATAGTACATGAACTAGAAAAAACAGCTAACAGTAGAGATTTTTCAAATAGAAAAGCACAAACTCACAAAAATAAATTCTTGGAAAAATGTACCAATAAATGTGGAACTCTCCCTTCAAAATAAAGGCAATAAAAAACAGGACCATCATTACTTAAAAATGCTAGCAAATGAAAAAAATAACAATCAATACACTCAACACCTCAAAATCTACACTGATGGCTCCAAGAGTGCGGACCCCGATAGGACGGCAGCGGCTTGGGTTATACCAGCCTATAATATCCAAATGGGTAGTCGCTTACCGGCGCACTGCTCTTTTTTACTGCTGAATTCTGGGCCATCATTGAGGTTTTGGGTTGGAAACAACAACATACCGGTAAACCTGCTAAGACCCTAATTATTAGTGACTCACTTAGCGTCCTAACATCTATTAAAAATAATAACAAAAACTAGGAAAAACTTCCTTGCTCAACTCCAACAAATCATTGAACAATTAAAAATACAAAACATAGCAGTAGACTTTCTATGGGTACCTTCACACATATATATAAAAGGAAACGAATTAGCTGATCGATTAGCTAACCAAAACTCAATGACCCGAATTGTGTGTCATTAAATTATAGTCATACTGAAATGTATAGCTTAATATACAATATAATAAATAACATATGGCAAAAAGATTGGAATAGTGCTACAAAAGGAGAGTACTACGTACAATTATTTAAAAAAATGATAGGAATCCAATAATTTTAGGAAGTACAAGACTTGAACAAATTAAAATGAGTAGAATTATACTAGGAAAAACAAAGCTGACTAACAGCTTTAGTAAATATTTGGGTCCCTTCCCGCATAACATTAACTGCTTCCACTGTAAAATACCTGAAGACCTAGAGCGTATATTTAACAATTGTATTATTAACATAGAAGAAAGAAATATATTTAAAACTAAACAATCCATTGCTAAAGCTCCAAGTACATACCCAGAAATGCTTAAATTAAATCAGTGTAATATACACACAACCATCACCAATATCATTAACTTTCTTAAAAATACGGGCATAATAGAAAAAATTTAAATTATACTAATAACAAGAAAGCTTAGGAAGTTAAACGACTAGGCAGCAATAATCAACTAATTTTAATATTAAATATAAGGGATTACTAGATAATAACATAAGATAAACAATCTTTCTAGTTAATATGTCGCCTTGGTCGTTGAGAGCTGCCAAGGAAGTGGGGGGGTGGGTGTAAATAATAGGTCTAAGGTAGACCTTACGCAAATGCGAGTTTACACTCACCCACATCCACAACCTGGTAGCGTCGTTCGCTAAACCGGGCTAAAACATCATATATCTTATATCTAGATAATATGTGGCCCTGGACGTTGAGCGCTGCTGGGGAAGTGGGGGAGGGGGAGCGTAAATAATAGGCCTAAGTTGGACCTTACGCAATTGCAAGTTTACACTCACCCACATCCACAACCCTGTAGCGTCATTCGCTTAACCGGGTTAATGTGTAATTGACAATTAATCAATAGTAGGTAAACTTAATGTAGTCTGGGAACTCTCCTCACTTTCAAAACATTCCTTCTCTCCTATCGCCTTCCATTACATGCAGCCCCAAGGACAGCACACATTTAACAAATCAACTTGCTTATATTTAGATAGAGACCCCTGTTAAGCACATACATCTAGAATGGGGCTTTTTTGCCCATATAATTATAAAAATAAGCACCTATATGGTCTCAAATAGTGAATATGAGGTAGTCTAAGTCCAGGCTATCAGGCCAAGCGACACAATGTCGCATTAAAATGAAATTAGAAATATATCCTCAAATTAATATTGTATGAGGTAGTCACGCCCAATACTATCAGGTCCAGTGACATAAGTGACAACATTAGTACATATTATAACTAGATTGAATGCCGCTGACATATAAAATTCAACAAACTACACAACACAACAGCTTGTCTATTTGGGATGCATGTATATAAACCTATGACAGTTAATGGCACAGGGTAAATTCTAAATTTCCCCTTATATCATCTATGGAGATGAAATGCAGCGACTACAAGGAAGGAAGAGAAAATAGTCTAACTGCAAGAAGGACGACAAAATGATAGTGAGAAGATACCAGTGCACAGAAATGACAATATGAACAAGAATGGTGCTATTCCTGACAATTGACAAATAGGAACAGAAAAGGACAGACTACAACAACTAAACAGTCCTTTCTATGACTTTTTGCCATATTAATAAATTATTTTAAAACAAATAAAATTATTAAAAAAAAAACAAAAACGCTTTCACATTTAAATTTTCCGTATTCTCTTTTTATTTTATTCAAAACTCAGACCTATGGATAACATAAAGGGATCTCCGTCTGCGCCTTCCACGTCTGCAAACAGGCTTTAGGATTCATACTAGAAACGCCTGGATTGGCTCCACACACGTGAAAAGCTCTGATCATTGCTGTGTGGTACCCCAGTTAAACGATGTGTGGTGCTCACGGACATCCCAAAACATTTCGACAATTAAAGAAGATATACAGGTACCTTAATGGGGTCTTTGATCAAGGATTTTTACTTATTCCTTTACTTATTCATTTTTATTCCTTTATTTAGTTTATTCAAAATTCAGACCTATGGATAAAGGCATCTCCTTCTGCACCGTCCACGTCTGCAAACAGGCTCTAGGATTCATACTAGAAACGCCTGGATTGGCTCCACACACGTGAAAAGCTTTGTTCACTGCTGTGTGATACCCAGTCAAATGATGCGTGGTGTTCACGGACATCCCAAAACATTTCGGCATTACAGAAGACATACGATTGTAAACCTACGGGTACTATAATGGGGGTTTTGGTCAAGGACGAGGGGCGTTGACCAGGGGCCCCAAATTTTTTTTCCCCCCTCATAGCAACATGAGCTCTGAGCCTCTTGGATTGGTACGAGAACTCTATTTGGCAAACGACAAGCAACAAACATGAACTTTTTGGCTCACCGTTTAAATTTATTTAACCATTAACTTAACTGATATTGACTCAACTGTCATGTGTCACTCTGACACCCTTAGAAATTATAAGTTAGGGAGATTTGTCCTCGAAGGAAGGGCTTATCTCATGATAGGGACTCACTAATGTACTCTCAGTACTAGAAGGTAGGGTGATAAGTGTTAGGAAATTTTGATGACTTACTCAATATGGTATAATTGCATAGGTGGCTTACACATCATTGGTATAGGATGTCCAATAGTCTAACTGGACCAATTTGACAATATTGCAGGTACGGCGGATTGCGGGTCGTGTGTTGTGTGCGCCTTGGGCCGCGGTTGCTCCCGTTATGGGGCCCTTTCCTCCTTTTTCTTGACGCAAGGTACTGATAGGCTGGCGGATTGATGGGATGGGTGTGAGTCTGTACTAGTCCTACCATCCAGAGGGCTTACATTCGTGTAAATAGTCACTTTTTAGTGATTCTACACGACGCCCTAATTGGAATGAACCTTAAATGCCTATGGGGAAGTGGCACCATTCCTTCCCCGTGGGAAACTAAATGGTCAACGACATGTTGACTTAAAATAGTGAGCCATATGGCCATACAACACAATTAATTTTACTATATGTTCTCTACATATTATTCTCAGCACTGACCTTTCCACAGTGTGACAAGCAATACAAATCATATGTTAATCTAAAATACCTCCAAAGATGACTTCACGGTGAAATTCTTGTCAAGGGTTGACCGGCATTTTTTTGAGTGGCTGCACTGTAAACAAAGCAGCATGTACACAGAACACTGATTTCACTTCCGGATCATCACTAAGGCCTAATTACACAGTGTGCACTGTCGCCAAATTACACACTGACAAACACTCTCTCTGCTCATATTCTCATGAATAAACAATTCCCTTTAAATCCCTACCAAATATGCATCAATATAACTCTTCTATCTCCACCAAAACGAGAGAGGAAAAAATCTTCTAAATATAGACTGGAACTACATTCGTACTGAACTGGAAGTATTAATTGGGATGCGAGTCCTGTCTGACAGGCCCAACGTTTTGGGGCAAATTTTAGCAAAACTTTTATATTTGAATGCCACACCTATTTGAACTTTATACATAAGTCTTTTTTAATTTCCTTTCATACAAGACATGTGATACCTGCTGGAAAGTGTGTAGTGCTGGTGCTCCACAGGGTGCACGTACTGATCCATGTGCTCTTGAGAAACCAAAATTAAATTTGCTATATCTTCCTTAATTATAGGACGTTTTCAATGCTGTAAAAACCTAATTGTAACACAAGATAAGACCTGTCTGAAAATATGTTAAAAATTTATACACTTTGATCCATTAAAATTTTTATAAAAATTTAAATAAACATTTAAATTTATAAACTAAATTTTATTAAAAAATTAAATTTTCATAAAAGTTTGAAAACAGATTTTGACAAAGTTTAGACAGAAAAGTTGATCAATCAATAGTATTTAAAATAAATGGTGGTTTGGGTCTGTGCAGCTGAGAACATTTTTCCCAGGGGTAGTGAAGTACCATAACTCATAGTGATTTTGGCAACAAACCATAATATGCCTGTCAAGGTGCATATAGGTGTACACACTAAAATGGCAACAACAGGTGCTATGTTCCATATTTATTGTGTCAGGTATTTAGGCAGTTATTTGTATAACTAATAGTGCACTAAGATTTAAACATCTGATGGGACCACTTCCATATTATATAGGAAAATTGCATTACATTTCAGTGTCGATAACTACAAAAAGCGACAATAAGATAGGAAAATACAGTTTTAGGCAGGCTTTACCTTACTGAAAAATGGTGCTAATCTCTCTCATGAAGATCTAAGCCATGTTATTGAGGTGCTATATATTAGTGTGTTGATATGATCACTTATGGCAGTACACTGCATATGTCCTTATGAAATCTTGCTATCACCACCAGACTACTGGAGAGCTTCCAACTACCACACTAGCTCAAGAGACTGGTGATGATGATGATGATGATGATGATGATGATGATGATGATGATGATGATGATGATGACAACAGCAAAAAAAATGTATAATTTAACAAATAATATATTTGCCTTGAAAAAGATTGTAAGAATGGAAAGCGAACTTACAGTTTTAAGAATCAAATCTAATGTTTATCCAAGATTAATAAACGAATTAAATTACAGAAGCTCTAGTACAGTAATTAAATGTAATAGATTCAAGATCGAGTCCTGTTAGAATATCCAAGATGGAATACGATTACGTATATTATAGCCTGTAATGTTAATATCTAGTTCCTTGTAGACTCACAAGATTTAACACTCCGGTGTTGGAAATCTGAATAAAATTTGATAAACGGTCTTTGTCCAAGAAGTTTGATGAGCATATCAAATATTTCCAGAAAAACTAATTAATCTTTCAACTGACATGAGGAAACGTTAATAATTATTGCAAACTTGGCTACAACAGAAAAACTTGATATCAGGTGTAAATGCCCCCAAAACAGAATATTTATATATAACAAGGACGATATAGTATTCTAAAATCCAGTTTCGAAAAAAATCCCTAAATTGAGAAATAAAGTTTGTGGGGGTGGATTCATGTGATCGTATTTATATCACGTACTCTTAACATGACCCTAACAAGAACCAATCATTTTATATTAAGAATTCATTCGACCCAGAATCAAAAACACAATTTGCTATCTGTGCTACATTTTACTGACAAAACTCCAGTTTAACATACCTATTTAGGCTCACCCATGTATACACAGCAGCATGATACCTACGCTCCTCTTCTGACACTCTTATACTCATTATTTCCACTGTGAAAACGAAGTCATATGGACAACGTTCTTTTGTATACCAGGAACCAGTAACGTGGAACGAATTGCCCGTTTAAATTAGACACAAAGACAGTAACCCCTTTCAGGAGTGCTCTTAAAACTCACCATTTCCGACTGCAAGAATAAACTTAAAGACGTAATAATGTTTAGAATCTTAATATTTTCTGTATTTTTTGAAAAAAATAATGTTTTTGTTTCTTTTATGGTGTTTGTTTGTGTTTTTGGATTCATATAATTTTAGATGTTCTAAAGCGCTAAGAGCTTCTAAAGATTACACGCTACGGAAAGTCTTCATTATTATTATTATTATTAAAACCACAAGTAACCTGTGAAGCCAGGCTCTACTATAGTTCGTACATCAATGGTGACCTCAGTCATTTCATTTTGGAACTGTGTCAAACATTCAGGCCACTCATTTTATTCCTATTCATGTATCTACAAAACCCAGTTAGATTTTGTGTCCACTATTTGTCATTAGAGTATGCATTTCAGCCACATGGCTTTATCAAGGCAATCTATATAATTTATTCTAATTAAAAAGATTACATATATTACATTATCATGAGAGTTTCGTCATCAGATTTCAATTATTTTGCATGTTTCTCGTAACGTCATACATGGCATACAAATTCGAGATCATTCTCCTCTACGTTCTGTACGCTGAAGTAATTAGAGTGGAATGACATATATCTAAATTATTCAATATGAGACAAATACAGAATTCTAAAAATACGTGATTCAAGCAATGACCTTAATGGAGAATTTACATCCATAAAATTAAACTGTCTGAAGAACTCACCAATGAAGCATATCTGAACGAATGAATGGGGTATCTAAATCCGTAATTAATTGCGTGAAGCAAGAATGCAGTGTAGCAACTGTACCTTCATAATTTATAAATTATTTATGGCGTTTACGCAGCAACTACTGATGACTTGCCGATTACACACGCACATTTTGTAAAGCGTGTAAATGTAGCAGCACAGTTCTAGAACGAATACCATTAGTTATTGATCCCTATGGAATTGAATTGCAAGTGGTTAGCCTCTGTGCAAATGATAAAATAACTTAAATGACAAAGGTCTTTGAGGTATGAAATTTAAAACAAATATTGCGACAAATTTACTTTTGTAAGAAAATCGACGAGTTCTGGTCTATATTGTTCGTACAAAGGGAAAGATTGCCTTCGCAAGATGAGTCACATCGTGTAATATATTCTTTTTTACTACAATGTCGCTTGACTTTCCTGTAAACTGGCATTTACTAATGTTTCCACCAATGATCAAACCTCACCGTCCCAATATTTCCTTAAAGTTTGTGATGCATAGTCTACCTGATTAGTTATTTAACCAGTAAATGACCAGATATGCTCATAGAATCTTAATATACTTTTAGGATGAATTTATTACTTTAATACATGACTATTACTTCACATTTCTGAGTGTCACTCTGTCAAGTTTAATATTTATTTCCTATGCTTGCAGCCTGAATGTTATTTGGAAATCACTATATCTAACACATTTTAACTTCATTTGCATACATCTTACTGTTTTCTAGATATATGTGAAACATTTTTTATTTTTTCAGGTCTAGGCTGGTATCTGTAACAAAGTGTTAGTGGTGGATCAGCTTGGAAGCTCTCCAGTAGTCTGGTGGTGATAGCAAGATTTCATAAGGACATATGCAGTGTACTGCCATAAGTGATCATATCAACACACTAATATATAGCACCTCAATAACATGGCTTAGATCTTCATGAGAGAGATTAGCACCATTTTTCAGTAAGGTAAAGCCTGCCTAAAACTGTATTTTCCTATCTTATTTTCCTTCCACGTGTCTCGATCATGCGCCAATGCCTGTGTCTCCACAAAACTTGTCATGGTCCATTTCGTGATGTTGTCAGTCCACTTTTGTCTCTGTCTACCTCTCCTTCTGGCACCCTGGACTATGCCCTGCAACATTGCTGTAGATGGACTGTTGGCTGAAGTGAAATGGCCATACCATTTCAGCTTTTTCTTTCTGACAGTAGTGGGGAGGTCTTCATAATTGCCTACTTTGTGACTGATGGTGTAAAGCACTGGAATATACTCAGGGTACCCCAACAAGGTTCTAATTGAGCTGTTATATATATATATCAACGGTGTAGTCAGGCGAATTTATCTCGATGGTCGTCGACAGCAGTGGCTCATGTCCGTGTATTTCAATGGGAGATTTATCCGGTCCATCCTTGACGTCAATTATATTTTTTTCCTGTGATTGCTTCAATGAAATCTTTAATTGTTTCATTGATATTTTTGATGTCATATGCGCCAGCAGGTAAATATATTGTATGTCGTTCTGGTTCTTGGGTTCCATCTGGGTTAACTTTTTTTTATACGAAAATGTAAAATTGTTATTGGGTGGTTTACCATTAAACGGTTAGAGGTTATTTGATAACGGCAATGAGTGAAATCCCAAAACGTAACGATGATGCCATTACGTACTACAAGGTGAGTAATGCTATTCTCGCCGACATATATGATTTTAATCAGCGAATAATTCAGCGGATATTAGGTCACATTAATCCTGCAACGAGAACAAAATTTTCAGCAGAGTTTAATATCCGCGTTGAAGATATCCCCGATTTAAACTTCCAGGATATAACGTTCCATGGATGCACCAAAACCTCAGTGACACCATCGATGAATTCTTCCCACGGCTTCACAGCGCGTGGTTGAATAGTCTACCTGCGGTTCATTTCCAGTTACCCGAACCTAAACAATCTGATTTCTTCGATGATAAAACCCCCGCTGTTGATCCAAAATTCAATTACAATTTTGACATTAACTTTCTACGTGCCAGTAATATCTATCAAACGTTTTCATATGATGTCTACGACGGAACAGAAACTGATATACTTGAAAAATATGAATACAATGAGTACAGCAACATAGTATGGAGATTTAATCTAGGTGTTCAAGGCAATGTTATAATTACAGCAAAAAGTTTACTTGGGATCTTCAACGCGATGAAACAATTATTCCAAACAAAGCTAAACTAACTTCGATATTATCTGCAAAGATCTCTTCTACTAGATTTAACAACTCAACGTGATACAATCAAGCAGCAACAGCAATAAGTAAATCAGATTATCGCCGACGCGAACTATCTCAACGATTAATTACTCTCGTTGGTGTACGAAAGTATAAATCCTTCAAAGAAAGAAAAGTTCAAAAAAGTATTTTAACGCACTGATACAGATTTAATTTACATGAAATTTCCAGGATGGGATGTACCAGCGATGAAGAAGTCGCTGAGCAATCTCATTGATGAATTTTTCCCACAAATTCACGCGTTATGGTTTAAAATAAACCCCGTCGTGGAGATTCTACGGTCGAATAATTCAGTATACGAAAAAAAAAAAACCACAGATAACACGGCAACGTTGATATATCATCAGTGATTGCCGAACACGTTATCTGCGATGCAGTATTAGGTAGTTACTCGGTTGACACAGCAAAATCAGATGACGCGGCTCTCGGATATATCCTGTATACGTTTTCCCCGAATGTTTCCCCGTGGAGTTTAATTGTGATGAATCCACCTCATT
Source organism: Unio delphinus (assembly GCA_029339505.1). NCBI lineage: Eukaryota > Metazoa > Mollusca > Bivalvia > Unionida > Unionidae > Unio > Unio delphinus. The sequence goes on from JAQISU010000142.1 coordinate 6,315,981, forward strand.
TGACATACTTGGAAACCACTAACCGGGTAATCACGAGGATGAATTTTAGAATAACCGACCAGAACATTTCCTTGATTGATTTCCAAGGGGAACAATTACAAATGACGTTAGATGTGAAATCAAGTTAACTTTTCATCGTAAATTACAAAGGAATTTAAATGGAAAATCAACAATTGAAAATCTACAATTTACAATAATGTTATATAACTACATGCGAGTATTTATTTATGTAAAGATCAACTCGTAAACGCCATACTGAGATGTTTCTCTGACCCAGATACAGATTTTACCGTTGACGTGCTATTGGATAGATCAGGTAATAAAAACTTTTTATTTGCGGATGACCAAATACAACAATTATCCCTAGATAATATAACAGCGATTAATTGTCGTCGAGATCAAATTATGCAATATGTTCACAGCTGCCTACGTGTACGAGAACTAACTGCGATGTTGACTTGGACCCCGTAGATGAAAATCAAAGATTTTCCAATCAAAGATTTTCCAATCAAAGATTTTCCATTGAAATTGCTTTGCAATTTACGATAATAATTAATTAATTTTTTTTACTCCGTTGATGTAAAAAAATATTTTTTGTAAAACCATAGGATATTCGACGACTGACTAAGATTTCTAACTTGAATTTCTGATTAAAATTTTTTTATTTCCGTGATTGCTGAGTAAAATTTCTAACATTTCTGATTAAAATTTTCAAACAAAAGCATTAAAAAATATAATGCAAACACCAACAAATCAATCAATAATAATCTCGCTCAGAGGCGTTAAACGCCCGTTAGAAGTTTCAAAGGAATTTAAAATTGGACTTGCACGGCTATATAAACTGTGGTCGAGGGCTCCTCAAAGTGCTGTCACAGTTGGATCTCCCGATGAATACAAACAAGCCCGGAAACGTTATTTTGAACAACAACGTATTCTCGCACAAGAAGTTTCAGATTTACGAAATACCTATGCAGGGTGAACGAGAGAATTGAATACGTGCAAAGATCAATGGGAAAAACTCTTCGAGGAATACAAACAAAAGAAAAAACAATTAATCAAATTACTCGATGATAAGAACGCGCTTATGGAAAGAATAGCTGGCAGAATCGCCGACATAGAAGATTAACCTGCAAATTTAACAATCTTACACAACAATATGAACAACTCAATACTGGTTGCAAGCAGAAACGCTCTGATAAAGTATTTAAAATAATGGAAATGGGCCGAGATGAATTGTTCGCCCGATTAGAGAGGTAAATGAAAATCTACGATGAAAATCCTACGGATTTTCCATTGAAATTACAAGTGAAAAGCTACGATTTTCCATTACGAATTCATCGTAGTATTGTTTTCCTGTTTCCTCGAGTATTTCTTTGTTGAATATTTCTCCGATAGATTTTAATAGTTTTTTTTATCAGCACAGATACAACTATGAACTCATGACACGTCGGAGAATCTTTCAACGCAGCGATGAAAATATTTCGTTGTCGAAGAAGAATCTTTGCGATACGATACTCTGAGCGATATATAGGATAACTTAATTGTCGCGCAGCGACTATTCGTTAATATTCCCGTCGAAGATAATCACTGGTGAATAACTCATTGTTATGAAATTGTTTTACACGATCGAGTTCGGTTGCCAGCGTAGAGATAAAGTCGTTGTTCATTATTGTAATATAAAAATATTTGTTTAAATTGTAAAAATCTTTGATTGAAAAATCTTTGATTGTGAGTTGCTTTGCAATTTCATTGGAAAAATCTTTGATTGGAAAATCTACGATGAAATTGCTTTGCAATTTTCACTGTACATCCTGAAAGAATTTCACATACTCAAAATGGACCCTGCGTTTGAACCTTTTCGAATACGTCGTCGAGATTATCCCGGATGCGACAAGTTTTACAGACTCTTTTTCAACATCGAAGTGCTTCGCTGCTTAAATTATCGACAGAAACTGCGAGACAACGTCATCGTGGAATGCCTTTACGGGCTTCGGTGAGCGATTTTTATAACACTGGGGATTTTTATTAAGATTGTTATCTCGTTGAGTAACGATTTGTAAGTTGTCTACGTGGTTATCTAGTTTATCTCTGTTGATATGGTCAACCACAAGACCAGGTGTGATCTCCCCGATGAAAAACCTCAACGATGAATCTGTGAGCGAGATAACGTTTTTGTTGTTGTTTATGCTTTAAAGTAATTATTTTGTATCCGTTGTTGTTAACGCTACCCACAGGAACCTTTCGTTGTTTATGTCTAGCAGTTCCATCTCGTGATGCGTCGTAGTTAACGTAAATCGGATGAGAAACGTATTCGTCGTTCATTTTATTTTATATAGGATTTTTCTTTGTCTAAATTTGGAATCTTAAAAATCAAAGATTTTCAATTACAGTTTCTTCTCTCTGTACGTAGTCGTTGGGGGATTTTAAAACTGTAGCACGATGATTAATATGTGTATGAGTATCGTAGCATCTTTTAAGTTTTTGATATTTTTTCCCTCCGTGGGAAACACACAGTTGAGATTTTCCTCGTACACCAATACCACAGATAATACAAGGAACCGGTCCAAAACTTCCGCGTCGGACATTTTGCATATGTTTCCCACATAACTCTTTTTTTATATGATTTATTCCTCTGGGTTGTTGCCCCTATGTTAAGCCATTTACACCGATTCATTATATAAATATTTGCCTTAAATTTAAATTTTCATTTAAATATTTGCCTTAAATATAACATGAAAGAATTTGAGAGATTATCGAAAATCTCGCCTAGAAAAAATTTTAAATTTAATCTTGATAGATTCTCAGGGTTACCAAAAACTCTAATAAATGACCGAGATGTGATAAGTAGAATCCGTGATTGTTTTACTGAATTTCGCCGTGATGAAGCAGCTCATTGTTGGTCAACATTTCGAATTTATGGGATCATTGATGCTACCATGAACGACAGCAGAGCAACGGGGGTAATCTCACATCTTGGGCGAAAAAAATATTTCTTGAGAATAAAATTTATTAACCAGCTAGACAACGGAGATTGGATTACCAGAGGTAAATTTGAACCAATTTTGAAGGATAAAAAAACAGTCATTGTGAGTCGAGATTCCCAACCAGGAATTTTGATTGGAATTGACAAACCGTATTACGAGCTTATCCTGTAACAGCAGTTGTTTATGCGGCATATCCATTAAATAACAAACCTGATATTGCAAAACTAGCACCGATGAAATTGTCGCCGCATTTATCGATTAACACTAGTAACACCGACTCAATTTAATATATCATCGTCGAGTTCATCTGGGGTCAATAATACAATATCAACAATCATTGACAAGGATACAACTGAAAAATTCAATATAGCATCCTATGATGAGAATTTGATTAGGGTTTCAGTAACATGGTATATGGAATTTGTAGCAGAAAATTTGAGTAAATAATTAAACTGATTTTCAGTTTCAATTGAAATAGTAAACTGATTTGGAAATAAAATGTCGTTATCAACGGTACCTTCAGTATCTAAGTATCGCTATGATCAGGTCAAAGAATTTCAAACTAAACTCAACTCACTCACTTAGGAGTATCAAACAATAATAAAAAAAATACCGACGAAGAATCGCCGCGGTTGATGTTATCGTGTACTCAGTATCTGGAGTAATCACTGCTGCTGGAATAATACTATCTTCGGTTACAATGATTGTTCCAATCGTTGTTCCAATCTGTATATCCGCGGTGGCTACAATCGCTGGTATATTAACCGGGGTCACAAACAAATTATCATCTCGTAGCCAGAATAAACTTCACGATTATGTAATTAAATTTCATATTGCATCCGCCGCATACTCACAATTATCTTCGATGATTTCATCGTCACTCGATGATACAACAATATTAGATAGTGAGTTTTCAGCGATGGCTCAATTGTACAAGTGAATGATGTTGAAATTAGAGCGGAATAATAATAATAATGACAACCCCGCAAGAACTGCTTCAACAAAAAATAGAAAATATAACACCGGTGAGGACAAGCTTGATATAAATAACATCAACAAATCCCGAATTTAGCGTGAATATCTCGACTCCGATTCCCGTGAAAGAGATAGCGTTGGCAAAACTACGAGTGTATCATAGTTGGCCTAATATTAGATCAGTAGTATTTGGTGGTCAACAGCCGAATAATTATTTAGTGTTATGTGGAAAAATCGTTAAGACGGAAACCCAGACTGGAACGTTGTCTAGTTACCAACAGGGTCATATCAAATTGAACAAATCAATAACGAATTACAACGAAGAATTAAATCTATTACTGAAAAAGAATCAAAAATTGCTATAACATTTCACGAGCCGAGGCTATCATCTGCGATCGAGATAAATTCTCCCGGGTATGTTGTAGATATTTATAACTGTTCGATCATATCAGTGTTAGGTTGTCCTGAACTACTACTTAGACGAGAAATTGTTATACCACATGAACCAAAAAAAATCCGATTATATCACGGACAAGATAAAACCCGACAATCCAGTAAAAAGTTATATAGATTATCCTCCCAACAAGTTCATAAAATATGACAACAAAAATGTGATAATTTACACTGGTAGAATCGAAAGAAATTTAACAGCGATGAATAATGATTTTTCATTATTGTTAATATCCCTTTAATCCGGCTCTCTCACCCAAGATGGATTTATTAATGTAGTACAGACAGGTAACAAAATCATCAACGATATGGAAACATTTCATTCACAAATTATTAAAGAAGTATTAATAAACAAATAAAAAAAAATTGTCATTTGCGTCATCATATAAAATCCGCGAAGAAGATATTTCTGCATTCAAATTTCCTAGGTATAACACCAACGAACTAACAAAGTCTCTCAGTGATGCAATCGATGAAGGTTTCAAAAAAATCCACGACGCATGGAAGAAAAATACCACGACCACAATCAACTATTCTTAAATATAATAATGACCCCGACGGCGGCGGTAGGCATTTCGCTCCGAACAATGTTAATATCTCCTCGGTGGTTGCACTAAATTTAGTATGTGATGTTATTGAAGGAAGTTATCAAATAAATTTTGAGCAATCGAATCAAGCTCAGCAGGGATATATTCTTTATTCATTTGCACCAACAGCTCCTCCAGGATTTCTAATAATTGAGGATCCAACTAATCCAGTCTTTATGCGATGTCATAATAATTCTTTAACGAGAATTAATTTCAAACTCACTGACCAATCTAATAATTTAATTGATCTGCGAGGTGAAGTTTTTGCAAATTAGTCTGTTTGTAAAGTCGTGAAAATCGTAAACGATTTCAACAAAGACTTTCATCATATTAACTGTTATCGAAAAAAAAGATTTTAAAGATAAAGTTTGCCTTACATAAAACCGACCAATATTAGAAAAACCCTTTGAGGGTAAGTCTTTCATAAGCCGTACACATACCTGCACGAGTTATCTCTCCTTGGTGTTATATACATAATACAAAATAGAATTCATCCGTAAACGAATTTTAATTCAATTTTAAAATTTTTTAGAAAAAGCGGATTCAGTTTTATTCTCTGCAACAAATCGTACTGAGGCTCTACACATATTGACATACCTATTGGCTTCATTCATTGATTTAAATTCAATTTCTTCGTTACTTTCTGTATTAAATGATTTTACTGGTCTCTTCCCAATTGATTTACATGTACAAGTTTTCCCAGCTGTGGTATTCTCACTCTGTGTAACAGCTCGTAAATTATCTAAAGAATTATTAGTCTTAATACTATTTATGTGATCAATAACAAGATCATCTTCTATCAATCCGATATACACTTCATACACGAAACGATGATTATAATAATTTTTATTTCCTGTACAAAACCTTAAATATCCCATATTACACACAACACCGACAGATTTCTTCAATCTGCAGTGTCTAACAACACCATCGCGAGAAGCTTCGTAATTAACAAGCACGGGATGCTGTTAAAATGTTTGGTTCATTTATATATAATACTGTTTGTCTAATTGATTGTTTGCTTTAATTATTACATTATTTGGAAATCTTCCAATGTAGTCTTGAGGTGTTTTTATGATTTTGTTGCTGACTGTCCTTGACAAAGTCAGGGTTATTGATGGAATTCTTAATTAGTTTATCATAATAACGCTTCAACTCCTTGTATCGTTTACCACCGCAACTCAGACACAATTGCGATTTTCCTCTCACACCTACCCCACATTGTATGCAAGGTAAGGGCCCATAACTCCCGTTACGAACGCTTTGTAAATGATATCCACAGAATTCCTTTCTGCATGATTTGTTACATGCTGTTACTGATCCTATCATAAGCCACTTGCAATGGTTCATTATATAATAAATTCTTTATTTAAATACTTGTTTTAATTATATGAATGAAGAATTCGAGAGATTATCATCCATTAAGCCCCACAAAAATATTAAATTCAATTTCGATAGAACCCTCAAAGATGTGCTAAAACGGGCAATAAATGATAACAGCTTGATAAACAAATTCGTGACTGTGCTAATGAATTCAAGCGTGATGGAGCATCTCATAGCTGGTCAACATTTCGAATTGATGGCGTTGTTGATGATACTATGAACGAAGAAAACTCAGCTACGATAATATCACAACTTGACAGTAAAAGTATTTTTTAGAGTGAAATTCATTGTCAATTTAGAATCAGGTGATTGGATTATGCGAGACAAATTTGAACCAGTTCTCAAAGACAAGAAAACAGTCGTTGTTAGCCGTGATTCTAAGCCGGGTCTGTTAACTGGAATTGACAAACCATACTATGAACGAGCATACCCTGAAACAGCAGTTGTTTACGGGATATATCCGTTAAATGAAAAACCTGATATTAGAACTGAAACAATCAACGAGGATAAATTGTGTAGCAGAACGAATAATAGAGCATTTTACAAATGCATCCCGAGGGAACAAACTAACTGATTTACGGCGTAGCAAAATAGCTCAATTTGGTTTAACAGTCAAAGAGCGGGGAGCAACAATTAGCGATATAGCGAAATTAGCAACATCACTGAGATTTCCAATAACGGTTATAACGATAACCGGAAAAGTATTATATGAATCAAAATATAACAAAAATGGAGCCCCAATTAAAATTTTTGATCATAACGAACACGCATGGACATCCGCGGTCACAATATTTCCACGGAACAGAACAATAAAGTATATACCCGATGAATTCTTGGGAGAAGATGAAGAGAAACTATTCGATGCTATTGCGCATTTGAGTAAAAACGACCCCGTGTCAGTGTGGTTACTTCGCAGCACATATACTATTGATCAGTTTGTAAGACCAAATGGTGAATTATACCGCACTGAAGCGTTGCACAACAAAATGAATAAAACAGCTAATGGTTTTGTAATGATGGGCGACGAAGCAGACACTGATGAAATCATCAGCAATGATGAACAATTACTGACAAACTGCTTTACGATTCCATCAGTTGCAGCTCATTTTGCGAGAAAGTAAAACGCATGAAAACCAACACGAACTGAATTCTTGCCAGATATTGAGTCTAATTGTCTCGAATTTAATCATGGCGGTTAATGGAACCAAAAATACGACCCTGGAACCACAGGTTCCTCGAGTATCATTTCAGTTGATATGGTTGCTTCTTATTCAGCTAGTTTTCTTGGTTATGGATCCGCCGCTGATTATTTTAAACGATTTTTTGCACCCCGTACATGAAATGACTCGTGTTGCAATTAATGGAACATTACCCGACTTTGATTTAACCGGTTTTACTCGTGTAGTATCATTTGAATTCGCTGCAGGAAAGCATTGCTGTTGTTATATTTGGATTGATAGACACATGTCTGAAAAGAAGTGGCTGCCAATAGCGTTATTACGGTTCATCTTTGATACAAAAATGTTAATTTCGTTGATAGTCAGTGAAGCAATTATATCATATCGGAAACAAACTAATGTCTGGTTACCAGAACCGGAACGTCTTGATAGTATAATTGACGATTCCAGAAAACATATTGATGCCGACGAATAATATATCACTGAGTGGTCCAAACGGGTATTTAATCAACGAAACAGTGAAGCAAAAGATCTTGGCAGAAGAATAATTGGAAAACTCACTCAGGGAGGGAAAAATGTGACTATAAAAGATATTCTTCACGGTTGATTATAGATAACACCGAATATGACTTTGTAATCGCGGATGCAGTTTCTTAAAACATATATGTGGATCGCAAGGACGCTTTCTTGTCCGATGGAACAAAGTTGGGTACAATTGTTATTTACAGCTGCGGTTACAGTTCTTCGTATACACATTTGAGGTCGTCTATGCTGGGTTATGCTTGTATCAATTTTTTTTCAATGATAAATAGATTTCCTGATACTGCGGTTAGAGTTGCAATTGATTCATTTTACATTGACAAAAAAGTACATCAATGAGGTGGCTAAATTCACTGCCAGTAGCGAAACTACTGGCGAAGAGCGCTGGGGTACATGGAGAATTTAAAAGGAAACATTGCGTGATTATTCTGAATCAACAGACGTTGAGATTTAAAATAGTTACTTACAAGGAGATAATTTTTCAGAACGTTCTAATGCACCACCGATATCTGATCCAATTTGTAGATATAAAACAGTTCATTTAAACGGCTGTGGCGGATCAGGAAAGACGACTTGGGCAATTGAATTATTTCGTGGGCGTGCAAATATGATTGTGCTGACACCAACCCATAGATTAGCGCGAGAGATAAAACAACGAAACGTTGAAGCTTGTACTTATCACAGCTTTTTTCGATACAAGGGCGATGAATGGACCCCTGAAAGAATGGGTGAGAAATTCATTCCCGAGGTTATTATTTGGGATGAGATATGTACTGCTTCTGAGGATGTATTAAAAATGTTTCTTGATTGGTTGCTGCGCGCGAATACAGCAGTGATAATGTGTGGAGATCATGGCCAGCCACCACCATTTGTCGGTGGGAGTCCACATGATTCATTGAAAGGGTTTGTTGACTATTATGAAGAAATCAATACAGACTATAGAGCACTTGATGAACAATTACGTGAAGTCAAAAAATTAATTAGATTACATCCGGATAAAATCCATTGTGAAATAATCAGAGAAATAATTCCTGAAACTTCCATGGAGGAATTTTGGGAAGCATGGAGACCTAATGATTTTGTAGTTTCAAGTAGAAAGATAGTCAGAGACACACTTCAGAGAAAGTTGTTTGAATTACACAAAGAAAAATTTCCAACACTTCCAGTACCATTGTGTTATAGACCTTCGGATACACGGTGGCAGAATATTGAAGTTGAAATTCCAGGCCGGTTCACAGAGTCCGGACCGGAAAAACAAATTCTAGTGTTAAATGATATTGTGCTGGTTGATATCAGTGTTGTCGAAGATGCATTGCGTGCTGATAAATCGCCATGGACGCTGGGTTATGTAACAACAATACATTCCTCGCAGGGATTAACCATCACGGATACAATTGTTTGGATAGTTGATAATCGCATCGAGTGGTCAAATTTAGTCTATCTTGCAGTATCCAGATTACAGCAAATAAATCAGCTTCGAAGAATTGTTTTCGACGACGACACAACAACGGATGATATTGATTTTAAAATCATTAATAAAAACCTCTCCGGATATAAACAACAAGACCAAAAAAAAAAAAGAACGATAATTTTATATTGATGCCGAATTAAAAATCGCACTGAAACAACAACAGAATAATCACTGCGCGAGTTGCAATTGTATAATGCGTTGGCAGTATTCGGATAAAGATCCTCGACAATTTACCGTAGACAGAAAAAATAACAGTCTCGGTCATGTTAGAAACAATGTGATGTTGACTTGTCTTGTGTGCAACAGACGCAACGGTGCTAGTTAAGACCAAGCGGTTGGCAATTGAGTATCGTCAGGAATTACTTGTAGTTGTTCGCGTGTAAAACCCCGCTTAGGGGCGGTTGAATCCAATATATAGATTGGTGGTCTACCAGTTGATCGTGTTACAGTAGATATTTTATGCGTAGTGACACTCCAAATAGGATCAGTAGCCCGTATTTTACCACCTTCAAGCTCTCCTGGTTCATATAAATATCTCACAGTAACATTGCCGAGAATTGGCTGAGAAACGTTTTCTTTTTGTAGTTGTGGTGTATACTTTTTTATTGCGTTGTTAGGTTTCATATTTATTGCTCTGGCAATCTCGTTATTTAACGCTGCAACTACTCCTGGTAACCTTTTGACCCATTCACGAGATATTTTTTCTTGGATGAATTCTTTCACGTATTGATATCCAAATAACCGCTCAGCAATAGTCCGATTAAATCATTCAAAAATTGGCTGATCGCGATGTAGCGCAGTATGCCCTCGTCTGATGGTGACATTGCGATGTTTCATTGTGGATGCAACCACACCTTGAAATTCCTTGCCAGGATCAACTTGTAATAGATTTGGCCAGCGTAGTGGGCCTCGTCGAAAATCCTTTCAAGTGCAGAAGCTACTTCAGTGGCCGACTTTGTTTTTAGCGGTTCTGCTTGTTTGTATCGACTCGCAACATCAACTACGGTTAGCGCGTATTTATAACCGTCGTCATGTGGTAAAAATAATAAATCAGCTTGATGAACTTCATTGGGTACGATAACATCAAAATGCGAGTAGTTAATTTGTTTAGTTGGACGTAGATAAATTTGCCATATCGCCTGTTTAGAAAACCAATCCGCTGCAGTGGTTTTTTTTTCACTTTTGCAGCACTAGCGAGTTTACTGATTGCTGCTTTACCCTTCCAGTACCCGCTCGGAGAATGATAAATAGGGTCCATGTTGCTATTAATTACCCAGCACCTAACATCAATTTGCCTTTCATAGCTGATTTTAATAACCACGAAGCAAATTTTTCTTTGAAAGATTTATCAGGAATAGCATTTAACGCATGAATTAATTTCACATCTGCTAGATGTCTATGCTGCAAATTGCTGATTTTATATGCAACATCATGAGCATTACACGCCTTATCAATAGCTTTTATTGGTTCTTCACCACGTCGGAGCTGATTTTGATCATCGAGTCTGATATCTAATCGTGTTCCGGGGCCACAGTAGCTATATCCTGGAAGGTGCTTTTCTCCTAAATACTTTGCCCATGGGGTTCCAGGGATATTTGTTCATTTGGCTGCAATATCACCTCGTCGTTTTTTTTAAAACATCTCCGGATTTCATAGAAACGAATCTAAGTTTTTTTATACCACATGTTGCACACCTACCAGTAAGTGCTGATCTGTTATCTTTAGTTGTAATCGTCGTCACATCATTTGTGCTAGTACGCGTTTTACACTTCACACAATATAGATCCATAATTTGTTTATAATAATATGAATGTTATTTATTTATCAGCGAATAAAACAAGAAAACCAGTTAAGCATCATGCAGCGCTACCAAACTCTATCCGCGCAATTATAATCGGACCATCTGGATCCGGCAAGACGCAATTATTACTCAATTTAATAATGAGATGGATGAAGTGGGATAAGTTGTATTAAGTTGCTCCTAGTGTAGATGATCAGCGATGCTACGAAGTATTAAAAGACTTTAACGAAAACGCTTTAGAAATTAAAGGTGAGAACGTCATTGAGTTTATAACCGATATCAATGATGCACCATCCGTGGATGACCTTGATGGGAGCATTGACAATTTAGTTGTATACGATGATGTAATGTTAGACACTCAAACAAACCCAGCTAGGATATTTTCCCGGTGGCGTCACAGAAACACTGACGTGATACATGTCACTCAACGCTACACTCAAATTCCAAAAGTGATCAGAGATAACTGTAATATTCTTGCTGTATTCAACGGCGTTGATACACATACGCTACGAAATATTTGGCAGACATGGTGCTCCGATATGAACTTCAGTCAATTTCGAAATTTCTTTAGTCACGCTCAGTCAGTCCCACACGAATTTATAACAATAAATTTGCATGTCCCTCGAACACGATATCGTATCGGGCTCGATCAAATATTCGGTTGAAATAATTTATTAACCAACGCGACAATATCAATGGTGTCGATTTTTTAAAATTTTATCACACTGAATAACTCATAACACATCGTTAACTACATAAATTGTTAAATCCATAGCAGCAGGGGACGGGGGGCGAATTACAATTACGTTTGGCGTCATTTTTTACCTAATGGAGGTTTCTTATAAACATTTTAAGAAGGCCTCAGTTTGCTAAATCGACGCCTGGACCCCCCCCCCCCTCATAACTCATCGTTAATTACATAAATTGTTAAATTCATGGGGGAGGGCACATAGGATTGGTGGTGCACAGTGGGGGTGGGTAGCGTCGTTTTTTTTAAATTTTGTTTTGCTGAATGGAGGCTTTTATTAAGAATTTTGAGGAAGCCTTAGTTCGCTAAATCGACGCTTATAAAAGTTGTAGGAGTCCCTTACCCCCACACCCCTGCTGCTTTTACACAAGTACGAGGCATCTCTGCTCACTTAGAATAACCAGAAATGTGTCCCGTTTCAGCATCAAATACTGACAAAAACGGGAGCACTACAAGGCTTGATTTCTAGAGCTGATATACTCCGATTAGTACAGCAGAATGATGTAAACATAGCTATGATTGCATCATCCTTGATGTTTTGAAATAACATGATGCAGTTCATATATTATGTAATGCAATAACAGTCTCAGGTGGAATTATTCAAAATGCTTGACTAAAAAGCACGTACGGTACAAACTCAAATATTTATTCAATGATCCAGTCAAAGATATATGTTAGTCATTTGTTTCTGGTTTAGATTGAGATCAAGTCTTTTTTAACTCACATATCCTCCGCAATTTGCAAGTCAAGGGACGTATATAATGATCCAGTATCATATCTTTAAAACTAACCAATCAACAATGTTAAGCTTCATTTTCGTTCTCAGTAATTTAGAATTAGTAAAGTTTAAATACATTTAAATAATCAGAAGCATTTGGGCTGTAGCTCTAGACCATTGCTATTGGTCTATAGACCAATATTTGCTTCAGAAACTATCGTTTATGGATCATGATGCTTCTACAGAGACTACGTATTCTAGCTGATCAGCATGTTGAAAATGAAGGACGATATATCTCGTTTTACCCACATCTTATCTGTATTGAGAAATGTATATGCTAAATAAGACCAGAGTGAAACCAATGGAAAAATGTCACACATCAGAAAACGTATTACAAAATTCAGACAGTGTTGGTGCTTTCTTAATGATTTTCTGTTTCCGTAATGTTTCTTTAAATATATAAACCAAACAGCGTTAATACATTTTATCATGTTGGTAATAACATGAAGAACGTGCATAGAGGTATACCGCCTGCGAATACCTAATATATGCGAAGCTACTTTGACTAAGAATACCACTTCAGTTTTAACCAGTATTTTTCTTTACGAAGATAATGATATCAATTTATCTTCATCTGATTTAAACCATCTTCTTAACGATCACCTTCAACTGTATTACTCAGTGCACCTAATTCTTTATTTTTACTATTGGTGGATGATTTCATTAAGAGACAGAGGGAATAATTGGACACTTTCTAGAACAACAGAAAGAAATAACCATGTATATTCCATCACTATGTCCACTCTTACCGATCTTGAGATGCCAACACCAGCAGTAGTTAATACTGCAAATATCATCGCAGCAGAAGCGATAAAAAGGAGGGAAGGTTTGTATTTTCTTTCGAAGAGTGAACATTGTTTAAACCATTGCTGCGTAGACAAACATGATGTAGTTTAAGGCATGTCCTATGGGTGCAGCGTTTCAAAAGACAAGGAACTAAATCTAACATATATTTCAGATCTATACATAATGCATATTCAAGAGAAAAGATGCAACGAAAACAATTACAAGAAAGGTATATAGGAATACAATGCATGCTCGTTTCAAACAGAAGACATGAGGAATTATAAATACAAAGGTACCTGCATGACAAAACTGATTAATTTAAACACCAGTGTGAATTACAAATGCGTTGAAACACATACTTGAATTCGGAAGAGTTTTCGAAGTTGACTAGACATATTTAGTCGTGCAGGTGCCAATGATGAAGATCTTAATACTGATTATTGTATGTCAAGAACAAGAAACAAAATGTTTGCTCTGACTTGATATCGACATGCTCCACCCCAAAACAAACGTCCTCGTAGTTTTCATAAAAAAGTGTTATCACCTTTAAATTAAAATATATAGTGAATGATAGTTACAAAAGGAGATATATAATTGTTCGATAACATCGCAGTAGGTTGTCAAGCAGTCTCTCTGCCAACTAATATAGAACCAGCACCATCCACATAAATATGGGCAAACTTCAATTAAATTTCCAAACAAAGTAGCTAAAATAGCCCACGTAAGTAGAACGTATCGTATGGACACATAATGGTATTGGTGTATTGAATTTACAACGCTGGCGTCATCAAATCATGTTTAAGAACAAGATCGGATTCATTCCTACGTGTGAAATATACAAACGTTTTACGATACAGAGAGGCAATACTAGTTTGATATACTGAGATTTGGTAGGACGTTAACTTACAAAATTAGACAATGTAAACCTCTTTTGCATCATATTTGTCAAACTTAGAAAACTAACAGAATTGTTGCAAAATGGCATGCTAATACATAAATTTATTTCAAATTGCTTTGCTATGTACTAGTTGAACTCATTGAAATGGCATATTCCTGTTAATACGGTATTATTATTGATAGCAGTATACATTTTTCTCATCATAAGTCCGTCTCAATATATTATTAACATACAGTTGATATTATCAAAGGGATGGTTTAGCTTTTAGTTCCATACATCCTTCAAAGAACGTCCTAATATATCACATTTTCACGCCATTACTGTGAATTTAGTATTCATTACATACTTGAAAATGACATTCATGTTTACCAGAAACTATCTTAAGAATATGTTGTTTCTATGAATCTTCACCTAGGCGTTTTTCAAAAAGTTCTGATAAAATAACGGTTTGAGGGTTTAGATTGTAGTGAGAGTCAAAATGTCAATATGTACTCTGCATCATCAATGAATAGTTTTTCCAAAAACTATTCCTCTCAAATTATACCTGAACACAACGTTAAAAAGATCGAATTAACTGAAAGGGGGGCATGACCATTTATGTTTGCATTTATAAAAGTCTAACACAACACAATGAATGTGACATGGGTCAACAGTTCATTTCTAAAACATTCTACACCTTTAAATATGGCTAGACTTTGAAGTAAAAAATCAGGAAACAACTGTTAAAATGTGATAGCTGTCAAGTGTAAAAGTAATAATCGTCTCTGAATCAAGGAAGAAAGGAAAGCACGCAAAACTAAATTAAATCAAACAAAATAATCTAATTATACATAACATTACTGTAAGGCTATGAATTACGATACTGCTGAACACATGCGTTTATGTCACATTTGATTTTGTCCTTCTATAATTCTCTATTTCCTATGACTATTCAATATGCATTTGTTGGCTTTTTCAATGCTTTAATAATATATATTTGTATTTGTAACTTACGTTTGTCAAACCTCAAGTTAATGGCCTAGTTAACGATCGCGAGTGACTTTGCGAAAACCGGATGCATAGTAAATATATCTACATGAATATAGACAGTTATTAATGGAGGTAAACACTGTACTTGAATTTTTCAAGAACATCAGTTTTGCACTTGGAAATTCCCAAATATGCTGAATACTTTGAATATGTTAAAAACGAGCGACCATTGAATCAACACATAGGCTCATTATACACGAGACTGAACTACAATGTTGTTTTTGTATTCCTTCTAAGCATTTATATCAATGCTGTTTATTTAAAAACGTGCTCAATCTTCCTTTCGATCCAAAGAGGAGTTTGCCTTAATGTTGTCTTCAGTCTTGTCGTTTATTATTCACAGGAATGGGAAAGGGCTAAAGAATATTCTTGGAACAAAACATTAAATTGAAACTAAAGTCAGTTCATTCAAAGACATTTTGTATTGATGTGATGCATCAAGAGAATCGTAAAACATAGCCTTATTCTAGGTCAATGGCTTTCTACTACATTCGAGGCTATCATATCAAAACAGTCAATATTGGAAGTTATTTGCAATACAATTATAATTTTATTAACATTCCTAACTTTACACTTATGATAAAACATTTAGACCGTTTGGGATTTTATATGCAATACTGTACGTTTTGTTAAATTTTTTCATAAAATTATAGATAAATTTGTATTCTATTTTGCAGAACTTGTTTTATTGTAGCTCATTTTTACTACATAGTTTAATACCATTGAGTCGTAACACATTGAACAAAGATATTGGTATTTTCTGATTTAATTTGTATACCACGATCCATTAGTCATACAGTGCCTGTCTCGCACCACTGTACAATAGCATCAACGCTTTGTTGAAACATTTGTTCAAGAGAGGGAATGTATCAATCATGGCACGTAAGGTTGTGTCATTATCAAGGTGATCATTTTAAAGCGGTAAATAGTTAATGACAAAGAGAAAGATCAAAGAGCTAAGCATAGCGACTTCAAAGACTCCACGTTTGATGACTTGTATAAACGAGAGATGATTCACAAAAACAAATATATTGCTGTGATTCATAAATGTCCTATATAATATGAGATTTCAGGTTTAAATTTTCCAAAATATAATTTATTTATTTTTGCTAGGCAACAGGAAGTACGAAGCTTTTCTAAATATATATGCTCTTGAGTGGTTTCTGTAACTGTGTCGACTACAACATTAATAGGGTCAGACAAAAAATAAAAATTGGCATGAAAGTGTTTAGGTACGTTCCAATGGGTTATTACAATAATGTCGCTTGGAAGTCACGTGTTTAGCTGCATGCTTTGTACTGTTATCCTCCAATACAATGAACAATGTTATTGACATTCCATGAATAATAGGGTAATATATAATACACAGGTAATATTGACAATTCCTTGACTTTATAATACATTAGCAGGTAATGTACAAATCATAGCCTTAATACATGGAAGGGAAAATAAATGAAATATTGACCAATGTGTGAGAAATAAAGTGGTAGAAAACATAAAATGATATACTTATTTCATGCATACATTATAAACCTAGGCCTGACTATGTATGCTTATCTGTATCATAAGACGGTCCTTTACAATGCGCTTTTCCAGCCGGCGGATCTAACTAACACAAGGTGAATGCATTGAAAGATCAATATTAAATACTAACCTTTTCCCTTTGAAACAAACATTTCTTTCCTAATATTTACGGTGGTAAAACGGTTACTTTTGATTTTTTACTGCTCAGCAAGAATGACTAATACAACTTAAACAAATTACATCGCTGTGACGTCTCGACCTGATAACTGATAAACTAGTATATATTTACAGTAATCACACACACACACACACACACACACACACACATATATATATATCGCAATTAGCAGTGCAATATATTGAAGACAACCTTTCTCAATACAGAATCTTATAAGAAGCACTCCTTCGATATCTTCACATACTGCAAAAGGGATCATAATTTCAATACATTATTTATTGTCAGATATATTTAATGTAAGAATTATATAACTGATAAAAAGATCTAACGAGTTTAGTGACAATATGTTATTTTTGTCGAAAGATAATAAACGTATTAAGGCGTGTCTTGTGACGTTTAAACGTTACGTTTGAGATCATTTCTAATTTTAGGAGCTTCAAGTGGAATATGTGCAGATACACCAATTAATGATAAGTATTCGTGGATGTATCAAATAAATGCTAAGCACTTGTTGCATGAATAAGGTCCTCTTGTAACGATATTGTTTCAACCTCATCAATGTATCCCATACGAATTAGGGTTAGTAAAACCTGTTATCAACGAGACAAAAAAAAACAAAGAAGGCACTCTCGTCTTCAAGAGAAATCTTCAATAAATGACTGATTGTCAGAAATGCGTGTATCGCATTGCCCTCTTCAAGCCCTGACAATATATGTTCATGAGCGTGGATACTATTAGCTACCTTGCTTTTCTTCACGATCAAAATCCAAGAAGCTTTCAAAAGTATCTGCTAAAAATATTGAGTATACGATTATCAAAAGAAGAGCGTAAGGATCTAGCTGGTGTATACACATGGGTGAACCTGGATATGTATGTTGGTCTAGAGTCTGTCATTGAAACATAGCACAGAGAACAAATTTTTTGTTTGATTCTGTATAGAATTGATAGCCAATGTAGAGTACAGAGCAGTGGTGAGGTGTGCTCTGATCGAGTTCCTTCTAAAGATGATCCGTGCAGCTGTGTTTTGAACCTTTTGAAGTTTCTGGAGTAAATATTGTGACGAACCAGACAGAATTGAGTTACAATAGTCCCGTCTTGGAATTACTAATGAACACACAAGTGTTTTAGTGGTATCAACTGAAAGATATTTAGGAATGAAACTGATGCGTCTCAATTCAAGATATGCAGCCTTGCATATGTTCATGACATGTTGGTGCAATGTGATAATACTGTCTAGAGTAACGCCTAGGTTCAGTATTGACTGTGAGAATTTAATGTTGGTATTGCTGATATTTATTGTCTGAGGTAAAGGATGTGAATGAGAAAGTCTTAGTGTTGTGATAAGAATAGGCTCAGTTTTATCATCACTCATCTGCAGCTTGTTACATGTCATCCATGATTTCACATCAGAAATGCACTTCTCTACGCCATGGATCAACTTCAGTTGGGTGGCTAGACTTGTGTATTTCGGTGTCATCAGCATACAATTGGTGCGACACTGGGTGATAATCAATGACACTTGAGAGCGGCTGAGTATATAGAATGAAGAGAACAGGTCCAATAACAGATCCCTGTGGAACACCACAACATACGTCAACTGGTCTGGAGTGTATTCCATTTGCAGATATAATTTGTGTCCTGTTCACTAAGTAGGACTTAAACCACTGTAAGGCTTTATGCTGAATGTCAAATGCATGCTGAAGACGGTGAAGTAATATATAATGGTTTATTGTGTCAAATGCTGCATATAAATCTAAGATAGTGAGGACTGTGGTCTTTTCACAATCCAAAACAGAGAGAATGTCACTAAATACTTTCAGACGAGTAGTTTCCGTACTGTGGCAAGGGCTATATGCAGATAGTACATTGCTAGAAAAACTTTTTTGAATTCAAATGAATTAGAAGCTGAGTTAGAACAACCTTTTCTAAGATTTTTTAGATGATCGGGAGATTAGAAACTGGGCGGTAGTTCTTTAAATCGTTATGGTCTCGCGTTGGTTTCTTCAGCAGTGGCTTCACGACGGCAGTTTTGAAATTTGATGGTACTTCCCCTGATGAGAGAGAGAAATTAATAACATCAGTTAGTGAAGGCAATATTGGATCTAAGCACTCAAGCAGCAGTGATGTCGGAGTTGGATGAAGTTCACAAAACTTTAGTGCTCTTTTCATTACAATTGTCCGTACTAAATCAATAGAAACAGGTTCAAATGCTCCTGACGGTTTTCGCTGAAATTCTGCATCATAACTGTATGGTGATGAATCATTTGAAATTGTGCTGTGAAGCGAATCTCTAATGGTTTGTATTTTGTCATCGAAGAAATTTTCAAATTGGTCTGGTAGGTCAAGTGGAGAGAAGGTTGTTGAAAGTGTTGTACATTTGTTCCTTGACATTAGTTTGTTAGTTATCTCGATGAGCTCTTTGCAGCTGGAACTCTCCGTGTTCTTAGTACTGTAGTGGGATGATTAGGCTAAATGGACTATGTTTGTGACGTTTTTTTTTTTGTTGGCGACTTCGTAGATTTGTTATGAATAGTAAGTCTGGTGGAAAGCCATGGCCTCTCTGCTTTTCGCTGATGTCTTTTAGCAGTGCAAAGCTGGTCCCTAACACTGCTATGCCATGGAGAACACTTTTTTATTGATACTCTGCATTTGTTGGCTGGGGCATATTTTTCAAGCAATGAACGCAGGCAGTTATCAAGTTGTTTCGTTGTTGGATGTAAGAAAGTTGTTCGGTTTTCTTGGATGTCATGCATGAGTTTGGTTCTATTTATAATACGGAGGTTTCTCTAAGTAGCAAATAGAGGTGGAGGGTTAGGGACTGATACGTCGAGATGGCATACAATGCAGAGGTGATCCGATGCAAGTTCGTGGGATACAAGGGTGCATTGCAGAATATTGTCATCAGGTCTATAAAGTAACCAGTGTAGAATGTGACCAAATTTATGGGTAGGTTGGTTAACTGACTGTTTAAGATTGAAAACATGAATGGAATCTATGAGTTTTGACATGTATGGTTTATAGGACAGTCAGAGTGAAAGTTGAAATCTCCAAGAATAATTAATTTGCCATCAATCGAATTTCCATACTCTAGAAGATTTGGAAACTGCTTTAAAAAAAAAGATTCAGTCAGCTTGTTTTTTCTACTAGGAGGAGGAAGGTAGAGACAGAAAAAAAGACTGACCTTTGTTCCAGTGTGAGAACTGTTTGGACTAGTTCAAACGATGTGTGGCTAAAATTGAAGGTTGTGTTGTACTGTTCTTATTTTTAAACACACGACTGTACATATCGTACATCTAACCTGAATGTATAAGATGTAGTAAAACAACATTGTAGAGTGACTGGCATTAAGCATATCATCTGGTCAAAGGTAGAATGGATCAAAACGAAATAAATTATATTTATGTACTAAAATTAATTTTACATTTCTGCAGGTATTTCCTATTAGCAAAACTAATATATATATACACACACACACACATTCTATATATACATACATACACACACATATATATATATATATATATATATATATATATATATATATATATATATATATATATATATCCTTCGAAACGTCAGGTGAAGCTACGATGCGACAATTTTGTTTCAAACAAGAAAGCAAAAATAGGACTAACGTCTAGTCTGCAAGTCTGAATTACTTCCTATATACCTACCTATTCATTGTCCAAATTCAATGCATCGCTAGCGTTCATGAAAACAGTCTCTGATACTGATTTTACAAACTGAATACTACTTTTATTACTACTATTACTATTACTGTGAAGGTCATATCAATTATGTTAGACAATCGTAGACCCAAAACAATTGCGATCCAAGAATTGAACGCAAAAAAATGATTGTCCTACTTAAAGGTACATTTAATTAAGATCACCCACAAAGAAACAAATAAGTCTACGTTGTGTTCAAAACCGCTGCGTCCCAGTTGTATATTAATTAAAATGTCATCTTCAGAAACAATAAGAAACAGGGAATAGATGACTTAGATGACATTGAGCATCAATGAAGACGCCTTGTCTTATGTGATTAACAGTAATGTCTTGGATCTGTCATCTTTTTAGTTTTATATTTGACATGGTTCTAAGTTCCTTGTGCAAAACATGTTATATCCTTATATGCCTAGGAATTTGTTTTAAAGCGTTAATATCATATTTATTTTGTATACAAAGGGTGATAAAGGCTACCAACGCATTAAAACTGTTATATTAGGAGCTGCGGGGTCATCCAAGAACACAATTTCTTGAGCGCCTTGCTGTATCTAATGTACAGGTAATATTGGTAATATCTGCAAGAGAATGCCAAAGGCAAACTTAAACTTAAACTGAATTTATTAAAGTCAGAACGTACAGCAAATGGAAAATGTCGCAAACAATTAGTATTTATTTTTTACCATTGTTCATTATTATTTTTAGAAGTCTTGCAAAGCTGAAAATGTAAACAACCAAAATTGATCGATGATTATTTTGCCAAGAATATGGCATCACGCCGTTTTCGACTAGCAAAATGATTCCATAAACACAGAGATCTGATTGTGATCGCAACATCTATAAATTGCGGTTACATTGTTTTGACTATATTATCTTAATTAACCGAAGTTAGAAAAAGACATCAAGTCAAGCAAAATTAATAAAACATGTATTTATCTAAGTAAAACGTGAAAATTTAAGAACCACTTACATTATTATGAAATAAGTTTTATCAGAAGTCCAACAGTTTTAGAATGTTTTGAATCAATTATAATATTGAATGTGCTAATGTTCCAGTATGCATCATGTGTCACGACAAAATAATCCCGATTTTATTTGAATGAATTTACAACGACCTCAAAGTAGTGTTTAAGTCCATAAAAAAACAATTTTCACTTTGTATTTCAAAGGAATAATTTTAATAAATGTCTAAATATTTGTTTCCTTTAAAATTATTTTTAACAGCGAACAATTTTACAAACTGATACTAAAAAGTAGTGAATGATTATTTACTTGATTTTTCTAAATTTCGGACAAATGTTCATGCATTGACGTAAAATAAAACCAAAGAATAAAAGTAGATCTTCTCACCTTTACTCTCTTTCTCTCTCTCTCTCTCTCTCTCTCTCTCTCTCTCTCTCTCTCTCTCTCTCTCGTAGCATGAGCAAAAAAGTTGAGTAAAAAATATTATTACTTTTCATTATTATATTATTATTAGTGTTCATTAACACAGTATTTATTGCTTCTTAACAGTAACGCTAAACTTGTTCACAAGACAACTGGCACTTTTGTACAGAACTGTGTATGTACAAGTAATTAAAAACATTAACAGTGTGGCACGTACCTCTTCATAGAAAGGTATTTATATTACATAATAATTTTTTTATTCCAATGGGTAAAACCTTAAGACTCTCCAAGTTAAACATTCATTGATGATATTTATGTATTTCAGTTAAACAATTTATTGTTTCTCCAGTGAGCCGTGATCCGTATAGTTAAGTATATAATATAATTACTTCAGATTTGATGTAAATACTTTAGCTCTCTCAAGTAATCGTCTCTAAAGATTTCTACTACAACCTAACAGTTTAAGACAGCATAACTAAATATCACTTTTTGAAATATCTATGTGTGCACGGTGCAAATTTGGATTATCCGTATCGAGAGACCCATAATCCACTATTATAATCTAGTGTCCTATCATAAAATTCTCATTCTTTAGCACTGCTACAAATATTGTCTAACATCTGACCGATAAATTAATCATCAATAAAGTAGTGTAGTTTCTGTTTACTTAATGACACGAATACACAAAAAATTCGATTAACATATTCTTCATCAATCCATTTCACCTTGTTCTTATTTCTAGATCGTCGTTTGGTCCCTACTAATATATAAATTGAACTAGAATTGTTTGAAATCGAACTTATTCATTATTTGCTTCTAAAAGTAAAATAGATTTTCAGCAAATTTTGAATTTTCAGTTTAGCCCGAGTTTTGTATAACATCGATAGTTTGTGAAGTTCATACCATTGTCTTGATGTGCGTAAGCGCAGAAGGCACATTTAATAGGCAGTATAGTTGGTACAATGATATTGCCACTATAGGATATAACGATGCAGCAGTCCTATAAATATGCATGACATACACAAATTAGGATTATAGTGATAACTGAATTTACTGACGATGTATATATTCCTCAATTATATTTTGTGAATTGATCCTAATAATTTAATTTATCTTGATTTACATTACAGAAATCTAAGTATATAGGTTTGATTTGACATTGTTGTCAATGTAAACCTATATTAATGCAGACAACGATTAGTGAAGGTATTGTCCTCTTATGCAGAAGTATCCATGTATGTATTGACCATTTGGGAGTGAATTAGTTGTAAACATCTCTTCATCATCCATTCGTGATCGTGAACACAATTTTAACTTTAATACTATTCCAAACTCACACAGAATATGACTACAAACACAAAATACGCGTTTACAATTTTAGTATAGAAGTACCTTTGTCAGTAATGGGTTAATAATTTTCTTCGGTAAACTATGATGCACATGTATTTAATTGCGAACAGAGTGAAAACAAAGTCATATATTTGTAATTTTTTCATGTATCCATGACTAATGGTAAATTGATTGACAATTATATATCCATTGCTTAATAAAAAAGCAAACGACATTGCTTGCATGGCAGGCATAATCGATTCAAGTTTTGTTTCCCAGTGATTGTTTTGTAAGATTTATTTTGTGTACATATTGCCCTTCGCAAGCGAGATTAATTAACCTGTTGTTTTTTTTTTCCTTCGTAAAAGCTATGCGGTAGTTTTATAGTGATATTGATTTCCGGAATCTCTAAAATTATTGTTTGTATAGGTTAGCCAATTTATCAACTTTAAAAACAACACTAATTTTGTCGCCTTCTAATCAGTCAAACGAAAATAATAGTGCATATTGCATGCCTCGTTCTTTCTTCATTTAAGGTTTCGACTCTTCCTTTCCTTAGCGACATGTTAACGTCTTGGGTTCTTTACATTCGTGTTGACGTTTTCCATGCTGCATTCAATGTTTCATTATCTGGTCAAACATTTGGACTTTGATCTTTCATTTATTTTCATGGAAATGTCTACACATAGTACGTCGATGACATGCCATAGATTGTTTATTAATACTGAACTTTAATATTCATATAATTTTGTTTGTCAGTGTATTTGTCTCCGCAAACGTCATATATTTTAGTAGTTCAACATATTGTACATTGTGCTTAATGATGCAGAACATACGACTGATGGCTTAATACAGACCGTCAGAAAGCTAATATAATTAACATCATGAGGACATTGTATGTGACGTAATAAACACTATCTAAAGGTATCTGTGTAAAAGGCAACCATAATTTTAGATATTTTTTGCAAGGCGATTTGTCTGCTAGCAAATTGTCAGGATGTAAAAATAGGTTTACGTTTTTCTATAGACATGATGTCAATTATTCAAACCAAATTTTGATTTGCTCTAAGTCTTACTTGTCACGCACACCTTCTAGATTTAAAATAAACTAAAAGTGTGCGCTGTAGAATAAGCTATATTTGTGCGCTGCAGACATACCTGCGTGTATGAAACCCTTAATAACTTATCATAGATTTGTAGTGAAATATATATTTATAATGTGTTGGGAAAGATCCTGTTGATATTCGTGTTCTGAAAATGATAAATTTGTTCCGCAGGTGAGTTATAAGCATCATCTTCATGGAAACACAATAAATATTTTTACTTTAATCCTAAACAAACGTTTGAAGTGTGTTTATTAAGGATATTAATTACATGTCATAATGTATATACTACGATTACATTCTATGACAAAAAGAATTAGACGAAAAACTAAGTAACAATGATTGTAGTATATCTGCTTTTAAATAACATAAGCGTTCTATGTACACAGTGGTTTGTGTCCTTTCAACACCATCATACGAAAGACTGTAAGCAATTCAATGATTAATACTGTAGCAACTGAAACGTTTTCATGTAATTTATCACGATTGTCCAATAAATAACTGATTACTTGTAGAGATTTTGAATTACTTTCAATGTTCAGTTTTCAATACTTTAATAGAATAATTTGTGTATCATAATGGATAACAGTCTCCGTTTTAAAGGCTAAATAACATGTAAGGCCATCCGGAATTAGATATTTCATTTAACAATACAACTAGCCGTTTTGTGTACAGTGTGAAAAGGGATCCTGCTGAACATATATATATTCTAACATAGTAGGATGGCGAAACAATTGCAAAGATAAGACAAGAGTTTACGGCCTGGAAGAAGGCTGAATTAGGTAATGGATGGCCTGCAATAAGAGAAAAAGAACACGGCAGAGCTAGCAGTGACAGACGAAAAGGCATGACATTAATAATAATGAAGACTTTATATAGCGCCTAATCTTGAGAAGCACTAAGCGCTTTACAACATCTTTAATGATAAGGTTACAAAGAGAACCTACAAAAAACAATGAAATTTAAAAACATAAAAATGCTGGAAATATTAAGGTAGGAAACATTATTAAGTTTGTTTTTAGTTTGTTCTTGCAGTCGAAAAAGGTGAGTTTTAAGAGCACTCTTGATGGGTTCACGGTTTCTTTGTATGTAGTTTCAATGTACAAAATTCGTTGCACGTTCCTGGGCCCTGGTATGAAAAAGAACGTTGTCCATATCACTTTGTTTTCATAGTGGGAATAATGAGTATACGATTATCAGGAGAGAAGCGCAATAATCTTGCTGGTGTTTACGCATGGGTGAGGCCAGATAGGTTTGCTGGACTGGACTCCGTCAGTGAAATGTAGCACAGAGAACAAATTGTAGGGAACAGAGCAGGGGAGAGGTTTGTTCTGAACGTGGTACTCTAAAGATGATCCGAACAGCTGTGTTTTGAACTTTTGAAGCTTCTGGAGTAGATATTGAGACGAACCAGACGTAACTGAGTTACAAAATTTCAGTCTTGAAAGTACTAATGACCACACAAGTGTTTTATTGGCATCAACTGAAATATATTTGCAAATGGAGCTGATGCGTCTCATCTCAAGATATGCAGAGCTGCAAATGTTCATGACATCAGAGCGGCGTAGCGTATATAATGACATGAGAGCGGCTTAACGTATATAATAACGATAACAGGTCCAAAAACAGACACATGTGAAATACCACAACACAGATCAACTGGGCTGGAGTCTTTTCCATTTGCATATACAATTTCTGCCCTGATGATTAATTAGGACTTGAACCACTGTACGACTGTATTGTGAATGTCAAATACATGCTGGAGACGGTGAAGTAATATATCATGGTATGTTTGTGTCGAATGCTGCAGAGAAATCAAGGAAAGTGAGGACTGTAATCTTCTCGCTACCCAAAACAGAGAGAATGTCATTAACTACTTTCAGAAGATTAATTTCAGTACTGTGGCAAGAGCAATATGCAGACTGTACATTGCTAAAAAGACTGTTTAAATTCAGATGAGATACACGTCGTTGAGTTAGAAAAACTTTTTCTAAGCTTTTGTATGAGACCGGGAAATTAGAAAGTGGGCGGTAGTTCTTTAAATCGTTATGGTCGAGTGTTGGTTAATTCAGCAGAGACTTTACAATGGCAGTGTTTAACACTGATGGGAATTCCAGGATGAGAGAGAGAGAGAGATATTAATAACTGTAACAGAATTGTTACCGAGAGGAGGGTGGATCGAATGAACAATACAAACACAATTTGTGAAAGAAAATATAAATTTATGTAATAAATTATAAATGAAAAAATACAGATGTAACAACAGAATAATTCATGCACTCAACCCACAATTACACTCACAACCATTCACAATACATGAACAAATTAAATAACAATACAAAAGGAATCTCAGATGTAAAGGGATCTCTTGGATTATACACAGATCCAAGAATCCTTTACGAAAGTTAAATAAATGCAAGAATGATTTGTGAAAAAAATAACACAAACGACAAACTATCTATCGCACGATGGATTGCGATAACTAGCACGATCATATACTTGTATTCAATCAAGTTGCTAGCTTTTATTGATATCTATGTGATCACTTGAAATATTATTGCGATCTGACATAAACATGCAAATACAACAATGTATTAAATTATATCACAATTTCAATACACCTATGTGTCTCCCCTGTATAACCGCACGATTCAGCAACAGTTGAATCGTCTCCCAGTTTCCCCGAGAACCGAGGGTTGACCAATACTATTATCGGACGTTTCCCTACACGGATCCACCACAGTTATACGTTCAGACAGCATACAACATCTACCCGAACCAACGGTTCCTCACTCCCCTAGATGTCAACCCGGACGTTTTACAACTCTAAGACAGCTCCGACACTCGGACTTCTAGCTTTCCGGATATTTACATGTTACACAGATGTTGACGAACAGACAGTTCGACACACAGACAGATACTTCAATTCCGTTTGCACAAATTAACGGCACAAGCACATTCAGATATTTATACAGAGATGTTCCAGAACAAACAATAGATGTCCCACAACAAATCAAACGATATCAAAGACGTTTATCAAAAGATGGTATCAGATGTGTTAACAGCTACGGTATCAACGATGTTATTAGCAGCTTCGGTATCAACGATGTTATTAGCAGCTACGGTATCAACGATGTTATTAGCAGCTACGGTATCAACGATGTTATTAGCAGCTACGGTATCAAAAACAATGTAACAACTACGTTAGCAGCTACGGTATCAGAGACGGTATCAACGATGTTATTAGATGCGCTATCAGTGATGTACTTCTACGGTATCAACGACGGAATCAGCTGGAATCAGACTGAATCAACGACGGAATCAGCTGGAATCAGACTGAATCAGCTATAATAAACAAAACCAGACTAATAATAGTTGTCTCAAAAATAATCTAAGCCGTAGATTACGATATTGTATTTATAGTCTAAAAGTGACTAGTAATTCCAAATATTCCACGTTCATTGCAATAAAGGCATCATTATACGAAATGATAATCTGAATAAAATTCACAATAAAACGAAATGTAATTTTAACACTCACCCCTTTGGCTGGAGATTTGCAAGACGAGGTTATCTATCCTTCGATTAGATATTTTGGTTCCCGTAAAAAATTATGATAAATAGTTCGCCTTATATACTCTCAATAGGTGAACATAAATCACATCGAGCTTGCCGTACACCACGTAAAACGAGTATTTCGGATTTCATGTAAATTACAAATTGGCACATGCAAATCGTTACACGCCACTTAATCACCCCAGGTAATGCGTGTACGACGAAATCAAGAAAATGGTGAGTTTCGTTTGCAATTCAAGTACAACAAAAATCAGTTCAAATTTTCGCCTAATTCTGTGACAATAACATCCGTTAGTTAAAGCAATATTAGGTCTACGCGCTCGAGCAGCAGCAATGTTGTAATTGGATCCAGTTCACATTACTTTGGTGCACTCTTCATCACGATTGTCCGTACAAAAATCCAAAGAGACAGGTTCAAATGCTCCTAATGGTTGTTGCTGAAATTCTGTATTGTAACTGTTTGGTAGAGACGAGTCAAATGAATTTGGGTTGTAAATTGTTTGTACTTGGTCACGAAGAAATTTGCAAATAGATCCGGAAAGTTTACTGGAGAGGATGTAGTTGAAAGTGGTGTACAGTTGTTCTAATAAATGTTGAGATTGTCTCATTTTAGATGTGTAATTCAATTGTACGCTATGGACAGATAGCTATCGGATTAGAATTCATGTCGATGATGTAAATAATTTATTCTTGTAAAGAAATTGTACTGCAGATAGTTTAATCAATATGCAGATTTATTACTTTTTTTATCTGAAAAGTGAGTCTATGCACGAAATAACTCTGATTTAATGTCCATTTTGAATGGAATGTTATATCTTCTGAGGCGATAATCTTCGAATATTATTCTCCTACAAATTATTCTTTAGACATAAACTGAGTTCACAAACATGCTTAATTAAGAGCAATGGAGTACTTCTCGGACAATTGTTAATGTGCGACCACGACCTTTCTCACAGCAAAGCGAGTTAACGAACAGCCACAATATATATTTTTTTAAACATGAACTTCTTCACATCAATCTTTACACTGATGTGTTGCATGTAGGTGTAAAGGCGTGCCATGTTGCGAATGAGAAATAAAATACACTCTCTAATATGTCACAAGCTGTCAATATTACAGTGGCTTGTCTGGTAGAATACACGTCTTCGACATTAGCATTGATTACAAACCTGTAAGAATCGTATTAAGTCTACATTATCAAGGTTTCTGTTTAGTGCTAAACTAACGCGATCAATAATAAATCTTTAGTATATTCTGTGTTGACAAAAACAAACCAATATTTCGACTACGATCCTATGTAACACGTGCTCCTACCTCAGGTGAAATGTATTTCGATGATGATAGAAACTAATGATCCGTCGCTTATAGCAGCAGGGAGGGTGAACTCTACAAAGAATTTAAGGCGTCGACGAGGTAATCTGAGGCTTCCACCAAATAGTAAAAAATAAGACGTCGACGAGGTAATCTGAGGCTTCCACGTAACCGTAAAAAAGGTTTATGGGATGGGGTACGCCATGTCATTGTCACCCCTCCCTGCTGCTATAGATTGTGAGCAACGGGGTTAACCTTACGCGTCGACGAGGCAATCTGAAGCTTACATCAAATAGTAAAAAAAGACGTCGACGAGGTTAATCAACGCTTTCTTGAAATCATCAACGACGACGCCAATGTTGTTGTCACTCACCCTCCCTGCTGCTATGATTTATCATCGGGGGAATCTATGATTCTCAACTAAATATTTTATCAAGTCCAACACGATATCTTGTTCGAGGGTCTAATAAATTTATCGTCACAAATCCGTGTGGGATTGACTGAGCATGACTAAAGAAATTTCTAAATTGATTTTGATCCATATCACCTCAGCACCAAGTTTGCCAAATATTTCTAAGAGTATGAGTATCAACTCCGTTAAATATACATAACAAATTGCAGTTATCTCTGATCACTTTTGGGATCTGTGTAACGTTGAGTGACATATATCACGTCAGCATTTTTATGTATGCCTCTGGAAAATATACTAGCAGGTTTTTTTTATTGTCGAACATTACATCGTCATATACAACTAAATTGTTAATACTTCCATCGATATCATCAATGCTAGGTGCATCGTTGATATCAGTAATAAATTTAATAATATCATCATTGACTTCCGATGAATTTTGCTTTCTCGTTAAAATCTTTAACACTTCGTAGCATCGCTGATCGTCCACACTCGGAGCAATCAAATACAACTTATTCCATTTCATCCATCTCGTTATTAGATTAAGTAACAATTGTGTTTTTGCCACTTCCACATGGCCCGATTATAATCGCACGAATAGAGTTTGCTAACATTGCATCATGTTTAATAGGTTGCCTTCGTTTCGTAGCTGAAGAATCAATTACATTCATGTTGCTATATAACTATTATGGATCTATATTGTGTGAAATGTAAGGCGCGTACTGACACAGATGGTTTGACAACGATTACAACTAAAAATAAATGATCAGCGCTTTCTGGGAAATGCGTACAATGTAGAACAAAGAAACTTAAATTTAATTTCAACGAAACCTTTAAACAAGACGAGGAGGTGATATTGCAGCCAAGTTAGTAAAACTCCCAGGAGCACCATGGGCAAAGTATCCAGGTGCAAAACATCTTCCCGGATATAGTTATTGTGGACCTGGAAGCAGACTCGATATTAGACTCGATGATCAAAACCAACCTCGACGTGGCGAAGAACCAATAAACGCTATTGATAAGGCGTGTCGCGCTCATGATGTTCCTTATAAAAGCAGTAATCGTCAACAGAGACATCTCGCAGATGTAAAATTAATTCACGCGTTGAACTCTATCACTGATAAATTCTTCAAAGAAAAATTGGCTTCATGGTTAGAAAAATTGGCAATGAAAGGTACATTGATGTTAGGTGCGGGTAATTAATAACATCATGGAATCTATTTATTATTCTCCGAGAGGATACTGGAGAGGTAAAGCAGCGATCAGTAAACTCGCTAGCGCTGCAAAAGTAAAAAATACTACAGCGGCGGATTGGTTATCCAAACAGGCGATATGACAAATTTATCTACCACCGCCTAAACAAATTAACTACTCGCATTTCGATGTGACCGTTCCTAATGAAGTTCATCAAGCTGATATATTTTTTCTGCCGCATGATGGTGGTTACAAATACGCGTTAACCATAGTTGATGTTGCAAGTCGGTACAAAGAAGCAGAACCATTAAAACAAAATCATCAACTGAAGTAGCTTCTGCGTTTAAAGGGATTTATCGGCAGGGTCCTCTGCGCCGGCCAAATCTATTACAAGTTGATCTTGGCAAGGAATTTCAGGGTGCAGTGTTATCAACAATAAAGAATCATAATACTGCGTTACGACGAGGACATACTGCGCAGAATCGCGATCAGGCAATTCTTGAACGATTTAATCGGACGCTTGCTGAGCGGTTATTTGGATACCAATACGCGAAGGAATGTATTCAACATAAAAGATCTCGTGAATGGGTCAAGAGATTACCAGCTGTGATTACTGCGCTGCATAATGAAATTGCTCGAACAATCAACATGAAACCCATCAACGCGATTAAGAAAGCGTCTATACCTAAAAACTCACAAAAAGATTTTTCAAAACAACCAATTCTTGGTAATGTCACTGTTAGGTATTTATATGAAACTGGAGAGCTCGAAGGTGGTAAAAAAAGAGCTACTGATCCTATTTGGAGTTTTACTGTACATACAATATCCGGCATAACACGATCTACGGGTAGACCAGCAATCTATAGATTGGATTCAACTGTTCCTCAGCGTGGGTTTACCCGTGAACAGTTGCAAGTGATACCCTAGGATACTCAATTACCGCCGCGTGGTCTTAACTAGCACCTCTTCGTCTGTTGCATTCAAGACATGTCAGCATCACGTTATCGTTAGTATGACCAATGCTGCTATTCTTTCTATCTACGATAAATTTCGAGGGTCTTTATCCGACCAACTCCAACTCATTCTACAATTGCAACTCGCGCAGTGATTATTCTGTTGTTGTTTCAACGTCATAATTAATTCGGCATCAATGTCAAATTCTCTATTAATTTTATCCTGTTGTTTATAACCAGAGAGTTTTTTTCTGATTATGTCCTTGACAACGTCAACGTCAACGTTGACAGCAACGTCGTCAAGGACAATACTTCGAAGTTTATTTATTCTTCGTACTCGTGATACTGCTAAATAAACCAAGTTCGACCATTCGATGCGATTGTCCACTATTCAAGCAGCTGTGTCTGTGATAGTCAATCCTTGTGATGAGTGTATTGTCGCTGCGTAACCTAGCTTCCACGGGGAATTTTTAGCGCGTAATGCATCTTTGACGACGCTGATATCAACCAACACAATATCATTTAGCACTAAAATCTGTTTTCCACTTCCCCTTGGAATATCAACTTCAAAATTTGCCGTCGTGTATCTTTTGGTCTATAACAAAGTGGTACTGGAAGTGTTGCGAATTTTTCTTTGTGTTTTAAATAATTTTATCTGAAGTGTGTCCTTGACTATCTTTCTACTTGCCACTATCAAATCGGTCGGCCTCCACGTTTCCCAAAAATCATTTAGCGGCGTTTCTAAAATTATTTTACGGGATATCTCACACTGGATTCTATCTGCTTGTACTCTGATTAGCGCTTTAAATTATCGTAATGGTTCATCAGGTGCTCTATAATCAGTGCTAATTTCTTCGTAATAATCTACGAACTCTTTCAACCAATTATGTGGGGATAAACCGACAAAGAAATTTTTGTAATACGTTCAACGATACCGTGCATACCTCATCCCAAATGATTACCGGGGGAATAAATTTATCTCCCATTCGATCAGGAGTCCACGTGTCACCTTTCCATCGAAAGAAATTGTGATAGGTACATGCTTGAACTCCTCGTTGTATCATCTCTCTGGCGAGTCTGTGAGTTGGTGATAGTACAATCATGTTTGACTTTCCGCGAAATAATTCAATTGCACGAGTCGTCTTTACTGATCCACCACAGCCGTTTAAATAAATTATTTTATATCTGCCTATTGGATCGGTTATCAAGGGTGCATAAGATAGTTAGATATATCTGATCGCCTTTTAAGTAATTATCTTTAACGGCAACATCTGCTGATTGAATATAATCATGCAGTATTTCCTGCTTAATTCTCCATGATCCCCATTGCTCATCAACACTTATAAACGCATCTACTAATTTTTTATATTTCGCATCTGTATAAAATGAGTCAGTGGCGACTCTAACTGCGGTGTCAAGAATTTTTTTATCATCGAAAACAAATTTATGGAAGCATAATCCAACATAGAAGCTCTCAAATGTGTATACTGCGGATTGTATCTGTCATTGTAGGTAACAATTGTACCTAATTTAGTTCCATCGGACAAGAATGCGTCTTTACGTTTGACATACGTCCCTTTGTTCGTTACGTCCGCGATTACAAAATCGTATTCGACGTTATCTATAATCAATCGTGAAGAACATCTTGTATTGTCACCGCTGCCGCCTTGAGTAAACTTTCCAATTATCCTTCGTCTGATATCATTTGTGTATCTGTTTTCACTTTCAAATAATTGTTTGGATCGTTTCAAAAGTTCTTCTTCTTTGAGATCCGGATAGCGTTTTCGTTGTTCACGTGTTATTTTATCTAAGTCAGGTTGTGGTAACCAGACTGATTTCTGTGCTTGATAAGATATAATACCTTCACCGACTGTCAACGATGCTAGCATACCACAATTGATCATATATCTTAGCAACACTATCGGTAGCCAATTTTTTTCAGACATATGCCTACCAATCCAAACATAACTACAACGATGAAGCCCTGGGCAAAATTCAAATGATAACACACGAGCGAATCTGGTTAAATCGTAATCCGGTAATGGACCATTAATCGCAACGCGAACCATGTCATGCGTACGGTGCCCAAATCGTTTGAAGTATTCACCGCATTCTCGTACCCGAGAAAACTTCCCGGGATAACATGCAATCAAATCAACGGAAATCATACTCGCACGGTGGTATTTTTATTCCATAGTCCACCGTGGCCGTACTCGAGACAGCTCAATCTAACGTCTGATAAAAATTCACTTTTTTTTCTCGTTTGGTGAGCCGCAACTGACGGAATTGTAAAGCAGTTTGTTAGTAATTGTTCGTGATCTTCCTCTCTGAAATTGCTAGCAATTTTTTTCATTATCTTATGTAATTGTTCAGTACGATACAATTCTCCGTTTGGTCTTACAAATTGAGTAAATCTTCCTTCGTCATCTTAAAAACTCCGTAATAACCATACTGACACAGGATCGCTTTTACTTAACTCATGGATAATGTCAAATAATTTCTCTTCAGAGAGAGGATCCCCTGGTGAAGTTCCAAACGAAGTTCCAAAAAAAGTTTAGGGTATATATCTTATCGTTTTTTCTCCTGGAAATATTGTTACCGCAGACGTCCATACTTGCTTGTAATGGTCGATAATTTCAATTGGAGCCCCATTTGATTTGTATCTAGATTCGTGTAATATCTTTCGGGTTATCGTACACACTGATACTGGGAATCTTAATGATGTTTCTAACTTAGCTATATCCTTAAGTGTTGCCCATGCTGTTTCACTCTTAGTTCCCACTCGGTAATTTTTTTTGCGTCTTAGATCAGTTAATTTATTTCCTCGTTACGAATTTGTGAAATTTTCTATAACCCGTGCTTCTACACAATTCAACGAAGATGATAGTTTCATCGGAGCTAGTTTTGCAATCTCGGGTTTATCATTTAATGGATATATCCCTTAAACAACTGATGTCACAGGATAAGATCTCTCGTAATACTGTTGGTCAATTCCAGTCAAAAGTCCTGGTTTGGAATCTCAACTCACAACGACGGTTTTATTATCTTTCAATACAGGGTCATATTTATCCCTGATAATCCATTCTCCGGGTTCCTCTTGGATAATGAATTTTATTCTGAAAAAATATCTTTCGTTGTGAATTGCTTTGCAATTGCTCTGCAATTCACCTTTGGATTTCCAGTCAAGATATGAATTTATCTTGGCTGCTCCTACGTCGTTCATGGTAGCATCGATTGTGGGTATATTGATATCAACGTGGATAATTCGAAATATTGACCACGCATAAGATACTCCATAACACTTGAATTCAACAAAGCAATCTCTGATTTTACCTAATATGATTCTATCGTCTTTTAGACTTTTTGGTATATCATAGATTCAATCGAGATTAAATTTAGCATTTTTCCAAGGCTTAATTGCTGATAATCTTTTGAATTCCTTGATACTATAATTAAAACAAGTATTTAAAAAAGAAATTTATTATATAATGAATCATTGTAAATGGCTTATGATTAGATCAACGACTTTCCGTGTAACAAATCATGCAGAAATGAATTATGTGGATTTCATATGCAAAGTGTTCGTAACGGTAGCCTGCGCCCGATCCCTTGTATTCGATGCGGGGTAAGGGTTAGAGGGAAATCGCAGTTGTGTCTTCGTTGTGGTGGTAAACGATATAGAGAGTTGAAGCGTTATTAATACAAGAGAATCAAAGATTCCATCAATGTCCCTGACGCTGTCGACGACAACGTCAACGACAAAATTATAAGAATACCCCAAGACTACATTGGAAGATTCTCAAGTATGATTAGACCAAATAATGAATTAGACAAGCAATAGTATTATAATGAACCAAAACATTCAACCACACCCTTTGATTACAAACTATGAAGCGTCTCGTGGCGGTATTGTCATAAATTGTAGGCTGAAGAAATCAGTCGGTATTGTGAGTAATCAAGGATTTTTTATGTTTGGTGCTGGGAAGAAAAAATATTATAATCATCGATTCGTCTTCGAATGTCATAATGGATTGATCAGAGATGGTTTTGTTATTTATCACTTAAATAGTATTAAGCCTGATATTTCTTTAGGTAATTTACGAGCTGTTACACAAAGTGAAAATACTGCATCTTGGAAAACTGAAAAATACTCAAAAAATGCGAGACCAGTAAAATCAATTAATACAGCAACTAACGAAGAAGGGTATTTCAATCAATGACTGAAGTCAGTAGATACTCCGATAGTTGTATGTCCTCAGTATGATTTGTTTCAGAAGGAATACAAAATTCCGCCTTTTCAAATCGTTTCAATAATAGAATTAGGTTTATTTATGTCTAACTATAGCATTATGGGGAATAACTCGTCCGGGTATAGTTACGGCCTAACGAGAGTTAAGGTTGAAACACTGTCACTTAATTTTGATTGGTTGATTTCTTTGTTATGATTCTCAGTGATATAATCAATTATTCGCGCGCTGTAAGAAAACAAATCAAATATTAGTGTTTACAAACAGTTGTATTTTTTTAGTGTTTTTTTTTTCAAGTATTCGCTGTTAATTCAGCGTTGTCAATGATCAGTATTAGTACACAACAAAGAAAAAAATCACACACCTCTGTGTTTGACTTCCATGTATTGAGTAGCTTATATACCAGATCGTCTATTATACTATTGGGGTTTTTTAGCGGTCGAAAATCATACGTGATTATTACAGCCTATACACTATCCACGGTGTAAGGGTACAGCTTTTGTATTCATTACATCCTGGGATTTTATTTAGGTTGTAATGATCACGTATGAATGTAGACCCGCCCCCGCCATCATCCATTGTCACTGTATATACCATATCATCCTATAATCATCCTATAATCATCCTATAATCTATTGTTTGTGCTGTCGACTCATCCATGTCACTGTATATACCATATTATCCTATAATATATTGTTTGTGCTGTCCATTTGCCAAACATACCTTCTTAGATTCCTAACCCGCTATTTGGCGAGTTAGCAGTCTTATCGGAGACTATGTTTCGTGACAGTGTTGTCTCATTGTAACTTGTGGGCGCCTCCGATGAATACCACACCTGATGCGTTTCCAAACGGGTTTCGTCATAATACCTCTGGACGTGATAAGATGACCAACACCTTAGCACGGACGGAGTCCACACATCATCCTAGAATCGCATAACACTTCTGGACGTGATAAGATGACCAACACCTTAGCACGTCCAGAATTCATTTTTAAAAAAATATATTTTTAAAAAAGATATATTTAAAGATATCTAATTATATATAATATGAATTATGAAAATATTAATCACATTATAAATGAAATATCGAATCTGAAAAATCAAATAATTCAGTTATCGGAAAGTTTAAACGCTGATCAAATTATGTCCGACTTTGAAGATATTAAATTTGCAACTATTAACAATAAGTACACTCTTTTAAAGAAGTATTCGCTTATCAAACGGATTAACACTTCTATCCGTGATTGTCTTGTTTATCATGAAGATGTTCGTGTGTTTGTCCCGTTATGTACCATCGTGGAACGAGTAAGAAGAGATTTGGAGCGAGAGTATGAAACTAAAAAATGATAAATTCAAAGGTCAGAGATATAAAGAATCTAATTGAACAAAACGAAAATACTCCTTAAGAACCTTTGTTGTATAACTGTGTGTAAAATACTTCACTGTCAGACATGTATAGAATACAGGTGAACCAACAGGTGTACTGCGCGCGATCAATGAATACCTCATTCAACCAACAAACAGCTGCGCGCGATCAATGATTTCCTTGGGGATGAAATTTTATACTGGCATACCAGGGAGATGTAAAATATAGTAAAAGATTTTTTTGTTTATTATTTCTGAAATATATTTTTGTGTCGTTTTTTGACTGATTTTGGTCGTCTATTTACCATTTTGGTCGTTTATTGACTGATTTTGGTGAGAAAATCGAATTTGCCATAAAAGTGTCAATTGGTTGAGTCAAAATCTTTGATTGAAATCGAAAATCTATGATTTCAAAGTCGATAATTAGAAAGTAGCGCTACTGTTTCAATAATGATCAATGAAGCATTAACTACCCGATCAGCCATCAGCGAGAGAAAGACTGGATACTATTGAAAAAACTTCTTCCAGTTCGTGATAGTTT
Organism: Unio delphinus; assembly: GCA_029339505.1. Classification (NCBI taxonomy): domain Eukaryota; kingdom Metazoa; phylum Mollusca; class Bivalvia; order Unionida; family Unionidae; genus Unio; species Unio delphinus. The sequence goes on from JAQISU010000142.1 coordinate 6,354,430, forward strand.
ACGCGAAAAATTACATGCACGACAAAGCCTTCAGACTGATTTTACTTTAGAGTCCGAGGAGTTATTTAAACCGTTAATTAGCGCTACCAAAGATGTAAAATCAGCCACTGAGCGAGCTATATACGGAGATATCCCTGAAGAAGAGAAGAGAACGGAGAGACCTCTTCTCCCTGTACTTGAAAAAATAGCAAGAAGATCTAAACAAACAAAAAAATCTTTAAAAACACTTCCTGGTGTTATAATAACTGCTTCAAGACAACAAGAACAAGAACAACGAGAACTTCAAGAAGAAGTACAACGACTAGGTCATATTGATATTTCGCCACCGGTTGAAGAAGAGGAGTCGGGCGACACTCAAGAAGTTTCCACACGAATAGGTGTTCCCTTTATAGACAAACTCGCCGATTCGTTTATAGCACAAATAAGACAATTTCAATTACTAAAACCCAACGATTATAATACTTTTGATAATTTTGCTGCCTATATTTTTTTTGAAAGACGAGTATAAAGACAGTACAATAACACGAAATAATTGGGTTAATTGGGTGTATAAAACGAAACAAAATATTAGTCGTTTAGATAAAAAAGAATTGGAGTAATAAGCATTCAGAAAGGGAATTGATGATTATGATACACAACAACAAGAAGAAAAAATACAACAGCTAGAACTAAAAAAAACAAAGAAAAAAAGAAATCAAAGAAAAACGTCAAGGTGATACAACTAAGAAAATAAGTGGACAAGGGTATTCTGAGAGCGGTTTAGTTAGTTGTCCCGGTAATATTCTCAGTGATATATCACGATTAGAAGTACTTGTATCAGGGAAACGAGCTGGAAGAAACTCACCGGAAATAATTAATGAAGCAGCTGATATCTGCAGGCGGTTATTTCAAGGTTGCATCTTGGATATCAGCGTATATCAAGATTTCATTGACGAGTTAGTGGAACACCATCATGGTGACTATCACAGTGATTGAGTATTGATCATCCATAGGATTTCAACTATTCAATACTAGTATTTTTTATAAGAATGATCTTACACTACAACCATGATAAACCAACTAACGTCTACGTGGTAAATTCACGATAGCCAGAATATAGCGCATACTACGGAAATGGTCTCGGTGATACCATTGCAGGATTATTTGCAAGAATGGCTCCAAAAGTAGCCATTGATGTTATCAGAGATAAGGGAATCAGTGCCGTGGGTGATCTTGCCGGGTAGGCATTTCAGCCCCAAAAGATAAACTAGCAGCGTTATTTCGACTGCGAAAGCAAACCTTACCGTCTACGGCAGTGATGCCTGCAAATGTTATAAAATAATCAACAATACAGTAGATCAAACATTAGCGTCAATGATTTCATCGGCTACTTCGTTGACAGAATCTAATCAACACGATCAGGATAATATCACCGAAAATATGACAGCGGTAAGTGGCTTAAAAAAACCACGACGACGTTGAATTGCTTTGCAATTTCATCGAAGATTTCCGATGAAATCGTCAGCGATGGTTTCCGATGAAATCCTTCGGATTTTCCGATTTAGACCGGCAGATATATAATAAAATGTTCAAACGGGTACCTGATATCGCATTTGACATGGATGCCCCAGTACTCAAGGATGATTCTGTACGCGATTATCAATTTTATTCTTATCATGCAGTACAACTTGATCTTCGATCGCGGATTGAACTTCAAGTCCATGATACCAGTAAATACTTTCTACCGTGTGAAGCATTCATCGAAGTCGAAGGTGAATTCGTAACAGATGTTCCAGCGGGTACACCATATGAGAATAACCCAACTATTCGAGTTGGTTTTGTTAACAATGGAATCATGGCGTTATTCGAAAGCACTAGATATCTCATTGATGAAAGAGAAATCGAATCTATTGAGCGCGAGGTTGATATTGCCACGGGAATAAAATAGCGAGATATTATGATGATTATACAGATCAGCGGGTCCATCTATGATGTTCGCAAAGGATATTACTGACCACGCTGAACACGTCCAGTATTCTAGAGTGAAAGCTGTACAAGCTACTACAGTTTATCCAAATATAAAAATTACAATCCGAAGCAGCTAAAAAAATGTGGAACAATAATAACGCTGAAACTCAATCAAATGAATGGTGGGGCAAATAAATTGTTCTTGACGTCTCGTCAGATAAAACATTTCAATGACGCGCTTAAAACAAGATAAAGAAGTTCAGATCACACTCTTTGCAGTTGCGATTAAAAACATGATAAAAATCGGTGGTATATTCCCGTTGTTAACCGCGATTCTAGCGCTGATTGCGGCAGCGGCCCCAGCGGTAGCTAAAGCGGCAGCGTTAGGAGCCGTTGGTACCGCGGCAGGAATGCCACTAAAGAAAGCAACCGGGAAACGGTATAAAAATGGGAAAGGGTCTAAGACTATCAGGAACTCCACACACGTGGTACACGGGAAGCGGCCTGAGAATACCGGGAACGATTTACTTGTTCGGGAATCAAAGATTCCTATGTCCAATTTTGATTTACTTGATGCCGCTTAAAAAACTAGAGATTAAAAACTTCATAGGTGTATTTATGAAATATCAGTTGCCGGCACAACCCCAACACGTTGAAACTGGTATCATTAATCTTGATAACAGCACCGGACCTGGAACTCACTGGGTTGCATACGCGATTGATCCACGTGGGATTGTTTATTACGATTCATATTGATTAGCTCCGCCGAAGGAATTTATGCGTTATATTAAAAACTCAAAGAGTTTTAATCGTAGATTTCCTTGTTGGTATCCCACGTTACCAACACAAACAATGAATGACCCGCCAATATGCGTCAGTGAAGTAATGAATGTCCTTGATGCTATTTCATCCAGCCCAAAGCCACCCCGTGTAGTTGTGAATGAATATACTTGCAATCGCTGGCAACGACGAAGTGTTCAACGAAGATTTTAGAGAGAGAAAGATTTTTACAATAACATGATTGATATTTGGAGACAACCTTTATCAACGCTGAAGAAACCCGAACCTCATGGCGTTGCAACTAGTAATATAAACAACTCGTCGAACATGAAATAGCTCAAACGTTGAACTTAGCAAGTGTTGATTCCGGTGAAATAGTTATATCTCAAGATCGTCAGGGTAAATTGAAAACTAGTAATATTTCTCTTGATGATATTTTAGTTAAACGATGAGACGCAACAGAGGATACTATCGCGTTGTTTTCCGATCAGGGAAAACTCAAACCTGGTGTAATTATTTCAACAATTACAGATAAAATATTATCACTTGATAACAATCACGTATCTGTTACGAATTCATTAAAAACATTCAACGATAAATATGATGATCATATAATTAAATTTAATCATCTTCAACAAGATATCATTGACAGCATCGAAACTCCAGTAAATAACTTCTTTGGCGTTCCACGTGTGACTACACCAAAACTCACAGAGATAAAACATTCTATGGTGGAATTTACAACACTTCAATCACGACATGAAGAGCATATAAAACAGTTTTCAAGACTTCGTAAAAACATTATTGATAAATTTCTTGGAACCACATTCGATAAAATCGACATAAAACTCCCTGATATTAAGAAATGCAACGATGATCTCAAAACGGTCAATAATGCCATCATAGAGGATGGAACAAGGATGGCAGCAATCGTTGATAAAATAAAAATTCCTCATGCAAAAACCAACAACGTAGTAGATGCGATTCAACACGGAGCATTTGCTTGGACTCCTACGAATAATATATTAAATATCACTGCAACAGTCAAATGTATTTATCGATTAACACTAGTGACACCGATTCAGTTTAATATTTCATCGTCGAGTTCAGCCGGAGTCAATAATACGATATCAACGATCATAGACAAGGATACAATTGAACAGTTTACGATAACATCCACTGATAAGAATTTAACCAGGGTTTCAGTGACATAGTATGTAGAGTTCGTAGTGGATTTAAGTAAATAATATAATTGAAAACGCTAGCGGCTTCAATTGAAATCATAAACGATTTGAAAATCAAATGACAACATCACAGCAATATCGCTATGATTAGGTCAGAGAATTTCAAACTAAACTCAAAGCGGACACTGAGGAGTATCAAACAAAAATAAAACAATACCGACGAAGATTCACCGCGGTTGATATTACCGTGTACTCTGTGTCCGGGGTAATCACCGGAACCGGAATAATACTCGCATCTGTTACAATGATTGCTCCGGTCGTAGTTCCAATTTGCATGTCTGCGGTGGCTACAATCGCGGGTGTATTAACAACAACAAAATTATCATCATGTAGTCAACGTAAAATGCACGATTATGTAATTAAACTTCATATCGCATCTGCCGCTTACTCGCAATTATCCTCGATGATTTCTTCGTCACTTGATGATACAACAATATCAGATAGCGAATTTTCCGCAATGGTTCAATCGTACGAGTCAACAATATCGAAATTAGAGAAGGATAATTACAATAACAACAATAAAGACACCGCAAGAACTACTTCAACGAATAGCGGAGAACACAACTCCGGTGAAAACAAACATGATATCAATAACCTCAATGCGTCCTGGATTCAGTGTGAATGTCCCAACTCCGATTCCCGTGAAGGAAATTGCGTTAGCAAAATTACGAGTATATCACAGTTGGCCTAATATTAGATCAGTAGCATTTAGTGATCAACAACCGAATAATTCTTTAGTGTTCGTGAAAAAGAATAAACCAGATGGAACTCCAGACTGGAACGTTGTCTCGTCGCCAACTGGGTCATACCGAAATGAACAAATCAATGTTGAATTTCAACGGAGAATAAAAAATATTACCAGAGCGGAATCAAAAATCGCTATAACGGTTCACGAGCCGACACTATCATCTGCCATTGAGATCAACTCCCCTAATTATGTCGTAGATCTTTATCGGAGTTCTATAAGGACAATACTGGGTTGGCGTTGAAAATCTAACTCGGAGAGAAACCGTTAATGCAACACCTGAACCTAAAAAATCCCATTATACCACTGACAAGATAAAACCCGACAATCGAGTAAAAAGTTATAGAGATTTTAACATAGAAGATAAACGCAATGATATATATATAAGCATTCGAGAAAATAAAATCATTGAAAATTTCAAAGCGATGAATAATGATTTTTCCTTGTTAGTAATATCTCTTAAATCCGGTACTTTCACCTGAGATGAGTTTATTAGTGTAGTACAAACAGGTAACAAAATTATCGATGACATAGAAACATTTCATTCGCAAATTATTCAAGAGATATTAGGCGACAGTAATCCTAAAACAAGAACAGATTTCGCAGAAAAACATAAAATCCGTATTGAAGATATTTCCGCAATTAATCTTCCAAAATACAATGCACCAGAACTAAAAAAAAGTGTTAAGTGATACCATCAATGTTGGTTTCGAAAGGATTTATAACGCATGGAAAAAATCGGTATCACAGCAAACAAATATTCTGATGTTTGATAACGACCCGGATGGCGGTGGTAGGCACATCGTCCCTCAAAACGTAAATATATCTTCGGTGATTGCATTGAATTTAGTGTGTGACGTTATCGAAGACAGCTATCAAATAAATATCGAGCGATCAAATCAAGCTCAGCAGGGATATATTTTATACTCATTTGCCCCAACAGCTCCTCCAAGATTTTTAATAATTGAAGACCCAACTAATCCAGTCTTTATGCGATGTCATAATGATTCTTTCACGAGAATTAATTTCAAACTAACTGACCAATCTAATCATTTGATTGATCTGCGAGGTGAGGTTTTACAAATCAGTCTGTTTATAAAGTCGTAAAAGAAAATCGTTAACCCCGATGATAAATCATAGCAGCAGGGAGGGTGAGTGACAATGACATTGGCGTCGTCGTTAATGATTTCAAGGAAGCGTTGATTAACCTCGTTGACGTCTTTTTTTACTATTTGATGGAAGCTTCAGATTGCCTCGTCGACGCGTAATGCTCACCCCGTTGCACACAATCAATAGCAGCAGGCAGGGGTGACAACGACATGGCGTCCCCCATCCCATAAACCATTTTTTACGGTTACGTGGAAGCCTCAAATTACCTCGTCGACGTCTTTTTTTTACTATTTGGTGGAAGCCTCAGATTACCTCGTCGACGCCTTTAATTCTTTGTAGAGTTCACTCTCCCATCCTGTTCGTAAAATTCTTGATCAAATTAATTAAATTCTCTCGTTTCGATATTTAAGCTACTTGAACTGCTTTGATGAAATCGTACAGATTCAAACTCAGTGATAGAGAGAAAAGGTAGTTTAAATCAAGTTACTGGTCATATACAAAATGTTACAGTGATAACTTTGCTGAGTTTCATCGCAGAACACAGTCATACAAGTAGTACGTGAGTAATGAAAACATTTTCATTATGCAATGTTGTGGAATTCATTATACTCATACACATTGTTTTAGCCATTAGGTAATGAATAATTTCAATAATTTCAATATTGTCAGTGAATTGTTTGAAAAAGACAAAGCAACACTTCATCTCTCATCGAAATGACAAAATCAGTAGACAGGTGCGTTTAAAGACTACAAAAATACATATAAATATCAATAATATAGATATAATTCAAGCGATAGATCCAAATGTATTGAGCAACCCTAGATTATACTTACGAAACATCTGAACATAATATAAATGAAAAGACTAACTCAAAATAGTTTGGCGATGATAACAAATTACATATAGTATACCGAGTAATAGTATTTTAAATAATGGTCAAATATAAACTAGCGAATATGACGTATATATTTGCTGATAAGGAGATGTAACTCTATTGCAGACAATAACACGTGTACCACGTTGAATATACAGTAGTCCCCCTCTTATACGGCCACCCCTGCTGCACCGGGAAAGTGGCCTTATAAGGCGGGTGGCCGTTCCAGAGGGGAGCTAAATTTATTATGAGAAGTACATGTATATGTAATGTACGTGGTAAGAAAGATACATACTTCAAAATATTAAATATCTTCATCTAAATGAAACATTAATCAATAAAAGTTTTTTTAGGTTATAATAACAAATTTATTTCAACTGAATATACGTTACTATTTTTGCTTTCTTGGCGTAAGTTTGATATGCGAGCGGGTATTGTTGTCATGCACATTGCACATGGATTCAAAAAACGTCATTTACATCTTGGTACATACATAATTATCTTTCCATTTGCTCCATTTTCCCACTGCTGCTGCATAACCTTCTTATCGGTTATTACTTTGTTTATTTAAATTATTTCAACATAAACGAGTCTTTTTTTTTTCTTTCTTTTTCTTTTTGGGGGCACCAGACAGATGCCCCCCCCCCCAATCAAAAAAAAATTTCTAAAAAAGTTTATATGTGTATTCCTACCGATGTTTTTATGTTGTTTTTTATTTATATTTTACTTCTAAAAGGTCCATTTAATTTCCCCATCGGGGTTATAAGATAGTTTGACAAGGGGTATTTTTTTTTCCCTAGTGTATCCTAAGTATTCCTTACTAGTTGGGATTTGATCTACCCAATCTAGTAGGTTACTTTTAATTTTGATGACCATGGCTAGTGGTCTCTCATCCTTGTGTATGCTATATGTGTGATGCTATTTGTGTGTTTGCTATCAAAGTATATTATATACTCGTGTATATGTTAAGGATCGCCATATTTCCAATTGTACCAGTTGTCTTATCTTGCTATTATCTTCTCCAAAATGGAAGATAGCTTTTAATGTTTTTAGCATTTAATTAAGTTTTGAATTTAAGAATTTTATGTAAAATGAGGTGCGTTATTTAATATTTTATGTGTGTCTCAATTTACTTACTTTATTATTTGAATGGGTCCGTTTTCCTTGAAGCGAGAGCTGCACAAATTTATTTGACTGTGCAGCTCCCGTCTCAATTTGTCCGGCCCTCGTTTATTTATTCGTTAAATCATAAGAAAAGGTCCAAAATTGTTTTAGTTTCTTAAAATGGGAGTCAAGACTATTGCGGGAGATAGCCTCGACAGATAAAGCATGGATATAGTATCCAGAGAAAAAAGAAAAAAGAAAGAAGAAACACTAATTTAAATATTTGGGTGGTGTTTTCCAAACTTTTCCACAGACCTGCTCACTTCGCGTGGCGCCCTGTGATTTAGCCCTGTGGCGTTCTCATATGTACTTCCCCCTCACATTAATAATTTCTATATTTTTTTATTTTTATTTTTTTTTTTGTTTGTTTGTTTGTTTTTTTTTTGTTAAATTAAATTAAAGTCAAAAATTTAAAAATAAAAATTTAAATTCAAATTTTAAATTTAACTTTTAAATTTAAATTTAAATTTAAATTTTCCATGGTGTTATTTTTCCTTAACCTTCATTAGTGGTCCACACCTTATTAACGTCTTCGTTATTTTTTATTCCGTTATTTGTCTTATCAATTGTTTATTTAAGTTTCCGTCGAGGAAGAGTAATTGTCATCTGTCATATTTGTCGACCTTCATTATTTCAATTATCAGTTTTATTCTGTCTTCCTTTGTTTTGTCGCATTGCGTAATTGTGTGGTACTTCGTATAGGGGGCACTGCTGCATAGAGCGCAGCTAATGGGGGTTTGTATCATGCGTCTCCTGAGGGCCACTTCGCCTGTGAGCCAGGCGTTGTGGAGGTACGTGTATATGATACTTTGTACCTTCGGAGAGTAGATTTCGGACCAATGTCTCCATACTCTGTCCCAGTTTATATAAATAAATTCCTGTTCTACTTTTGGTTTATTCCTATTTGTTCCTAATTCTAAAAGGCAGTCATATATGTCATCTTTATCTAATTCCCATATGTTTTTATTATCCCTAAACCTATATAGTATTTCTTTTATCCCTCTATATAATTGTGGTGCGTCTACTTTTATCGCTAATTTGTTGTTCATGTATATGTCTTGTCTATGTCTCATGCCTATTCAAAAATGTATAGTGCTTCCCATGGTGTGTCGGGTGTGCCGCTTATCCTTTTTAACCTATTTAAAATACTTTTAGTTTTAATTAAGAGGGGATTAGGTAAGGCCAATCCCCCCTCTTTTTACTCCTATATAAGGTCTGCTTATTTATGTAGTGTGTTTTGAAATTCCAGATGTAGTCTATTATTTCATTGTCTATAATTTCTAGTGTTTTATTGTTAATGTCCACAGCATTTATTAAATAAGTCAAATTTGAGTACATATATGTTTTTGCAACCTGTGAACGTTCGATTAGACTAAATGGCAAAGGTGACCAGATACTTATTACTTCTTTTATTTTATTTTTAACTTTTATGCAGTTTACCTTTCCTCATTTGCCCCAAAGAATATCCCCAGGGCTTTAACTCTATTTTTTTATCAGGTGTGGGGACAAACCTGGGTGGTTCCCCCTCCAGTTACCTATTTTTAAAATTTCTGTTTTATCATGGTTGATTTTCGATCCTGAGGCTCTTCCAAAAGCCTCATATTCCTTTTGGAGATGTTTAAAGGAATTTGAATCGCTTATAAAGTTAGTACAATCATTTGCATGTTGTAGCATCTTAAATTCATCTTTTAAGTTTGGTATCTTTAATCCTTTTATATTAGTATTATTCCTGATTTTCATACTCAGGATTTCTATTGCTATTACGTATAATAGCATTGATAGTGGGCATCCTTGAATCACTGATTTTTGTATATCAAATTTTTCTGTTCGTGCTCCGTTTACTTGTACACTGGCAGTTATTTCATTGTACATTATTCGAGTCCAGTTTTGTAAGTTATTTCCAAAGCCAAATTTTTCCAGTACTTTTTGAATATAATTATGTTCCACTCTGTCGAAAGCCTTTTCTTGATCGAGAAGTACCATAGCACATTTCGAGTTTGTAGTCTTTATAAAATCTATTATTGTCCTAATATTAAGTATATTGTTATGTATGCTCCTATTTTTTCCACCGCATGTTTGATTAGTGTTTACTATTGTGTTTATCCCGTGTTTAATCCTATTAGCCAGAATTCTACTCAGTATTTTGTAATCTGTGTTTAGGAGGGAGATGGGCCTCCAGTTTTTTAAGTCTGTTTTGTCCCCTTTCCCTTTATATATTAAAGTAATAATACCCTCCCGCATTGTATTTGTCATCCTGTCATTTTTATATAATATAAGGTTAAATAAAGTCTCTAATAATGGTGCCACCTCACCTTGGAATTTCTTGTAAAATTCCGCAGTGAGGCCATCTCGCCCTGGTGATTTCCCTTTTGCAAGTTCTTTTATTGTGGTTTTAACTTCCTCCACAGAAATGAGTTCATCGCACCGTTTCTTGTGCTCTGACGAAATCATTTCACATTGTATTGAGTTTAAGTATTGTATGATTGTGTTATTGTCTATGTTTTGAGAGATATATAATGTAGTATAATAATTTTTAAATTCACTCATAATTTCAGCTTTTGTTGTAGTTTCCACCCCATTAATGTTTAGTGCATCTAAAGTTTTATCCCCTCCTTTTCTTTTTTCTTCCCTTTTATATATTTCCTTGCCCTGTTTGTATATATGGTGAAATTTACCCGCCCTTGTTTCCATTCCCTTTGTTTTGAATTCTCTAAGCTTTTCTAGCTGTTCAGAGTAGCTCTCTTTATCCCTCAAAGGTGTCGTATCATTTTGAATTAAACGTTTTAATGCAGCTTTCTGTATTTTTTGTATTCGCTTACGCTTAGTTGAGTGATATTGCGCTATTTCTTTAACTTTTATTTTAAATTTATCCCAATCTGTTATAGTATTTGCTTTATTTTGTCCCTTTGCGTTTGTTAGTATTTTAGGGATTTCCAACTTTATTTCGTTTATAAATTGTTCATCCTCCAGGACTGAGTTGTTTATTTTCCAAATGCGCTTTCCCCATCTATCATTTTTTATCACCATTTCTAATGTTATGAGTTTATGATCCGAATTTTTGTATTCTAGAATTTTTGCCTGTTTATATGTACTAGTTTTAAAGTCCGAAACGTAAAATTTATCTATCCTACTTGACCCTTTTTTATAATCATGTGTGTACTCTGTCCTTAACAAGTTTAGTTTCCTGTATACATCAGTTAGTTTATTTTGTTTTATTAGTCTTTCCATTACTTTTGATGATGTTTGGTCTTTGGTTGTCTTTTCCCCAGTTCTGTCTACTTTATCTCCCGCCCAATTAAATTCTCCCCCCATAATCAGATGTTCTGCGGTGTATTTATTTATATACTTATTTAAATGGATTATAAAGTCGTAGTGACTCTCTCTATGTGCTGGTGCATAAACATTTATAATATGTATTTTGTTTAGTTTTATATGTAGAACCCTTCCTCTTACATTTTCATCTTCTATTATTCGTTCCCAATTTTGCCTATTTTTTGTTCTTATAATTGTTGCAACCCATGCTTTATTGTCATTGTGTTTAGCTTCATTAACTACAACTATTGCTTTCATTTGAGTTTCAATTTCTGCTATCATGGTGGGTGTAAGTTTGTTGTGTGTTTCTTGTATTAGTATTATGTCCTGTTTTAATTTTATGAGTTGTGCAATTTTGTCCTTATCTAATCCGTTAGTGTTAATTGATGCAATTCGGAAGTTTAATTCTTCCATTTTTGGTTATCCAGGTGGCTTTTTTTTTCCCTAATATTATGCTAGTATCAAATGTTACAATTTTTTGATTGTTTTACATGCACTGTTACATTGTTGTATGAAGGAGCATTGGCCCCTCGTCAGTCAATTCCATGACATTGTACGTATCTTCCAGGTTACTTCCCTGTACTAGTCCGTATGTATGGTCATTTCTATCTGGGGTCAAATTTGTCCCTGTTGAACTGGTCGTAGTAGTCAGTCTGGTATTCGATTGTATTGGTGTTAGGTCGACGTCCGGGTCTATTTCCGAGCTGGTTTCTGACAGTTCTATTTCTTTTAGCTGGTTCATTTTTCTCTTTCTTTCTCTCCTTGTCTGCTTAGCTGCCGGTTTTAGTTGTTGCTGTGTATTCTCCGTTACGAGTCTTTTGTACATACAATTTTTCGGCATCCCCCCCCCCCCCATGTCGTCGAGTAGAATAACCGACTTTCTTCGAAAATATTAAGTACGTTTTCCTGAAACCGGATATTGCTGACTGTATACAATTTAATTATGCAGACAAAACTTGTGTCGATTCTACGAAATACAGCCTTCGTAAAGGAAGCCTTAAAAAAGACAATAGAGTACCAGACAAAGACCGGAAAAATCACTTGAAATCACAATATGTGTGGTCGCGTGATTTTTCCGGTCTTTGTCTGGTACCCTATTGTCTTTTTTAAGGTTGTCTGTGTGTGCCAATGTACAAAATCTATGTTTAGCCTAATCTGACCTTGTTATGATTATAACAATTACGTCTGGTTATAATCATCAACGAGAAGAACTCAACATAGGTGTTAAACCCCAAACTCTATCATAACATTATTGAGCCCATTTCCTGTAAACATCGACTTTCATAGATAACGATATACTATGAATCTTTAGTCGACACTTTTAACGGCGACTTGACACTCGGAGACGTGTATCTACGATAGAGATAATCAAAATTGCTTACCGTACGTCAAGATTTGAATTAATTATTGGTTCTGGATACATTTAAAAATAAAATGAGGCCGCTCGTGAGGGGTAAATTTTATATTATTGCACAAATATGCTGGCCGTTGGTCGCGTTAGCCGGGTGGCCTTTCGTGAGGGGTACTTTTGAACAGAAACTCGTCGGTGCCAACGAATTCTGGCCGTTAGGAGCTGGTGGCCGCTGGTCAGGGGGCCGTACAAGAGGGGGACTACTGTATTTTGAAGACAAAAATATGCTAATGACACGATGCTTATTGAGATTATGCTGAAAATATTGTGTATCTACAGTAAACAGAAACACTTCCTCTCTAGGTCACGCATCAGACAAAACATATGGTCACTCCAAAAGTGAAAGCACTTACTCAGACGAACATGAAACAAATCGTATTCATGAACAAATTGGATATCATTTTTTTCTGAGTGGTATTAGAATCTTGATACGTATAGTGTTACACTTTTCTTTGTAAATTAAAACCTCGTTATCGAAAAGCTTAAAGTGATTTGTACTAAACATATAAGTGGTGTAGTATACTTTCGTAAGTTTATAAATATTCATTGATGTTTTGAGTTCTGTATCAATTTTAAGCAATTTGAAACGAAGTATGATTCACAGACAGCGAAATCAGATATGTTTCTAAGTCAAAGTTTCAATTCATATATATATATATATATATATATATATATATATATATATATATATATATATATATATATATATATATATATATATATAGTACACTCAGATTATTGTTATTAATAACTAATGAAACCAGGGTAGGATATCCTGCCTTCCACGCTAGATATATTAGTACCTACAACTGACACTGTGCCAACATTCATGGAATAGTCTTTTATTTTTAGAAGCATTATGCCGTGCATAAAACTAAATATGTCATTTTTATAAATGTCTCGTTTTTGCGTGTGTCTGATACATTGCTCGACTGGTTATAATGCATTGATGTGCCAGGACACCTGCTTAGATAGCATGAAATATTTTGCAGTAAGTGTGATTAAAACTAACACAATTAACACTTGGTGGCAATTAGCATCATCTTAATTGTATCATGTATTAAACCGTGTGTCATCCCACTGCTAAAACAAGTGACGTCTACACTTTTGATGTCATTAATTTATAAACATGACTGATTATAATTTGACGTTTCATCTGGACTCGTTCAGAAGAGGAAATGAAGGAGTTTCTTGACTTGATAAATAACTTCTTTTCATCGAAGTAATGTAACTTTACTCGGTAAAGAGAAATTAGATTAATTAATGTTACAATATAAAATAAAACTAAGCGTATATTTCAATGAACCACACATTCATCAATTGTCAAATAACAATAGTTTACATTCGAAGCATATGCACATTCATGAATATTAATGTTTTGCCGGATTTTCAATAATAAGCAAGAATTTTGTTAAAATTGTACGCTGCTTTCCTCTGGGCTTGAGGAATGAGCTTACGAAATCAGGGAACTTAGGAGGAATTTAGGAAAATAACATCTGAGGCGTTAAAAGGAATACATATTCGCAAGACGACACAATATTTAATTGCGCTTCATACCTTTTTCCATTGCAGTATGAGTTCAGCTTTTACGTCAAGGTACGCTAAAACAAAATAATGTTTGTACACTGTTTGATTTTCTATTTTGACATAGTAAAAGTCTTGATATTTGTTTTGAGATATGTAAAATACGATCGATGTAGTGTATATGGTAAAACTATATAAAGCAGGATATGTTGATACTAGATATTTTATTAAATGTTGTTAAGATGATTGGAGAGTTATTGGAATTGAGCACATCAAAACATTCCATGCTCAAACCGTGATGGGAAAGAACAAAGAAAATGCTAGTTCAATCGTTTACAATCTAATTAATTTTACAATTCGAATAGTGAGATCTCGATCGTGCATTTTTTAAATATTTTTTTTTAGGGTTTAACGCCATTTGTCAGCACACGATAGGCTAGACATGGCGGCCGGTATTATTGGTGGAGGAGGAAGAACCCGGGAGAACCTCCAGAAAGAACCACAGACCCACGACAAGCTACTGGCAAGCTTTCTCACATAACTACATTAGCCGAATCTTAGACTCGAACCCACGCAGACAGAGCTGAGACGGCAGTGATCCCTAACGAGGAAAGCACTTTCTACCACTCTGGTCCCTTATGCATTTTTAAAGGTAATTATTTATTTGATTTACATAATTACTGTTATACTAATAGTGGGCTAGAAATATTTATTAATTGTTCTTCTTATCTATGTGTTTCTGAATTATGCAAAAGACAATCTAAATAATGAAATGTCACTCGCGACAATTTTCGAAATATTTTCAAAAGTATTTCAAAACTATCAAAAGTATAAAACATGTGTTACCTATAGCATAATTTACTCTTCTTCTAAATGACTTTTTGTAGCGAAGAATTTGACAACAAGCAAAAATAGGACTAACCTTTAGCCAGAGCGTTTCAAGTACTTTCCCAATGGTTACTCATCGTCCGATTCTCAATATATTTCTAGTGTTCAGGACAGTAATTGCGTCGATTATTATTTAAAAATGGACTACTACTTTAATACTGCTTCTGTAGGTACTGCTACCACTTGTGCCACTAACTGTGCTAATACTTTTAAAGAAGATGAAGAAGAAAAAGAATGAGAACAATTTGTAATAATACAAATACTATTACTATTACTATTTTTATTACTATTACTTCTACTACTACTACTAATAATAATATTAATAATAATAATAATGATAATAATAATAAGTTGAAAAAGACGAAGAATACATCATGTAGATCTTCTCTAATTTTTTTCACAACCATAGACCTAAAACAATAGGAGATAACGGGATCTAACGTAAAATAAATGAATAGCGCAATTTTTCTCTACAATATTACATTCGTGCAAGAGCTTAGCGTTTGATACATCCGGTTGGACTTCGACTGTACCAACAATTGTTCTATGATACACATTGATGTTAAGAAGTGTAGAATTTCTTCATCTCTCAAGCTAAGCGCATTGAGACCACCAACAAATAAACACATACTTCTAAAGGGGAGTTAAAACAGATGCTTCTGATTAGTTTATTACTGAACACATCCCCCTTTAACCGCAACAGAAGAAAGCGAATGACATCGTCAAACGACATAAGTCGTCAACTAAAACTCCTTTGATTGACGGTTCCTGCGGCAATAAATTTAGTATTTATTTAGTCTTGCACGTGCCGTGGTTTTAAACTGCCTTTACAAAACTGCTTTCGGTTTAACATGATTAACTTTTTTTTATAAGCTTGAATGTCAAAATAATCACATTGGCTTCGTCACAGAATGTTGGTTAATGGGAACGAAACCATTGTAACCGATATATAAAGACCTCCGAGAGAAACTAAAAACATAATATGCTGGCCGCCCAGCTCTCCAAGAATGAAGTATTTCTCTCGGCCATGGCTTTGGACGTCTCATCTGATTTCAGTCTGCAGCATCAGATATGGAAGTAAACCATGTTGAATAAAACAATGAATTTGAAATCAACGAGAAAATGGAAATACATCTGACCTATGGGCACCAGCTCCTGAAGTGAGGTAAAATAAAATCGATTAGTCTCAATTTCTCCTGTGTCCATCACAGTGGTTTGTTGACTTTATTTGTATCACTAGTTTATTTTTTACACGTTAAGGATAATATTTTATATTAAGATCTGCAAAATCAGTTCGTGAAGGCCAACTTGAATATTAAAGGTTAATTAATTTATCAACTTCTTCAATTCCAACACTTGGTCACAATTATTTATGAAATATCGCAAACCATTTAACATTTTTATTTTAGATTAAAATTTTAATTTAGGGTTTGATATAAGAAAACTATATCGATGAGTTGATACACTTAACAAGTGATTCATCCTGACGTGATATATTCTAAATAGTTAGTTTCATGAATATCTTTCATACTCATATATTTGGCATAATCAATTTATATTAAAAGGTTAAAAATTTAACAAAGCCCCATAAATATTTATGAATTATCAGATGGACACGGAAGATGCAGTTGCCATCGTCGGCATTGGAGGCATGTTTCCAGGTGCTAAAGATGTCGACGAGTTTTGGCGTCTGCTAAAGAATGGTGAAAACCATGTCAAAGAAATTCCGAAACATCGATGGGACAACGATGCGTATTATGACCCAGATCCTAACGCCAGTGGTAAATTGTACATTACCAGAGCCGGGCTAATGGACAGGTAAAACTATATTCTTTTTTATCCTTTTTGTTTTGTTTGGAAAGAAGGCTTCTTTAAGCAGTCAAAGAGTAAATACGGACCGAAATTGACTCGATGTCATGACAGATATCTATATTATAGATATAACCATCATCATGTTTTCTCACACAACACAAAATAGGCAAACAATGAAAAATGTAGATTTATTTTTCTACGTATACATTATCAAAGTAGTTAATTTTCAGGGAGTTTGATGATATTCCTTTATAATGACAGAACTTACACAAACATCAGGTAACACAATTTATTTAAGAATTATTTATACGTTAGTGGGCACCACGCGTATCTGCCCAATTTTTTTTTGCGACAGGCTATCACAGCTTAGAAGTGATCTTGACGTGTCCTTTTCTTACTTTGTTGTTGTTGTTTTTCTTGGTGTGTACTTTGAAACCATTTGAATAAAGACTTACGGGCAATCATACAAATAATATTTATTATTATTATTATTATTATTATTATTATTATTATTATTATTATTAATTTATTTTAGTAGTAGTATAATTATTATTATTTCCATTATTATTATTATTATTATTATTATTATTATTATTATTATTATTATTATTATTATTATTATATAATTAAAATAATTAATGTTTTCATTCTTAATCTTTTGGAATAAGTATTAGCTTCTAAATTGAATGTTTCTTTTGCGGACTTTTCCTTAAAAGAAAAATTGTTCAGTTATACCGTTGGAGTCATAAAAATATTTGAACCCGAAAATCCATTACAGACCCTTAAACACGTATAATTTATCCTGTTTACCAATATCAGATGAACTCATTCATATTGAGACGCTATTGTGAAATGTCATGTGTAATCACTCTTTTAAAACGTATAAACTAATCATAATAGTATCAGCTTTTACCGGTGGCAAATATTTTAAGGTTCTACGGGCATGTGGAACTATTTTAAGTTTTCTTGAATACTGAATATGTATAACTAGATTATGGTCAATTCATATAATTCAAGCATTAAAACCTTGTGCGTTTAAACATGGACACTGAATATTTTTCATGCCAGAAGAAGCGTCACTATGTGTGCTTAAATTGATACATGTCGACATGCCAATGAGTCTTTATGTAGTTTCCTTGCAAAAGAGACTTCAGCTTTTTAGATGTAAGTTTGGCAAACCATGAAGAATGTGTGCAGTGTGTGGAACATTCACTTTGATGCTAAATGCCGTAGACTACAGTCCCGGATAACAGAATATTGTGTGGTGTCGTAACACGCGTCATTGTGCGTACCTGTATTCAAACTGTAGAAAGTCTTTAAGTGTTAAACATGTACATTCTGACATTAGTAGTCCTAAAAGGATTTTCTATCAAATTGTTGCAATGGCTAAGTTGATTTATGTATAAGTAATAGTTTCTTCTCATACTAAATATGGGAATTATTGTCTTTCTTATGTTATCCATTTTTTTATTTCTTCAAATGCAAGACATGACGAATGGGATAACAGACTGTTCGCTATCAGTGACGCTGAGTCGGATAGGATTGACCTGCAGCAGCGGTACACTTTAGAGTGTGTCCACATGGCACTGGAGGATGGCGGCATCACCAGAAAGGAGATGAACGGTTCCAACACAGGAGTCTACATGGGTAAGTAAAATGTGATGTTTTTAAGTAACGCTTGACAGTAAAGTATTACCACTTAAAGTGCTATGAGTGTACTATTCAGCCAAACATTATAATGCACCAACCTTTGATACAAATTGATGCAGATGATGTTAGCATAAACTTCCATTATCTCCAATGAAAGCAAAACAGACGCGAAGCAAGGAAACAAGGCCAATTGCTCTAACATGACGCTACGATCGGTTCATCTTGAAGTAGAACAATACATTTGTATTTTCTTCTTGTTTTATTTAGTTTGGTAATTGCTTTTGTTTTGTTTTTTTTTTTTGTTTTTTGTTTCTAATTTATTTTGCTATGTATTTTTTTTTTTTCTTTTCTTGGCGGTTTGTGCATACTTCTTGATTGAACTTAGTCTTTATATTAATATATGTGTATGTATGTGAAAGGAAATTCATATAAACATTCTTGAAAATATAGTCCTTTATTTTAATTGTATTAATTGTAAAATAACGCACTCTATTTTTTCATTTTTATTGCTATCTCGTTCATTGTTCAAAAGAATTATTCTACCGCATATAAACGAACGAAAAATAATGATCGAAAATTATTTTCCAATTCAACAACATCGTATCAAACGAAAAATGTTCTAATTAACATCATAAAGGTTCAAAAATAACACTTATCATGGTACCCTAACAATCATCCCTGTTTCCAAAACGTAAATGCAAATAACTCTTCTGGAAGATGAGCAAATAAAGATCAATATTTACATGTAAATATGCAAGCGACGAATGACAAATAATTTTATTATACGTGTAAGCGACGAATGACACAAAATTTCATTATATGTGTAAGCGAGGAATGACATAATTTCATTATATGTGTAAGCGACGAATGACACAAAATTTCATTATATGTGTAAGCGACGAATGACACAAAATTTTATTATACGTGTAAGCGACGAATGACACATAATTTCATTATATGTGTAAGCGACGAATTACATAATTTCATTATATGTGTAAGCGACGAATGACACAAAATTTCATTATATGTGTAAGCGACGAATGACATAATTTCATTGTGTAATAATTTAATTGTGTAAGCGATGGGAAATGGGACACACTATATAGAAGGGTGTAGAAATATACATATCATGTGCAAAGTAACTAAAATCATATGAGACAAATTGCGTTTATAATGAGTTACACGTGAATTAATATTAATACTTTGTAAGTATAATTGTAAATGAAATACGCGTAAGTATTTATATTGATGCACACTATGGAACCTCCGAGAGAAGAAACCAATAAGCACTGTGCGTTTACAGATGGTTACTGCAATTTCCTAATGATCACCGTTTGCTAATCCTGCATCCTATTTTGCACCACACACACCCCACCCCACAACGTACACCATACGCCACCCTTCTGAACATGACCATATCACAGGAGTTGCAGCCCAAAACCCATTCTATATATTGTGTGTCATCCCAAAATGCATTCACAATGTTTGCTGAATAAACGCATTTAACGCTTTCGGTTTGGGTTTACGGCTTTGACGCCATTTGCAACACATGATATGTCATACAGGTGGTCAATATATTTCGTGAAGGAAAACCCTGTAAAACCCAGAGGAAGAACAAACGACCAGCGGGAAGCTACTTGAAAGTTTTCCCACATAATCAAAATGGCTTATCCAAAATATACAGAATTGGACTGTCCGTGATCTGTAAAGGCGCTGACGGTATACCAAGTGGCCACCATTACCCCATTCCATTTTCATCGATGAGATACTCCAAAATAACTTAATTATTCCGGATGGTCACTATTGTGGCATGCCTAAATATAGGTGTCAACCATATGTTACGCAATTAGAATGTGAAACGTCAAGGCTGTATGACTAGATAAATAACATTTAACTTTAATCTTTTTTTTAGCTCGTATTATATCAATACGTTTTCCATTTAGAACAAGTAAAAAATCATCAAGCTGGACCCATTATATCAATCGATTATACTTTCATTAATATGAAAATGAAAATATACATAGTTTATTGCATTGCATATATGCATCTCAAAGATAACCGTCAATAACAAAATTAAAAAGGAGATGCATGTTTTTCAGGAGGTTTATCATTTCTCTCTCTCTCTCTCTCTCTCTCTCTCTCTCTCTCTCTCTCTCTCTATATATATATATATACATATATATATATATATATATATATATATATATATATATATATATATATATATATATATATGTATATATATATATATATATATATATATATATATATATATATATATATATATATATATATATGTTTTGTATCTTATATGTTTTCAAAATGTTTTTATATTTTCCAATTTCATTGTTTTTGTCATGTTTTTCTGTAGCGTAGTCATATCTTTATAGATGGTGTAGAGCGCTTAGAGCTTCTAAAGAATAAGCGCTTTACAAAGTCCTCGTTTTATCGTTACATATATATATATATATATATATATATATATATATATATATATATATATATAGAGAGAGAGAGAGAGAGAGAGAGAGAGAGAGAGAAAGAGATGTATGTAGATAGATAGATAGATAGATATAGACAGACAGATAGACAGACAGAGGGAGACAGATAGATAGATAAATAGATAGATAGATAGATAGATAGATAGATAGATAGATAGATAGATAGATAGATAGATAGATAGATAGATAGATAGATAGATAAATAGATAGATAGATAGAGAGAGAGATACAGAGAGACAAACAGACAGATAGATAGATAGATAGATAGATAGATAGATAGATAGACAGATACGAATGCATCTTCATGACATTTATCTTAAACCAAGAAGTTTGCGATCCCTGCAAAACGGAATGCAAATGTTGAAAACTCAAACATGAAAACTTAGCATTTAGTTAAGTTCTGAAGAAACAATTAATAATCTACTAATTAATAAATGTTCTCAGTAAGCTACAAAGGTATAAGGTGCAGATACTTTAAAGAGATTACTTGACTACAGAATCGTAACTAAATAGTGTAACCTTTGTTTGGATGTTTCTCGGAATTTTAATAAACACCTTGACATTTCATTACATAAGGGTGCATGAACGACGACTATAAGATGGCCCTCTATGACGATTTCAAGGCCGGTAAAACAAACGAAAGAGAGCGAGATGCAAACTACACGGTTACAGGTATGCATTCAAGCATCATATCAGCCAGGGTGTCCTACGTGTATAATTTACTTGGACCCAGCATGACTATCGATACCGCTTGCTCGTCGTCCCTGGTTGCCATTCATCTTGGAATACAGTCTATACGATCAGGTAAATACTAATTCATTTGTCACACCGTATTTGCGTCAAATATAATTATGCAAATGCATCTAGGCACATACCATTAACATGTTAGTAGATAATAATTTTTCTTTCAAGGCCCAGATATAGTAATATTCGTCTATAGTGGTCATTAGAATATTATAGCAAATACAGTTGCAATTAGAGAGGAAATATAATGCAGCCAATGTCAGAAAATCAGTATTTTCTCTTGATTTTTTTATCTAGAAATAATTCAAAGTTATATAAATAAATGCCCTTTGCAACATTTATTTACAAAAAGACATAGTGGGAAGTTGATGTTTGTATGTATACATATATGATAACATTAAATCTCAAACGTAAATATTTTCATGACCAGTGGGACTCCAATATATAACTTATATGAAAGCTTGACAAATATTTATAACATATGAGAGCTGGACCACTTTTTCTGAGTTGGAGTGGCAGTTCTTGCTGAATATGAAAATTGAGTTTGTTGTGTGATGGAGCTGCTGCTTATTCCTCAGAGATCGCTTTTCATCAGCTAGCAAGCGTAGTCTGTCCTAGTCGGCTTTCAAACCAGTGACCAGAGCATGTCGCCAACTGGATTTGTCTCGAGCAAACTCTATCCAGGTGTTGACATTGATGTCAAGGGCTTTCATGTCGCGCTTGCAGACATCTTTGAAGGGGAAGTATGGCCGTCCGATCGAATTTTTGCCAGGGGCAAGTTCCAAATAAAGAAGACATTTGGCGGACCGTCCGTGACCCATCTGATGTACATTGCCCAGCCATCTGACGTTGGTGGAGGATTGTGATCATGTTGGGGGTCTTTGCATGTTAAATCACCTCGTTGTTTGTTTCTCTATCATTCCATTTGATTTTGAGTTTGTGACGGAGACAACACATTTGAAAGACGCTCGGTCTTTTCGCTTACGAGGCGTAGGTAATCCAGGAATCACTGAGCGATTAGCACGCAGATAGAATACACGAAAATCATAGTGTTCAAGGTCAGCATGTTATTCTTTCACACTCTCTGCGACAACATGGAGATTTGATTGCCGTTCCAGTCTGGTTGAACAGCGATAGATTGTTGATCATGGTAGTACCGAGGAACATGAACTGCCTGACTAACTCAAGTTTGTAGTTGTTGATGATGATGCTTAGGGCTCAGCGAGAAGAGAATGCGTTAGCTGCTTAAATTTGTCTCAACGTGATATTAGTAATATTATAGAACAACTGTCTATAATGATGGGTTTTTCAATAGTTTTCAACTTTCCTTCAACATATAGCTAATTTGAACGCTGCTAATTCAATGCTGCATCTCCATATATCTGGTGTCTTAACATTTGTAACACTGTCTTTGTTAGAAGAGTGTACGTTGATCTTGCGAAGGCTATGCAATTGGTTTCCAAATCGGTCTTCTTGCCCAGAGTAAATCTCTACAGTTGTAGCCTTAAGTAAATCGTGACAGGTCTTATAGCCTTAAGTACGTCTTGACCGTTATTGTAGCCTTAAGTAAGTCGTGACAGTTCTTGTAGCCTTATGTAAGTCTCTTCAGTTGTTGTAGCCTTAAGTAAATCTTGACAGTTCTTGTAGCTTTGAGTACGTCTTGATAGTTCTTGTAGCCTTAAGTAAGTCTCTAGAGTTCTTCTAGCCTTAAGTAAATCTTGACAGTTCTTGTAGCCTTAAGTAAATCTTTACAGTTCTTGAAACTTTAAGTACGTCTTGACAGTTCTTGTAGCCTTAAGTAAGTCTCTACAGTTCGTGTAGCCTTAAGTAAATCTCAAACGTTGTAGCAGCCTTAAGTACGTTTTGACAGTTCTTGTAGCCTTAAGTAACTCTCTGCAGTTCTTGTAGCCTTAAGTACGTCTCTGCAGTTCTTGTAGCCTTAAGTAACTCTCTGCAGTTCTTGTAGCCTTAAGTAAATCTTGAACGTTGTAGCAGCCTTAAGTAAGTTTTGACAGTTCTAGTAGCCTTAAGTAACTCTCTGCAGTTCTTGTAGCCTTAAGTAACTCTATGCAGTTCTTGTAGCCTTAAGTAAATCTTGAAAGTTGTAGCAGCCTTAAGTAAGTTTTGACAGTTCTTGTAGCCTTAAGTAACTCTCTGCAGTTCTTGTAGCCTTAAGTAACTCTCTGCAGTTCTTGTAGCCTTAAGTAAGTCTCTGCAGTTCTTGTAGCTTTGAGTAAGTCTTGATAGTTCTTGTAGCCTTAATTAAGTCTCCACAGTTCTACTAGCATTAAGTACGTCTTGACAGATCTTGTAGCCTTATTTAAGTCTTGATAGTTCTTGTAGCCTTAAGTATGTCTCCACAGTTCTTGTAGCCTTAAGTAAGTCTCAGCAGTTCTTGTAGCTTTAAGTAAGTGTCTCACACTGCGAATTTTATGTTTAATTTGTACTTCAATACACGATGTATGAAAAAGAAATATTATTATACAGTATTTTCTATTTTTATCAGATTTATAAGTTTGATTTTGAAATGTTATCGTATCCATATACGGAATATAAGAACATAGAAAATGATAATAATACAGTCATATCAGTTATATACACAATATACGAGGATGCAAATATAATTGGGCACAGGAGAAATTTCATTTGGGCTATAATGACATCTTGAAAACAGGTAGAAACAACACAAAATTAAATTAGCTATAAACTATGATGGCTTGATAACAAAGCTCTTAACCAAAATAGGAAATTCCTCTGCACACATGCAGTCTCGCTTTTCACCATGTGATACGTATTATATATTTAATGATAGGTGAAATCCAGATGGCAATTTGTGGAGGTGTCAATAGTATCCTGTATCCGGAAACATTCCTAGCACTATGTACAGCACGGATGATGTCCGCCAGAGGTCAGTGCCATGCATTTTCAGACATGGCAGACGGATATGCCAGAGGTGAAGGATGCGGAGTAGTCATTCTACAAAAACTAGATACGGTATTCCTGCGTATTTATAGTAAACACATTCTAGAAGAACATTTCTTGTTTCGTAGATTGCATATAATTGGTGACTACTATGTCAGTGCAGTTCGTACTAAGGTTACCTGTTGAATCAAGCGGCGAGCCCTTAGTTAAAGATATAACTTTCCAAAGTATATGTCATTCTTAGTTTTATATTCTGTAGGCATCAATGAAATGACTAAACTTTGCAAACGGATATATCTTAATAATAAGTCAAAACGGTAAACCTTATTGGCACTACTGTATTTATGCAAAACAAGGCTTTTCAGAACATGACGTAGTTTCAATAGTGTTACCTAATGCCATCAGCGGCTTTTTAAAGATGCGTCGTATTGACATGCTTGCATTTTGTTGTAACGTTCCTATAGTAGGGACTAGATATAGTTTTACATTTTATCAACTACACAACCTATGCTGACCAATAGAGGATAAATAGATTAGTACTTTATATGTATAAATATTCCTCACCCTTGAATATTTGCGCATGTAAACGATATATTCTTTGTCCATTGTCATAGAATTATGATTCATAATTTTAGTTGGTATCATTTCCTGGGTTTTGCAAACAACTCTCATTTGTGCCTTCACATAAACTGGCCTTGTATTAATTAAAGAAGCTGGAAGTCTGGTAGTTTAATCAGTACCACAAGCCAGCATCTTGGCCGATGCATAAACTGGCAGTGTGATCTCCACAAAAGCTGGATGTTTGGTTGGTACCAAATGCGGTAATCCCCGTCCAAGCATAAACCATTACTTTCGTTTGTACGTAGGCTGTCACTTTCGTCTGTACATGCACTGGCATGTTGGTTGGCTTTAAAGTTATAATTTTTTTGGGCGGTCGTTTCAATTAACCCACAATTAATCAGTTGGGGAGATTGGTTTACAAAAATACAGAGTAATTTAACTATTTAAAAGTTTATCAGCACTTTTGTAATTCGAATGATTATATTAAAAACATAATATAATTCCTCACTAATTATATAAGATTTGAACATCATAATTATAACCTATGATTACAAATAGATTCCCACAGACTGATCAATAACAGGAATGGGATAATTACTTTCAAATCCCTATTTATTTACATTGAACGTCACCTTTTACTTAATCGAAGTTTATGCTGTCAACTGGATCAACCAACACAGTCCAGTTACAAACAAGACTGGACTTGACCTCTAATGATATGGAAAGGTTTGGTTCACCATTATCCTAAGTACGTCTTAAAATTATATATATATATATATATATATATATATATATATATATATATATATATATATATATATATATATATATAATCAGTATCAATTTCTTCGTCGTTGTTCTACTTTACCTACGTTTTAATTTAGTTGCATGAACGTTTACTGAAATCTTTTCTTCTATCGGGAACATCTAGAGACATTTATATGATACGACATGTCTTACGAATAGAACTGTACGTCGCGATCACTTACCAGGTACTATTTTGAAATTTATGAAGGCTCTAAAGAAGAACAGAAAGATCTGGGCCATAATTACAACCGGATGCAACCAGGATGGCTCCACAATGCATCCCATTACAGCTCCTTCTGGACCGCAACAGGTTGAACTTCTGAGAACTGTATACGAGGGACAGAATATTGACAAATCAAAGATACAGTATATCGAAGCTCACGGTTGGTTCTGTTTGCTTTTTTTATTTATTCAGTGTGTAATGTATACAAAATTTCATCTGTATATGTCCTTATCGTAGAGACTTTCCAGAAAACAGTGTTCATTTTAAAATGCTTACGTTACTGTTTGATTCGTTTCTTTAGTCCTGTTCAAACGTGAATTATAAAAGCAGATTGCAGTAGTTAGCTATGACATTAAAAAATTAAGTCAAGTTTTTTAAAAGATGTGTCATGTTCCAATATAGTTGCCAAATGTCCTATTACTGGTATTTGTTTGCGCTAGTCGTGATTTACAAGGTATTATTATTATTTCTTGCTTTTTTTGCTGAATTATTGTTTTATGTATTTGTTCGTCATTTGTGTAAATATTGACGCAACAATTTATATGTATAGATTTTCATATCAACACTTGAACGGGCAATAGTATAGTTCATACACATAAGGAAAGAGAAATGCAAGTTACATTATTACACTTAGACCGAACTGAGCCTGACATGAAAAAAGGGAAAATTATAATGAGATGCAAACATTTATATGTAGTCCGATTGTACTGAAACGATTGCATACAAAACACTTCCAATTTATTTAATACGTATACACTAAAAATCAATTTGTGTCAAAAAAGATTATTTTGTAATAGACTTGTTTTCTTGGAGACCTTACGTTAGATGTAGGAGCATAATTGCATAAATCCCAAAAACTACGAAGAGAAAGTCGTTTTAATGTATTCGAAATTGATTTTGGATTAACCATTGTGTCTAAGTAATTGTAAAAAAATTCTGATCTATTCACTGGCAGATGAAAGAAAATAGGGTGGATTTATCATAGCCTTGAATGATTATTTAAACTGAATAAATCAATAAAGACCCAACCAAGCGTGTTGTCCATACAATATATGTATTCCCTATTTCTGTTGTTAGAACAACATTTTCCAGTCAATAAAAATGGTATGTTTGGTAGTAGATACCATTCAAATCCATTGCATGGATGGTCCGATCATGTTCATCATCGGGTCCTGATCCTGAAACTAAACAACAAATGTATCCTGAAAACTCAATGTCAAAGCAAAGATACTGTAGCTTGATAACTTATAAATGAAACAAAAAAACAAAATGAATAGCAGGTAATAAGATATGATAAAGTGTTTAAATACTCAAATGTGGATCCATTGAGTGTAACGTTGTAATGTTTTACAAATCATTGACAGGAACACCCTAATCCGACGTTAACTTTCAATTTGGTATTTACCTGATTATCTCATTTGATTGTATTGCAAGCTTTTTCAAACAAAATTACATCAATTCACGACGCTTGAAATAAACAAATAACGAATTATGCACGTGCATCTTTGTATAATGTTCTGTTAAAATGTAAACACGTGTAGGTGTAAGCGATAGTGAGAATATAACAAATGCCTCACTTCTCCAACAGAGAAAGAATATTACTATTGAAACAGTTAATTCCAATTTCTGGAAAGTATTAGCGTCTTTCAGTAACCTACAAGACGGCATCTGATAATTTTAGAATCGAATCCTGACCCTCAGATGTTTCCATTATTCCTGAACAAGTTGAATTTATTGTTGGTTGTAGTAGTTGTTTTTCATTCGTTTTTTTTCAATTTTCGTTTTGTTGCTGTCTATTTATGATGACGTAGTACATATGTCTTCAGTGGATTTGTTTTGGGGGGATTTTTTTCTTATCAATTTCAATGCTTTGAAAATCAAATACCTCATATTGACTAATATCTTTCTTCTGAATCGTCGGTGCTTTGTCACTTGTCTTTGAATCATGTCGTTATAATCAGTAGTACCTTGTATGGAATATTACAGTAAGCAGCATTATCAGAGAATGTGGCTGACGTACGCAGAGAGTTGGAAAATTATGGCATTAAAGTTCAATATCTAGGAAAATGATATTGCTTAAATGGAAAACAGCTTGTCAGAATGTTGTTATCGGATTGAGAAAAAAAATACCACATTATTCACTGTACCGTCTCTTCAGTGTTTCAGTTTTTTGGACACGTGTTTGGGAAATGACAAGAAGTCCCATAAATAAAAAATATACATTACATTCCCAAATAATGTCTTCTGTCCGTTTTGTCTCAACCATATGGCAAAAAACTCAGTCCATTCAGTGAATTTGGAATTGTATAAGTATGCTATAAGAAAATGGTAAATTTGTTCTTCATTCATGCTTTTCAGTTATAAATTGATGAATAGTATGTCCGGTGTATTGTAAATAAGGCCGTATTTTGAATTTACACCTCACTATTTTATGAAGAACGTTTACCAGCCCAAAATGTTGTAACATCTGTGCATATAGGACATGCATTTAGCATATACGTTGGCTTATCTTTTACACTAATTTACATTCCAAGGCAAGTCTAGTCAAAAATTGCAATACTTTTTTTCACAATTTGCATTGAGAATTGTTGTTAATGGCGGGAGTGTACTTTGTGTTTTGATGCTTCTTTCAGACGTTTAGGTGTCTGTGGGATTTTGTAACGAGTGTTCAAGAAAGTTTATTTCAAATTATTTTTAATTTAGATCTTAATCATTTGCTCAGCTTTGATTTAAATTGAGTATAACATTCAATTTATATTTCTTTTTCACGAAAATCACTGGTATTTATCGATAAGATTTTCAAATCAGTGTAAAACCCTCATAAGGTCGTCCAAACAAATATTATATTACAGGATAAATGAACAAAATGATATATTTTTTAACAAGGACTACATGAATTCAGTGGTTAAAAAACACAGAAGGAAGACATTTGCAGGGATGGCAAATATTCCTGAAGAAGCGATAGAAAGCAAAATTACAGTATCATTAAGGTTTAGGTCCATTTCTAAGTTTGTCTATGTTGGTTAATAACGGCAAAACTTTCACGAGAGGAAGGCTAATATAAGGACACCCCTCAAAGGGTCATTAGATACAAAGCAATAGGTACTGAAATATCACAAAATCGAATACACAGGGTTCGTACGTTCTTATTTCCTTGAGTGACCTAACTTTGAAGAGACATTTGCTAACAGTAAATTAATATTATCCCACAGTATGCTAAAGATCATGATAATATTTATTTATTACAATCTCTTCCTTCTAAAGGAACTGGTACACCGATTGGAGATCCTATTGAAGCTAATGCATTAGGGTCGTTTTTCACGGGGGAGAAAAAGGCGATGACAAAAATTCCAATGGGTTCGGTAAAAAGCAACATAGGCCACCTGGAAGCCAGTGCCGGTGTAGCTGGAATAATAAAGGTTCTGCTTATGATGAAAAATGGCCTTATTGTTCGATCTTTACATATAGATTTAGAGAAGAAGAATTTCAACCCGAAAATAAATTTCGATCAGTACGACATTAGAGTTCTTCTGGAGAATGAAATCTGGGAACCTGATGAGAAGGGACAACGGGTCGCATGTGTAAACTCCTTTGGATTTGGCGGAACAAACAGTCATTCTGTCATTCAGCAAATTCACATTTCCAACAAAGAAGTCAAAGAAAATGAAAATGTTATTGGGCCACATTTGATTTGCGTCTCTGGTGCAGACCGCGTATCTCTCCGTGGCTGTCTTGAGCATCTGAGGTCATTCTTTGATGAGAAAGGAAACAGTAATTTAGCTGATGTTGCCTATACCTCGACATGCAGAAGGGATCATTTCCAATACAGGTCATCGGTTTTGGCATTGACGAAAGACGATGTTATCACTGGTTGTGATACTGTGCTAAATGTTATCGAAACAATGAAACCACCGCGTGCTCAACAAATTAGGTTTATCTTTGTTTTCTGTGGTGTTGGGACAACATGGAATGGCATGTGTAGAGAAATGATGTTAACTGAACCTACTTTTAGGGAAGCAGTGAGAGCAGTTGATATACTTCTTACCCCTTTGACAAAATGGTCGATATTTGAAACACTTGAAACATCGGCCGATTTAAGTGATCCTTTTAAAGGTCATTTAGCTATTTTCACCTGTCAGATTGGACTTCTTCATCTGTGGAGATCGTGGGGAATTGAGCCAAACGCAGTAGTTGGCCAGTCAATGGGAGAAGTTGCAGCAGCATTTGCGTCAGGAGCTATTTGTCTCGCAGATGCTGTAAGAATAATCTACCACAGATCAAGAATCCTTGCCGACAAAACAGGGGGTAAAATGATGGTGGTCAACAATCTGAAGGTCAGTATCGTAGAGGATATGTGTGTGGAGGAGGAAAGAAATGTTAATATTGCTGTATACAGCAGTCCTAATGCATGCACCTTATCTGGCGATGCCGATGCAATCGAGAGAATCAAAGAACGCATCAAACATGAATACAAGTCAGAAAATGTATTTATCAAAGTGCTTGACGTTAAATGTGCTTATCACAGCCAGCATGTTGACAGCTGCCAGAATGAAATCAAAGAAATCCTAGCAGGATTAAGAGAAAACTCTCCAACAATAGAACACTATTCAACAGTTCTTGGAAAGCAAATTGTTGATGAAAGTCTTTCAACACCTACCTATTGGGCACGAAATGTTCGTCATCCAGTCCAATTCAGCAAAGCAATCGAACAATCTTCTAGGGAGGATTGTCTAAATGCATTTATAGAAATTGGTCCGAAACCTGTGCTTCACGCCCATATCAAAAGTATTGTTCCATCTGCAGACAAGCTTTGTCTAAGCTCTATGAAAGAAAACACCGAAAGACGCACCGTTCTTTCTTCTCTTGGATCACTTTATGAAAACGGAGTTGATTTGAAATGGGATATAATAATACAGAAGAGAAGCATAGTTACGGATGTTCCAAAATATTATTTCAATAGAGTAAAGGGATTCTTTGAGCCAGAGAGCACACAGTTGCGTCGGGAGGGAACTATTACTACGGGAGCACATCCATTCATACGTCAAGCAACAGGTAAACGGAACTTCAAAATCCATTTCGATCCAGTTTCGACACCTTTTGTCTATGACCACATGTTACAAAATACGGTGCTTGTACCAGGTGCGACATATGCAGAATCTGCATTCTTTATCGGGACACAGATTTTTAAAACTACACCGGACAATATAGAAATCTCATTGGAATTCAATAATCCAGTTTCACTCTCACATGGCAAACGACAGGAGCTATCCGTAAGTTTAAAAGAAGAAAATGACGGAAACATACAGTTCTTCGTAAGAAAGAAAGATACATTGGTGGTCGCCTCTGGAACAATAGGCAAAAGGACCCTACCTCGAAGGGCACCAATTGATATTCAATCCATTCGGGACCGTTGCACACAAGAATGTGACGTTTACGAAAGTCTCGAGAAGTTTGGTTTGACGTATGGAGATACCTTAACATTAAACATTAAAACATGGAGGAACAATGATGAATGCTTATCAGAAATAATAGTCCCAGAAAGTTTATCAGCGGATTTGAATAGGACGATTCTCCATCCATCAGTTCTAGACGCCATGTTTCAGATGATAGGGGTTATTTCTGCTAGCAATACAAATGAGAAGAGGCTACCTAAAGCTGTTAAGAATATCGTTTACAACCTGTTCTTACAGCAACATATGTATACTTACACCAAAGTTTACCCTGACGGTCATTACAATGCCCTCTTGACTTCCTTCGACGGCCATGTTGTTATAGAATATCAACATTTACACACTCAAAAAATCAGTGACGGAATAAATGATGATACTGACCTTGCCTTCTGGCAATCTTGGCAACAATTACCTTTTCATAGGATAATGGATGCTGCCAAAGAGGGTCAGAAGAAGACGTTCCTGGCATTAACATCTAACAACACGGTCTTAGATGACATAGAAAATCTTCCTGTGAATGGTAACTTGAACGTCATCCACATGAGCGCAAGGAAAGTAGACACAAATTTCTTTGTTGACGTTTTGGAGTCGGAGAGCTCTAACGACATAGGAGGGATAATATTTATACCCGGACGCAGACTTGAGTCATCGAATGAGGAAAGCGAAGTTGTGTTTGACACACTGAAAGTATCCTTCAAACAGCTTGCGGACCTAATAATGGTAATGAATGAGAGGCAAGAAACAGTTCCTTTGTTCATTGTAACGGAAGGAACTCAAGCTATCACATCGTCTTTTGCATCAGAATATAACATTTATGGAGCAGAGATGTGGGGTCTAGCTAGATCTGCGAAAAAAGAAGGCATGTTGTCCAAGAAAAAGGGTTTCCTGCAAAACATAACTTTAATTGATATTAATCCGACGATTAAATCCGGGACGATTCAGCTTGGATGTTTGATCTCTGCTGTTGCTTCTGGAAACCTCCCACTAGAATTTTCAGAAGAACTTGCAATTCAAGCAGGCATCTTATACTACAATACATTTTCACGCTTCAACGCGCAAAAATTAGGTTTGGAACCCCGCGTTACAGAATTGGATAGTGAACGAATGGCCTTGGTTAAATCATCTCGACAAGACAGGATTTGTGACCCTTTCTTGATAGAAACAGAAGAAAGAGCTGATAATTCCATGCAGGCAAACGGCAGTGAGACACAAAATGAATTCGTGATGGTGCACCTTAACAAAATATGTCTTCATGATCAGACCATCTATTCTCTGACTGAAGAACAAGATACGGATTCATCGGACTTGTGGTCCAAAGAAGAAAAGAGCGAATATCAAATTGTAAGTCTTGAGGCTGTTGGTTATGAAAAAAGGTCAAATGTTGGAAAAGATAAGTTTTCTCAGGGAAAGAAACTTGTAGTGTGTTATCCGTTAGTTGCTGGAACACACGTTAAGGTACCTCGCTATGCTACTTGTCCAATTGAACGTCTTCGGGGTTACCGACCGGGATTGATGACGATTGCAACTGTCCTATGGGAATTAGCGAAACAGCTGAAAAACAATGTCCATGTTTTAGCAGTCATAGATGAAGAATCTTCTCATTTGCGTGGAATTGTTGAAAGTCTTTTTTCATTCTGCAAGCAAACAGTGACAATTTTAACTGCAACGGAATCTTACACGAACGTAAAGCTGAGATCAACGGCAATAATTTACCTTACGGCATTGAGATCGACACATGAATGCATCCACAAATGTTTTGAAACTGCCAATGTTCTCCAGCTGATCACATTGCGTCAATTTCTATCAATCCCCCTTCAACGACATATTCAAAGAAAGTATGGGGATCTTGAAATCGTTACACTTGGAACGGAGAAAATCTTTTCTCCATGCCATCTTCGGGACACTCTTCCCACAGTATTCAGCTGGATTAAACGGTCTGACCAAATAATTACGAAGCATAGTCACCTTGCATCACCACACGTGTTTGACGATAGAAGCTTTACCATTATTCAACATCCTCGGAGTTTCGGAAAACCTGGAAATAGTGAGAGGGCAGGAGTACGCTCCGTTTTTCCTTTTCCGAAGCCGACACTTTCATTGAAAACTGGGACATTGAAAATAAAATCAAAACACACAGATGAAACCTTGTTCAGTTCAAATGGTTGTTACATCGTTGTTGGTGGACTAACAGGATTGGGATGGGAGATTGTTATCTTACTTGCCGAGAAAAGAGCGGGTGTTATTGTTATCTTTTCCAGACGTGGTCCTGATTTGTCACAATCAAAGATGATTAGTGATGCGACTGTAAAGCATGCCTGTAAAATTGTAAACGTTCAAGTAGACATTACAGATGCCACATCCCTCAAAAATGCCATAAAGTCTATTGAAATGCAATTTCCAAATGTACAAATCAAGGGTATATTCCAAGGAGCTGCAGCTTTGTCAGACTCTTTGTTGATCCAAATGTCAGACGAACAGTTACAAGGATCTCTTAGTCCCAAAGTAACGGGGACATGGAATTTACACATGTGCACCGCTGATCTACCGCTGGATTATTTTGTTATGCACTCATCAATTGTGTCTGTTCTAGGAAACAAAGGGCAGACCAACTACGCAGCTGGAAACGCTTTCATGGATTCTCTGGCTCACTACCGGCGGTCCAAAGGCCTATGCGGACAAAGTATCAATTGGGGGCCATTAGCAGTCGGTTTGGCAAAGGAAAATGACGGGGTTGAAGAGGAAATGCGTAGAGAAGGTTTCAACAGTCTTTCTGTTCCACAGATCAGACAATGTATTTTGCACGCGTTGTCAACGAACGTCCCGCAGATCACATACAACTCATTTATTTGGCCACAGTTTACCAAAAACTTGATACAGGGTGCGAGCAAAAGCTGGAAAACAACATTTGAGTCTGTTATATCACCTGAATTAGTAAATCAGGTCTCACAAGCATCGGTGTCAAAAACACTTGCTGACATGGACCTGAAAACGCTTTGTGCAATGTCAGAAAAAGAACGAAAAGACGTAGTCTTGAGTATAGTCCATAAAACAGCTGGGGACGTATTTATGATAGATGTCGAAACATTACACGCAGAAACTCTTTTCATGAGCCTAGGTGTTGATTCTATGGCCGCTATGAGCTTTGTGAACCGGATTTCCGATATAACTGGTTATGAGCTACCCATTTTAAAGCTACTGTCAGACGAGACAACAATGTCTAATCTTGCAGATGATATCATCTCTGGGATTATTTCTGTAGTGGAATCAGGATTAGCCAGCGGAGAGGATACATCGTACCACAAGGTGGACGTGACTTATATCCAAGAGGTAATACTTAAGGACTATGAACAACGGCCAGGTGACCATACGTTTCTTATTCTTGTTGATTTTGATGTAGCGCCGATCATTCCAACGAGAATACTTCGGAAACTTCTTGAACTGCTCTATCAACGACATCCACAAATGAGAACGGTTTTTCATCGAACGGCAGAGGGAAAGTACGAGCCGATTGTAGTTTCCGTAGAGAACATAGGCTCAGACTCATTAATCGGATTTGACAATGACGTGGAACTGTCTACAGTTCCACAACAAAGAGATCCTAGAATGAACTACCACATCGATATCACCCACGAAGTGCCTGTCAAATTTATCCGGCTTTGCAACAACAACCAAATAATTCTTAGGTTAGTTGCACACAAAATAGTATTTGATCTCAATTCTTTTGGAATCATCAAGATGGACATGGCGTATCTTGGCGAGCAGCTATGGCAAAACCCGGACATTGGGGACATTGAGCGAATATCACAATTCTCAAATATACAGTCAACGCTGAAACGATCATTGAAACCAAAACTCAACGAACTACAGCAGTTCTGGTTGAAATATATGGCTGGCGCATTGCAACCAATTACGCTCGGAGATGGAACCTACAAGCCCATCAATAGTATTTATGACCGATACTACTGCACAACACTGTCATCTCGATTGAAAGACTGTATATTTAATTTCACACAAAAGAAAAAGATCACACTATTTCAGTTCTTTGTGTCAGTGTACCAGTTACTATTGCATCTACTGACAAAACGTACGTCTATTCCAATCATCACAAGAGTCGATTTGAGAATTCATATTCCACAGTTTAGAAAGATCATCAGTCGGTTGATCAACCCGTTTCCATTGGCTGCTCACATCAATCCTGATGACTCCCTGGATTCATACATTACGGGAAATTCGAATTCAGTTGCTGAGACCACTGCGCATAATATATATCCGTATGTAATGATCAAACAGGCGATGAGCGACTCGCTGGTTCAAAATATTGAGAGACACGCACTGAACATGGCTGGTATGACGGATATGGACTTCTACGAAGTTAAAGACGATGCGCAGGAGATAAAACCTTTAAGTATTGCCCACACCGGTGGCACATGCGAAACACAGTTCACCATACGATATGACAGAAACTCCAAAACTATTGATCTTGAATGCACTTATAATGAAGTCGTTGTCGAGGCAAAAGTTGGAAATATGCTGTCTCTATTCATGATGGAGCTAATTGAATATATAACAATGTCACCGAATCTTCATATCAGAGATTTGCCAGAACTAGGAAAGACAAAACTTCTTGAATCAACAATAATCGAAACACAGTTCAATTCTCGAAAAAGAATTACGGACCGAAACGAACTAACGAAGTCTCAAATGTGTTCACCAGGGCCTACTATATCGAACAATCAACCCAATGCTAAGAGTGAAAAGTTGTCACATTTTAAGTCGTTGAATAATACCAATGCTTTGAACGGAAACGTACTGAACGAAGTTCGTCAAGGCAACCACGCCTTAATCCTAACATCAGTAGACAACGGTATTAAAACTGAAACATTAAATAACCTCAACGGCAATGCAGACATTGAAGGCGACAAGAACTCTTCGTTTTCAACTTTGACAGGTTGGTTTTACGAAATCTATGTTAATGTTTGTATAGTTCATTAACTGTTCTGTTCCTAATCTATCCTTTGAATTACTTTATTGTTTTCATGCAAAGCGTTCCGTCAAATATTTCGTTATAATAATGATCAACATAAGCTGCTTTAGTCAGATAAGTAGGAAGAAAGATACATCTTGGAAGCGTTTCCCAATGTATATATTAAACTCAGTATTTGAATCAATGCGATTTTTTTCCCAATGTTTGCCGACAACTATATATTATTTGCTGCAGGATAATTAAAGCAAACTTAATGACTACTATGAAAAACGATGGAGATGGTAGTGAAGGTGATGCCAGTTAGAATACATGTACTTGAAGATATTCTAAAATGTTACAATGTCATTGATTGATGCAAATCATTTGAAGAATCAGAGAAATTTCAAAACTCCTGAATGGTAAATACTTATTATTATTTGAATTACGTCTTTTCATTTATTCTTTTTGAAGGTTATTTTTTAAAGACGACCTCTAAGGGTTGGGATCACCCTGTGGTCGCAAGGCTTGAGGGAACATCGTCCAATTTCTTCCTCAGATGGAGAAACAAATCAAATCGACACGAGAGATTTCTAGCTTCCAACGACATACAAAATATAACACTTCAGACAATCAATGGTGGGTTATTCTGACATCATCCTCGCCATATCGCATGTTATGTTAGCAAAGGAGAAATGTGCCGTGACTTTATTGTCACTGCTATCGTGGAGATACGTCTCGTGAGAATTAAGTAATAGTAAAAACATACATGGTCGCATTGATTATCATCTCGTGTAATTTTCAAATTAAAATGAAACCAAACAGAATTCATGTTGATAAATGATAGTTCTTCTGTAGTCTCCATTATCAAGCTATTCAGTAAAATAGCCATAGAGTTACTATATTTAGTATCGAAAGTCAATGTTTCTTGTTTGAAGATGGCGCTGAGTCGATGGTCCAGATGTAATTATTTTATTACAAAAATAACTTAAACCCTTCCGAATATACAATACAATTAATTCAACTCTTTCATTCATACATTTATTAACATGCTCAAGTAGTACAGCCCATTAAGTGTAGTTACGGAAATAATGCAATGTTTCTAAATATGTGTCGAGCCAATGATATAATCCGATTGATTGATCTATTGTTCCTAATTATTCTTACTTGAATGGAATACAAATCATTTTGTACATGTCTTCAATTAAACGTATAGCATAAAATATTTCAAAATATACACAGACACGAACGACGGTAATCATGTTGGTCGTTTTTGCAAATATATAAACGTCGCTCCAATATACAACTCACTATATCTACAATTTCCACATTATAAGTCGTCCAGTTTGATTCCCTTCGTTTTATACAAAATCGCTACATTTTTCGTTGACTAAAAATCCTGTTTCACTCGACTATTCAGTTTAATTCTTCACCTGTTTTAGTAAGATCTGTACACACTTTCATATTAATAATATGCAAGTTAGCAATATTACCACTTCAACAAAATAATGTGCTTTACTTGAAATGTCAGACTTAAAACAGGTTCACAATATACAATTTATCCGTTATCATTACAATTGACTTCATTCTTATATTTTCTAGGAACATATGCATTGAAGTTTGAAGCGAAGCATAGATCATACATTTTCAAGACTCCATCTCACAGTCTGGCTAACAGATGGATGCAAACCATGAAGAACATGATAACTGCAATGAGCCAGTATGGTCATCCAACGTATATCTTTTGAGATATGATGGTGTGCACACACGTCGGCTGCATGTGAGGGATATTGTAATATGACATTTATAGGAATTAAATAGGGCAGCCATGTACCTTTCTAGAAACATACATATTTTAATAAATTCAATATTTAAGCAGATACTTTTGAAAGCTTCTGGGATTTTGAACGTGAAGAAAAGCAAGGCAGCTAATAGTATCCACGCTCATGAACATGTATTGTCATGGCTTGAAGAGGGAAATGCTATACACGCATTTCTGACCATCAGTCATTTATTGAAGATTTTTCTTGAAGACGAGAGTGCCTTCTTTGTTTATTTTGTCTTGTTGATGACAGGTTTTACTAACCCTAACTCGTATGGGATACATTGATGAGGTTGAACCAATATCGTTACAAGAGGACCTTATTCATGCCGCAAGTGCTTAGCATTTATTCGACACATCCACGAATTCTTATCATTAATTGGTGTATCTCCACATACTCCACTTGAAGCTGCTAAAATTAGAAATGATCTCAAAGGTAACATTTAAACGTCACAAGACACGCTTTAATAAGTATATTATCTTTCGACAAAAATAACATATTGTCACTAAACTCGTTAGATCTGTTTATCAGTTATATAATTCTTACATTAAATATATCTGACAATAAATAATGCATTGAAATTATGATACCTTTTGCAGTATGTGAAGATATCGAATGAGTGCTTCTTATCAGATTCTGCAATGAGTCCTCCATTTGAGAAAGGTTCAGTCTTCAATATATTTCACTGTTAATTGCGATATATATATATATATATATATATATATATATATATATATATATATATATATATACAAATGTGTGTGTGTGTGTGATTATTGTAAATATATACTAGTTTATCAGTTATCAGGTCGTGATGTAACAGCGATGCAATTTCTTTAAATTGTATTAGTCATTCTTTGCTGAGTGGCAAAAAATCAGAAGTAACCGTTTTACTACCATAAATATTAGGAAAGAAATGTTTTTTTCAAAGGGAAGATGGTAGTATTAAAGGTTGATCTTTCAATGCATTCACCTTGTGTTAGTTAGTTCCGCCGGCTGGAAAAGCGCGTTGTAAAGGACCGTCTTATGATACAGATAAGCATATATAGCCAGGTCTAGGCTTATAATGTATGCATGAAATACAAATAACATTTTTTGTTTTCTGCCACTGTATTTCTCACACATTGGTCAATATTTCATTTATATTCTCTTCCATGGATTAGGGCTTTGATTTGTACATTACCTGCTAATCTATTATAAAGTCAAGGAAT
Source organism: Unio delphinus (assembly GCA_029339505.1). Taxonomy (NCBI): domain Eukaryota; kingdom Metazoa; phylum Mollusca; class Bivalvia; order Unionida; family Unionidae; genus Unio; species Unio delphinus. Next base: position 6,394,094 of record JAQISU010000142.1, read on the forward strand.
TGTCAATATTACCTGTATATTATATATTACCCTATTATTCATGGAATGTCAATAACATTGTTCATTGTATTAGAGGATAACAATAAAAAGCATGTAGCTATTTTAACACGTGACTTCCAAGCGACATTATTGTAATAACCCATTATAACCTACCTAAACACTTTCATGCCTTTTTATATTTTGTCTGACCCTATTAATGTTTTAGTCGACAAAACTAGAGAAACCACTCAAGAGCATATATATTTAGAAAAGCTTCGCACTTCCTGTTGCCTAGCAAAAATAAATAAATTATATTTTGGAAAATGTAAACCTGAAATCTCATATTATATAGAACATTTATGAATCACAGCAATATATTTGTTTTTGTGAATCATCTCTTGTTTATACAAGTCATCAAACGTGGAGTTTTTGAAGTCGCTATTCTTAGCTCTATGATCTTTCTCTTTGTCATTAACGATTTACCGCTTTAAAATGATCACCTTGATAATGATTCAACCTTACGTGCCATGATTGATACAATCCCTGTCTTGAACAAATGTTTCAACAACGCGTTGATGCTGTTGTACAGTGGTACGAGACAGGCACTGTATGACTAATGGATCGTGGTATACAAATTAAATCAGAACATAAATCAGAAAACTCCGCTTTTAATCGAAAGGAAGATTGAGCACGTTTTTAACTAAACATCATTGATATAAATGCTTAGAAGGAATACAAAAACGAGATTGTATGTCAGTCTCGTTTATAATGAGCCTATATGTTGATTTAATGGCCGCACGTTTTTAATGCATTCAAATTATTCAGCAGGTTTGGGAATTTTTATGTGGAAAACTGATGTGCTTGAAAAATTAAAGTACAATGTTTACTTCTATTAATAATTGTCTATATTCATGTAGATATATTTGCTATGCATCAGGTGTTTGCAAAGTCGCTCATTAACTAGGCCATTAACTTGAGGTTGGACAAACGTAAGTTACAAATACAGATATACATTACGAAAGCATTGAAAAAGCTAATAAATGCATATTAAATATTCATAAGAAATAAACAATTAAAGAAAGACAAAATCAAATGTGACATAAACGCATGTGTTCAGCAGTATCGTAATTCATTGCCTTACAGTAATGTTATATATAATTAGTTTATTTTGTTTGATTTAATTTAGTTTTGCGTGCTTTCCTTTCTTCCGTGATTCAGAGACGATTATTACTTATTCACTTTGACAGCTATCACATTTTAACAGTTGTTTCCTTATATTTAACTTCAAGGTCTAGCCATATTTAAAAGCGTAGAATGTTTTAGAAACGAACTGTTGACTCATGTCACATTCCTTGTGTTGTGTTAGACTTTCATAAATGCAAACATAAATAGTTATGACCCCTTTCAGTTAATTCGATTTTTTACGGTTGTGTTCAGGTATAATTTGAGAGGAATAGTTTTTGGAAAACCTATTAATTGGTGATGCAGAGTACTTACTGGTATTTTGACTCTTACTGCGGGTTTATTGTCAATTCATTCAACGAAATTATGGATTATTTAATTGTGAAACATAAGACTCTGGTACAGAAACACATTACAGACTATTGGCACGTTCAATATTGTGATTCATTTAGAATTTTAATTTACTTTTAGACATGTGATAGAACTTGTATGATTATTTGGGCGTTTAATACACAATACCGTTATTTCCTTTTAATGTTTCATCTCTTATTCCAGGAAATATATTGCCTGTTCGGTTAATTAGACCACAGGATCATAACAATATATACTTTCCCTAATAATATACACTTCTGAGCCAAAAACATAAACTATGCTTCTGCCACATTTGAAGAGAAAGTCAGACAGCTCAAGAAGCACCTTAGAAGGATAGGGTAGACAAACTTGGGGTATACAGGCAAGGATTGCACACCTAAGAAACCAAACGTTCTTGTGCATTATCGTGACTTACTATTGCCGCAACATCTTTCTGTCAGAACTTCCTTCATAACTCAACAAGGATATACTTTCTTTACCAAATTTTGTACATGGCGTTGATCTTTCGCCACGTTGTGGTTCCGTACTTAGGTCACAACTTAGCATTCGATGAAAACATATAGGTTCGCAATTTTGTAGATACAATATCCCGCTCATCTTTTAATTATGCACAACTTTGCGTCGATATATCTCTTGTTTCAAAATCTCTGTATTTATTGCAGAATTTTACAATGTTTTGTATAGTCGTTTTTCTGCGTTTGCTTTGTTCCGTGTTTAGGCCCTTACAAAACGTAATAAGTAAATAGAGAACACAACAAGCTTTGTATGTTTAACCAGTCATTCATTTTGCTAGATAAACAAGATTCAAGACAAGACAAAATTTAAACAATGGCAACAGTAAGCTTAAAAAAAAAAATTCAATCAAGACTGGCACGGTCATAATAATCGGTTAGGAAATCTACTCACCTTCCTATGCACTCTTACTCAACATCCAAGTACCATATGCAGCCCCATGAGATACAAATACCTAAGTCTAGATAAACCCCGACCAGTAAGTAAGTAAACGAAATCGGGTATAAGCAACTGACATAATTAAATATAAACACGCCAGTTAGGGCCCCAAACAGAGAATATAAGGTAGTCAAAGTCCAGACTATCAGGGCCCGCAACACAATGTTGCAGCAAAACAACTCTAACTAGACACCACGCATACGGCCCCAAATAGAAAATATAAGGTAGTCAAAACCCAGACTATCAGGGCCCGCAGCACAATGCTGCAACTAAACAACAGAGAAATAAATAATAGAACCCAAAATATATCAACTAAAAGGTAGTCAAAGTCCAGGACTATCATGACCGGTGGTACAAGGCCACACAATTGACAATAGAACTAGAAAACACCGACATATAAACGGGAAATAAAGAATACACACACAACAATCTAAAATGGGGCTGCTATCTTAATACTAAAATATACAATGGCACAAAAGTATTTACCCAACATCACAAGGAGACAACCAATCAAAAGGAGGATAACTCCAACGGACACACAAGCTGCAGGCCGGAAAAGAATCCTATCGAAGCAAACATCAGAACGGAAACAACAGGGAAGAACCACCAGCATGAAGAGAAGAATGCAAACAAACCAAAACCCCAGTCAACAGCCCTTATTAGGGCTACCAAAACATCTTTTCAATTGCCTATATGAGTTCAAATAAACCAATTTATCTTCTCCTATCTCTAATCCAACCTTTTTATTTACCTTTATTATTATTTCTTACATAATTTTAATTTAGCTACCCTTTAAATATATTTTATTTATTTATTTATTTATTCTCCGGGGATAGGAGAGAGTTGGTGAAAACTGCAAGGAAACAGGCCCTTTTCCATCTGGGGAATCGCCTGGAAGGGGGCCCGCACAGGTGTACAGCCTGGTACAGCTCTGTGCCTAACCCAGTCAGTCCTGCAGGGAAGCCGACCGAACCTTCCTCCATTTTGTACATCTATCATTCTAAACTTATATGTCATTATTCTACTTTTATTTATTTATTTATTTTTCGGGAATAGGGGAAAGTTGGTGCAAACTGTGAGGAAACAGGCCCTTTCCCATACTGGGAATCGCCTGGATTGGGGCCCGCACAGGTGTACAGCTTGGTACAGCTCTGTGCCTAACCCAGTCAGTCCTGCAGGGAAGCCGACCGACCCATCCCCCCTTTTATCTACATCTATCCTTTAAATTCCATTATTTTATTTTATTTTATTTATTTATTTATTTTTTCGGGAATAGGGGAAAGTTGGTGCAAACTGCGAGGAAACAGGCCCTTTCCCTTCCTGGGAATCGCCTGGATTGGGGCCCGCACAGGTGTACAGCCTGGTACAGCTCTGTGCCTAACCCAGTCAGTCCCGCAGGGAAGCCGACGGACCCCTACCACTCCATTCTAAATCTCTGTCTGTCTGTCTGTAATGTCCTGTCGGTTTTTTATGTTATATGTTCTTAGACATTGAATTCTCGCAGTGACGATTGGTATGAGAATTCCATTCGGCTAAACTACCAAACCAAATATGAACCTTTCGGTCCACACCCAGCCAAAATTCAAAACATACAACAACCAAATCTGAACAAACTACCAGTCACTCCGACACCCTAGCTTAGGTTTTTTGTTTTTTCTAGGGGGATTTACCCTCGTAAGAAGGGCTTATCCCCGGCCTGGTAGGGACTTTACCGTACACTCTGTACATAACTAGGGCATAGTGATAGGTGTTAGGAAATTCCGTAACTAAACAATCTTGATACAATTACACAGGTGGCTCACACATTATTGGTTTAGGGCGTCCACTAGCATAACTGGACTGAATTTGACATAAAGTTCCAGCGAGACCTTTTAGTTTCAGGTGTGGGCGGCATCCGTGGCTGTTGCTGTCTTTCTCTCTGCGTGCTTGGCGTGTGTTGCTGCGTCGCGGGTTGAGTGCTCCGGGAGTGCCTTGGGAGCGCCAGTGCATGTTGGGGAGCCTGACCGAGACCTTTTCCGCCTTTTCCTCTTCCTGCACATGTAGCACCCAGATTGGTTGATAGGGGGGAGGTATGGGTGGGCACTTACCTACCTGCCCCAGGACTTACATCTATACCGATAGTTACTTCTTAGTAATACGGTATAACGCCAATATTAGTAAGTGCACTAGTATGCACATAAACGCCCGAGGGGGGCGGGAGTAGCGACCCCTCCCCATGGGAAAATAAATATCCAGCGATATGCTGGATATAAAAGTAGCCCATATGACCCTTAGTGGACGGTGGTTACTATAAAACACCAATGTAGTAGTAGAACAAGGTTCAAATGACAAAATGAACTTACGGTTTCACGAATCAAGTAATTGAAAAAAGAAGTCCTAGAAATAAAACGTTTTAATGAAATTTAGTTCGAATCCCGATGTAATCCAAATGGAAGGCGATGACGAATGATGTGGTCCAGGTCATACTGATGTGTCAACAGTTCATTGTTTAATCACAGAAACTAATATTCCAGTTTGAAATCTGGAGAAATTGCAATAACTGTCTTTGTCAAATGATAACTATTATCCACATGTATTTCCAGAGGGAAAAAATCTTAAAATCAAGATAATTTTAAGAAACCTTAAATAATTAACCCACAACCTGGAAACAACATAAAACACTTTGACGTCTAGTGTTATGGCAAGAATTACTATTATATCTCCAAATATCAATACTAAATCTAGTTGCAACGCAAATAAGATGTCCGAACGTTGGCTATTCCTCTGGAAAGCCTAATTGATAAATGGTATTTGACAGGTGTGCCAGATATGACATTGATTTCACCTATGTATCTTACTCTGAGAAAAAATAAAGACACATTTTAAAACGTTTTTTTTTTTAATTGGAGACCCTCATTGGTTCTAAATATAGGTCAGGAAATAGGTAAGCATTAGAATCAAAGCATTTATTATTACTTTACTTTCCAGTAGAAAACGTTACATTACAATGCATGTAATGGAATGAAAAAATAAAACTAACAAACAAACAATTGAATTAAATCTAATCTATGTCTTAAATCAAATATACATCACAGCTACGTCCGTATAAGGTTTTTTGGTTGTTTCAGTCAACGAAAAGTTTGTTTAGCACATATCATTACCAATCATTACAACAAAATATATCGATTATCTCGTTATTCTAGCTTCAAGTACCCGTTCACACATTTTGTGGTATAATTTCTTACTTTTATAAGCGTGGAACTCACACAAAAAATACAGAACAGTATGGAAACAACATGATAATGTTAAGAAAGAATTCGCCTGGTAAACAGGAATATATAAACTATTTTGTTTAAATCCTGTCTTCTTTCTTGTCACTGCGTGGAGACAGATACCTATCTGAAAAATATATGAATCCCTGTGAAGATGGCAAGATTCAAAACAATTAAATAATCTAAACTAACAGAGAAAAAAAGCACTGTGCATGATTAAATAGGGAAAATGTATATGATTACGTAATTACATTCAACGCTTTATGTCAAATCTCTCCACGGTTCACACACTGCTAAAACGCTGACCTTAAAGGAGTTTTCGAAATATAGGATAATTTTTGGACATCCTCCAATTTGTAACATTATCATTGAATGCTGCATAACTAGGTGAAAAGGCAGAACCGAAGTAAACCCATCGAATAAACTAATGCTCTTTTGGCTTGAAGAAATTTCCTGGAAATTAAGAAGATGCATTTCTACCTTTTAAATGTTGAGTGATTTAAGCCATTTTGTAAAGTTTCAATGATAACAAAATGCTTAGATTAGCTGCTGTGATAGATACATTGTTCTTGTTTAGTTTATTGCTCGAAACATTTTCAATGTTAAATCATTCACTATACATTAAAAAAAATGCATTGCATTTCTCAAGGAACCGAGACTTAGATGTAAATGAAAATGTTTAGTTTCTTTCTCGTCATTCTAAAACAAATCATTTACAAAAATTTGAATTTGTAAACGTTAGTAATGAGATATCTGTTTTACCAGATTGAAACATACTCAAATACTTACATATAGTTGAGATGCATTATTCTACTGTCACAAAACAAATGAAACTTGAACGAAAGGAAATAGCAGGATAGAAAAAGTAACGTTTGTTTAGTAGAATTCATAATTAATGGTATGTTGGTAAATTATGAAGCACTTGGTTGTATATATATATATAAAGTATTTAAAAGCTAAATGCTTGAAATCTTTCGATCTACTTAAAGTTGTTGCGCACACTGACTGGGGTGCTGAATTTTAATTATTCATCTTCAATCTGTTTAAAAAATGTATCAGCTCTAAATTTGACTATGAATATGTTGTTTATAGTTCAGCTGGGAAGTCATATTGAAAATGCTTGACTCAACTCATCATAAGGGATTAAGACTCGCTCTGGGAGTATTTAAGACATCTCTATGTTAAAGACTTCTCTCGGAAACCAATGAACCACCTTTATCACATGGTAAAGAAATGCTTGTTGCACAGTACGCTCTCAAATTAAGGTCAAACCCTCTGAACCCTGCATTATCAGCTGTTTTTTAAACCAAATACAAGCCTTATACGAAAACAAACCAAATGCCATAGCTTCATTTGGTATTAAAATATCGTCCATCCTATACAGTAACAAAATTGATCTTACTACAATCAGAAAACTTTTGTCTCGGAAACAATACCCAAGCTCCTTAACCAGCCAAAAGTAATTTTTACGTTATACAATCGGAAAAAACATCTGAGACAAATATTTCCATGGATTAGATATGCGGAAAAGGCTGCAGCTTACGTTAGTGGCAGATACGAAACAAAAAATGATGCGTCTTTTTTTTCAATAGACCTTGCTCTGAAATGAATTGAAACGAACCGTATGTTAAACAACTTATCTTTTGTGACTCACTATCAGTGCCTCAGTCACTACACAATAGAAAACTAATTAGCTTAGTACCTACAACAATATAGTATACTGTTGGTTACCTAGCCATATTGGTATTATAGGTAATGAAGAAGCAAAATCCATTTGATAAAATGTCTCTATCCCAAGAACTATCTGATTTTTAAAGACCGTTTACTGATTTAAAATCCCCTATCAAAGAGTACATGCGTTAGAAGTAGACTCCTACCTACAGAACCATCTGTAGGGAGGAGGTAGTCATTGCAAGAGTTCGAATTGGTCATACGGACATAACCCACTCCCACATTATAAAAGGCAGAGTTCAACCAGAGTGCATTACTTGCAATAAACCATTCACTGTTAAGCACTTTATGAAATAAATTTTGTTCCGACCTGCATCCTTTGCGTGATAAGTATTATAATGTAAATGACATCAAGGACATTTTTGATACTATACATATCACTTGTATTTTAGATTTGCTAAAGGAAGTACATCTTTATTGTAAACTATAACGTGAATGCCATCACGTAGATTATGTTTATCTCATGTAAATACCGCCCCTTATTTTCAACATGTTTACATCTGTACCCATTAACATACACCATTAACATACATCTCTCGTTGATTGGGAAGCTTCATATTGTTATGTTACTAACATCTTACCATTTTACTTTGAACTATTTGGTTTTTTATATCGCTGGTCGATATTTAACCTTTAGTTTTTTTTAAAAAATATGTATACAGAGAGCATATTGAATTACTCGAAATCGCTAAATGTGCTAGTGAACTGTTAACAATCTAGAATAATAATAAAAAGTTTAAAAAATCATTAAATAAAATGAAGTTAATGATTCCTGGATGTTCATTCATATGCACTTATATTCATTTTGTATTATCAGATACGTACACCTGCCTATAACATGCATATTATTATGAATTTGAATTGCAAAATGACTGTTATGAAATAAGTGAGGTACCGGAAGTAGGCCCCTTATCCAGAGAATGTCAAAGTCAGGGATGACTACGGAAGAGGGCTTACTTGTCAGTGTTATGATTGGAGGTTTAGAACTAATGTGCGTTGTCCGCAGAAAATAAAAGGTAGATTTGTAAAAGGCAGCACATTAGCGTGGGAAGAAGATCCGACCTGCACAGTATGCGAGTTTGCATTCATTACAAAACAAGAATGACAACAGAAAGCATATATAAGTATGAGAGCACACAAATTGTTCATATAACAATGGTAAATTGGCTACCATGCACCCTATAGCCAAACATGGTAATTCATATTATCACAGACGGACTGAAACAAACTCAACATTCAAACACATAACTGTGGTCTCAACTCAATAACACCCTGATTAACAAATGCAAAAGAGCACCGGCTGGTTTATGAGATTTTAAACAAGGTTGCGCTAACAAACATCGTAAAGATACAATCTGAAGTGAATTTAAATTTCTCTCATATTTCGATGAAAGACGTTTTTTTTATATACAGAATCGGAAGATGCATGTTCTTGCCGAATGTCAACGCTGGTCTAAAGATCATTATGCAATACTCAAGACCCATTTAATCATACATGATAAAGGAGATTTTCATAAACCATTATCATGACGGCGAAAGTAAATTATTTTAGAAGTACAGTACTCATAAGCAATTTCATTATCCATGCAATTATAAAAGAAAAAATAGTATACTTATAACCCAAGTTGCAATGAAAAGAATACGTAGACATAAATAAGTATGAAATGAAAACGAAAATCCCCATAACACAAGTAACAACATAAGGAAAATGCAGTTTCTGGAGAAGCCATTAAGTATAGAAGTAGCTCACTATATAACATTGTATGGAATATATTTAAGAAAACATCATGTTAGAAATTTTGTATCGATCATGAATACAGTATGTGTTAATAAGTAATTACCAATCCGGGCTCGCATTGAATCAGCTGCTGTTTGATGCAGAAAAGAATACAAATTTGACTCCTGAGATATAAATATAACTTTGGTTGAAATCTGTGATAAATTGATTATCCTTCAAACTGTAGATAATAGAATAAAGTGTGGATTGTTAAAGGTGTTTGAAAATAATTAGTATGGCAGTGAACATACAGATAATTTAAGTACATTAATACTTAAATTATCTGTATGTGCTTATACTTATTTATTATCTGCATAGTACATATTTTCGAATACCACAGGAACTTTAGCTTGGTCCACATGTTTTAATATGGGTTCAAATTTTCTCCATCAAATGGTTTTAAATAATCTCAACAAATTATTTTATTAAACCCAAATATGTATTCAGGTATGGAGCTATGAACCTATCGTAAATTGCATTATTTATTAAGTGACGTAAATTATGATTTTTTTTATATACATGTATTAAATTTCCATAAATATTCTTATTATCCTCTGTGTAAATCTGCATTGCCATTCTTACTTTAATGTACTAATTATGCTAGAACCAGAATAGTACTGTCTGGAAACATACAAAATAATTGTTTCTATGATTTAATTCCTGAGGACATGAAGGCGTATTGAAAAAACTTGGAATATGATGATCCGCATTATACGTACATACAAAAAGTTTAATTTTCTTTTATGAAAATCTATATCACATCACCGTGATAACAGAGAAACTGAGACAAACTTATATTTTGACAATTGTTAGCATCTTTAAAAATGGTACAAAACAAAACTCTATCGATCTGATCTTTGTTCAGAGAGTAGAGCATGTCGATACCAAGATAAAGGTAATATCTATTTGTTAAATTTTTTATAGAAATCAAAGTGAACTCAAACCTAATTGTGTTAGAAAATAGTGTAAAACAGGAAGAAGGCGTTTTTCTGGTCTAAAACAAAGAGCAAAACTATATCATAAAAAGCTTTAGAAAAGATGCAGATTTGAAAATTACTTTTTTAAAAATTAATTATATCAACAACATTAGTCAGCGTGACATATGTATAACCAGTGACGTATAACGAAATGCAAAATGATGTATTTGATGTTGATATATGAACACTTATATGGTGCTAAATGAACAGTTAAATATAAAGATCTAATACACTTTAGAAAAATTAGACCAAATAAGAGATACAATTTCTGGAATACCAACGTCGATTTACAACGGCATGACGTGGCTCTATATATGAATTATACAATTTACACTGAACAAAATAAATGACACAACCTGACTAAGCTATGACATTTGCATACTTTCAAAATGGTTGGCAAATTGCAGAGTAAGGTATATACTTTCGTTGCTCGGCTCGTTGATAAGACTTAAAAAGATTTTGTAAGGCATAGTTTTGTACCGTTTTAAATTACCTGCTACACCATTATTGAAGACATCTCTAATACAATATCGGATGAAAATTAATTATAGAAATGAATATGAAAAAAGGAAACTCATATAAAACAACTTGAATCATATTATTTACTCAGTGCTTTTAGTGAACTCTTCAAAAAAAGAAAGGACCAATAGTAATTATTGATAAGGAAAACCAGTTGTACTGCATATTAGTTGAAATGGAAATGCAAATGTTCATTCGTTTCAAGTAAATCAGACAAGGAAAACATATGAAATGGAATGCTTAGCTAAACTGCATAGAACAGAATGTCAAAATAATTTGCTAAAATTAGAACCAGACAAAGGGTTGACGTTTTTCCCAAAACTTTATTTATGATTGTAATAACCTTCATCACAACTATATAGAAAGGATACCTTCCAACGAAAGGAAAGAAAATAATAGATAATGAGTTTGAATCAACCATATTTTAATTCTTTACAAAAAAAACATATCTGGAATACCTGACGTTGAAATGTTATTGTATTATGACAAGAATTAAATTAAAATAAAACGCAATATATTCAAAGTACATCTTCTAAACCATGTGCAAATGATAATTAAACTCATGCAATATGTAAAGGAGAAAAGAGTTAGCTCTATTCCACAATGGCGATTAAAGATATTTAGTTGCAAAAGATCATGAATATCCATGTAGTGAATGTTCACGTGTATCCACGTTAGGCTAAATAACGTTTGCCTGTGTATAAACAGCCACAGATGTTGTTTCATTGAATAAGTCTTAAATTAAGAGTGCATAACTAACTTTTAAAAAATGCAGTAGATGTGCAAATATAAATAAAGGTGTAATCAATTCATACATTCATAGCACGATATCTTTAATAGATCAATAAATCAGGGAATAGGAAGTTACATGTGAAAGATTCCCACTACTTCAAGAGATACTAACACCTCTAATAGTTTTGTCTGGACGGAAATCGTTCAACATTGACGACTTGTTGAATTAAGGACGAATTTCTAACCACCCACGCAGGTCCAGCTGGGTTTGATGGAAACCTTTTGTCAAGGCCATGGACAAAACACCTTTCAAGCACATCCGCGGAAAATTCTAAGGTTACGTGAAGATAAAAGAAGATGTCTTAGTTCCCATATTTGTAACCTTCTTTGAGATGATGCATTTGTTGATGCAATACTTGGCAAGGTAAAGACGGCATAACATTTCTTCCAGATAGTTGCAACAAATGAACTCAAAAATAACCAAAGCAGACAACTATAGGAAGTTGGTGATAAATCTCCTCAACGCATAATCCTAGTCCTATCATATACGACGTGGACCCTGATAGGTATGCTTCATCTATGAACTAGTTATAACATTCAACTTAAGTGTCTTAATCCAGTCAGAGAATATTCTGATAAATGGTACAGAGGTAACTGCTTTATATCAACTTTAAGGTAACATGCTACCAACTTATTAGACTACCAACTACTTATTATGCTACCAACTTATTAAACTACCAACTACTTATTATGCTACCAACTTAATAAACAGTTAAATAACTGATTTATTTCATTCAATAGGTTTAAACTGTGTTGCAAAGGTAATTCAAAGTGTTTATACAAATAATTAACACATAAATTAATTTCAATATAGTTAAAATTCCAATTTTTCACTGTTCAATTTTATAGTGTTGTTCATTAGCAAACGACGGGTTTTATTTATAAATGGTTGCTTTTAAGTTTACTACTAGATCATGTATAAAAATTTGTTTCGTCTGTTTACGGCTAATTTAATAATTTTTGTAAAATAAGTGTATTTTGAGATACATTATTGCTTTTGGTGTTTACTCTTTAGTCATGTGTAACGTTTCTGTTTGTTTACAGTAAATTTTGTTGTAATATGTATTTGTTTTGAAAGATATCAATCAACTTCTTTAATGAAAATTTCCGCTCACATACCTTGTGAAAGAATAATAAAGTTGCTTAATTTTATAAGAAATGATAACAGACGTACGGACGCACAAAAACTTCCCATGTTTTTGAAGGGGAGAATGGACATTAAGACAAAAGAACCGCACACAGAACATCATGTTGAAATAGCCATTGATGTCAGCTGAGATAAAATAGGTCATTATCTTTTGCGTTTTGGCATACAGCTAAAAGCTTCTGTTACGAGTATATGGTGTTAAAATAAGTAACTGAAAAGAATGAAGGACAATACGTTTTGTAAAATTTAATACATATAATTTATTTCCCACGGATGCAAAGTGAACATGGGAGAACAAAATATTTGGGTAATGCGAATTAAATTTCAAAGTAATTCAATAATTAAAGAAGCTAGTTCTAGTAATTTAAAGTACTGAATAACTTAACAAATTGAATTTTTAAACTGAATTCCATTATGTGCTTGTGTTGGCTTATAAAGTGTTGATATGTCAATAGTGTTTTATTGTATCAAAGCACTATCATTCCAGGCATGAATTCACTATAAATTCCAGAGAATGTCTCTATCCAAGTATTTTATGGAGCACTTTTGTATTTCCAAAGAAAAAAAATCACTAAAATGTAATAATTTGAAGAAATGATTATCAAGTCCATCTATAAAATAATGAACATAACATGTACAAAAATAATTAAAAGCACGACTAGACTCACATCTCAGTTGGAAGATTATATAATGCTCTACTTTATCTCAGGTCACATTTAGCATTTTCTCGAAATAAAACATTGCCTAATGTAAAACAAAACACATTTTGGAATAAACATGATGTTAATCAAATAAAAGACATAAGCCATGTAGAATCCACAACGAAAATTCCAAACCCTAGTTCTAGATCTAGATAAATATTTTTCATTATATTAATAATAATAATACTTGTTTTAAAACCATACACATAGAGAATAATTTAGCTATAATCCTAGCGTATAATCCTTATTTCATTGGCACTATATTTCATTCCTTTAATATGTGGAACCAGAATACTTAAACAACGAAGATAGTTTAACTTTAGTTTCATGATTGTCATATTATTACAATTGCAAGCGTTGACTTGAAAAACATTTCCAATCTACGATACCGGTTTCATCTTTCATATCTAGCACAACATCTTATTATGGCATAGAAAATCAAAATAAAATCCGTTCAAAAAATATAATTAAAGATAGATATTGAAATTTAGAATTTCACTGAGATTAATAGGACGTAAGAGTATCAGTAGTCATCATTTGAAGACAAACTCGTCAGAAGCAAGTTTTTTCAAATCTGAAAAATCACCTTTTAATCTTTAAAAGGATCGAAAATGATATTGGCTTTGGCGAAACAATATAACAAAAATGTCTGCATGCGCTTTAACTATTTTCTTTTGATTACAAATTTACAATGGCGCAATGACAATTGATCCTGAAGACTCGTGACGTTGTGTTACAGTCACGTCTTCCAGTATTTGCATGCCCTACATCCTTTATATACTTTGAATGATATGTTGAGATTCTTTCTCAGACTGTCCAGATTGTGGTTAATGCTGTAGCGGTTGCATTTGTCGTCACAGTCCTCTTCACGCCGTACCCAGTTGTTATTCTCCTTACATGATTATGGTAGGGATGTTTGTTATCCTTGATTGTTTTGTTCTGACTTTTAGCTCAAAAACCATGTTGCACCGTATCATGAGCATTGGCTTTTCTGTGTATTTCACATGTCATATTTGTCATGGATATACTATATCGACTGGAAACACAAGGGCTCACATGATTCATGTAACACTAGTAAGATATATATCATGGAGCTGAAGCTTTAAATCATTAACTTAAGACATCAACTTACATCTATGTTATTGTTCAAGATCATAATACTTGTGATAACGTTAGGAATAGCACACGCAGTACTGGTTTTTCCTCTTATGTTATATTTAACTGGGTCATACCAAGAGAGCACTAGAAATACATAAGTTACTGATTAAAGACAAAAAAATGAGTTTTCAAACAACGTTTAAAGACGTAATGCAGTCTGAATGACATCATGAGGAAGAAAATTGTGTTAATGACAAGAATAGCAAAATGTTCAGCAAAACCCAAATGAGGCAGATTCTAATACGCAAAAAACAAGATAAATGGAATCGGAATTATGGTTTTAGAACAATCAACAATGGAAAAAAGTGAACCTTGATGGAGAAAATGCGACATTGACTTATGATTCACAATAGAATATTGATATAAAAAAATTCATGCTTGTGTTAAATATACTCAATACAATATTTACAGCATGACATGCTAAGTTTTGGCAAAATAGTGAAAACTATGTGTTATTCATATCACTAACTTTAAACTTCTAAGGTATGATTTTATCTATAGACTTTCTTAAATCTGTATTCTTGATTGCAAATTGTGGTGCTTTAGTAATATAACATGTACTAACCATTATACCGAGTATCTGGCTGTTGTTTTAGATACATACCCATTGCATGGGTTTAATGATTAGTGTTTATACGATGTTGGAAATTAGGGTTTTCTCATTGGCACATTCATGTTACAGGACGTTCACAAGAAATAAGAATAAGAAAGCTGGCGAATCGAAGCCATTTATTTCAGTCAGAAACTTAACAATGACGCATCTCTACCAAAAAGAATAAAACGCCCAAGACATCTCTGACGATACTAAAAGGCTCAAATTTTACCATCGCTAATAGACTATACTAGCTGACACTGCATCCTAATACATACGATACTACTAATAGGCAATGCTACCGTGTCAAAAAGTCATGCTAAACAATAACAGCAATCAATGTTACATTTCAGTATACAGCTAACTCCAAATGCAGTATCGTTATCAAAATGCACTCTGTGTACATGATTTCAACAGTCCAATTAAACATTCATGACGTTCTTAAGTGATATTTCTTCAAAAGCACACAAGCAATTGTAATTTACATCAACCTTGCTAAAAGCTGCAAATGTGTATGTGCAATACCGCTGTAATTTAATTTGCACGTCATTAATCCTAAACAGCTTAGCTGAAACCACATGAGGTAACTGCCTTGACATATTAATATTAGTCAGTTAATCATATATAGAAAATGTACCAGAACTGCACGACATTAAGCACAACTTTAATATGAAAAGGATGAATGTTAACCTGTTTACAGGCGGATACATTTTGACAGTTAGAAACCAGATGCACACATTTTCTCCTTGAGTACCTAATCAAAAAAGAAGATATAATTAACATTCTTAAAAAGCATAACTAATTTCTACAATTTGGTAAATACGGAAAAAGACCATTAACGAGTTTCAACATTTGCAGCATGATGAAGACAAAGATAAAGAAATTGTAAAGTTAACATTATTAATTGCAAGGGTTGTAATGAGTTTGCAAAATCAATTGGCATTATAGTAGACGACATCAACCCTTAGGACAGAGTATTGTCTAATTGTACATGCCCTTGCATTAAATACATAAACATTGGAATAGTTTTTAAAACTGCTATGAGTACACCTTTTAAAAAGAACTAAAAAAAAAAGAACCGTACAAATATCACGTGACTCCGATTTGTAAATTACTTTTAGCCCGAAAAAGATTATCTCTTATGAATTAAATTGTATGGGCTAAACGGTTGGACATGCAAGACATCAAAAACATAAAGGATCAGGTATTGAAAACCTAAATTAAATACTTATGTCGTATATAATATGCATTTTAGAAAACAACTTCAACGCAAAAGATACGATGCACGCACTGTTTCTATATTATATGTAAGTGGTGTACAGGTAATACAACTTCAAAACAGAAGATGCATTAAGACTATACTTCGATAGTATCAGAAGCTTGCAAACAGATCATAGAGCTAAACATTGACAGCAATGAAATGAAACAGAAGAATACAATATTATACAATTTTAACAAACAACATAGTGTGAAACATCAACGATTAATAGAAATAATAAGCTATCATATACGTGGTTTCAACCCATACCAAATTACAAATTATCGTTCCACCAAAGGTTGATGAGCAAACAATAATAACGAACCATAGAAGACAAGAGAAGGAATAGCACGCGTACAGCACATCTCTAGATTTTAATTGTTCTGGGGTCACACACATCAATGAACGGATACTATTACTCAACTAAAACAAGTGACAACCACAAGGCTAATACAAACACATCAAACTTCAAACTTCAATTGATATTTACAGTTGCAGTATTTCCCATACGTTCCTTAATCAAATATTTACAAACCTACAAATAGCTTACGATGACGAGATTCACTTTGAACCTACTATACAAACTTCAAAACATCCAACTAACCATTGCTAACAGACGTATAACAGCATGTTTATGCGTATAAAATAATGAATAATTTCATTTGTACTTCTAAGCATAAAACTATGAGAACTTTGCTTGATATTATTTCAGTGAGGTCTAGAATGGACCAATTTAAATAAACATTGACTATAACAAGAAGGCGTTTGAAGAGTAAGATAAACTAATGGCCTAACTAGACTTGCAGCAAGAATGCCTCTCAATGAAATAAATCCCTTCGTCAATTTCGTGCCAATTAAGCTTTTGCCTATACTATACCTAGAATAATAGCAAAAAAGCATACCAACTGGTGAAAGACCTGACCAGTGTAAAACAAGGACGCTCCTCCATCATTCAAGACAAGGGAGGGAAATGTCTTACAGAAGAACAAGACATTCTTAAGAGATGGACAGAATACTGCTCAGACCTGTTCAACCACAGACCTACAGGGGACCCAGACATAATCAACATCCCATCAGTGACCAACACTGACAACTGCCCCATCCTCTGAGAAGAAGTAGAGGCTGCAGTGAAAGCATTGAAAAAGGCAGCAGGAGTAGACAACATTCCTGCAGAACTAATCCAAGAAGGGTGTAAAGCCATGATAAGCGCCCTACTAACAATCTGCAACAAGATCTGGCAGATAGGGGAATGGCCAACACCGTGGACTCAGTCACTCATAGTAACTCTCCCGAAAAAAGGCAATTTGCAGCAATGTCAGAACTATCGAACGATCAGTCTTATATGCCACCCAAGCAAATTCATGCTAAAAATCATAATAAATAGACTGAAGCCGCGGGCAGACGAAATCATAGCTGAAGAACAGGCAGGCTTCAGACCAGGGCGAAGCACAATTGAACAGATTTTCAACCTGAGAATACTATGTGAGAAATACCTCCAGCACCATCAAGACCTTTATCTTGTCTTTATAGATTTGTAGAAGGCGTTTGACAGGGTATGGCATGCAGTCCATTGGTCCACCATGAAACTGTACAACATCAACGCTAACCTGATCAAAGTCATAGAAAGCCTTTACAGCAAGGTCACCAGCGCAATATGCTTCAACGATAAAATAGGAGATTGGTTTAGCACAACTGTGAGAATCAGACAGGGCTGCCTGCTTTCACCTACTCTCTTCAACATCTTCCTTAAAGGAATATTGACAGATACACTGGAAGACTTTGAAGGAACTGTCAGTATTGGAGGCAGAATTATAACGAATCTGCGCTTTGTTGATGCCATCGATGGCCTTGCAGGAAATGAGGAGGTGCTAGCTAAGTTGGTTGAAAAACTGGACAGGACAGCTACTGCTTTTTGTATGGAAATCAGTGCAGAGAATACCAAATTGATGACCAACAACACCAGTGGCATGAGCACTGACATCATGATTAGAGCCCAAAAACTGGAAACAGTTAATAGATTCAAGTACTTAGGAGCCATCGTGGCAGACGAGGGATCGAAACCAGAAATATTGTCCAGGAGGATTGCGCTGACAATAACAGCAATGGAAAGGCTGAAGACAGTTTGGAAAGACAGAAAAATATTAGTCAGCTAAAAAATCAGAATGATGCGCTCCATTGTTGCATCTGTATTCCTATATGCTTGTGAGTCATGGACCCTCACAGCAGATTTCGGAAGGAGGATACAAGCTGTTGAAATGAGATGCTTTCAAAGGTGGTTTGGCATTACATATAGAAATCATGTCACGAATGAGGAAGTGGGAAACAGAATTAAGCAAGCCATTGGGCCCTATGAAGCGCTATTGACCATCATTGTGAAAAAGCGCAAAATGAAATGGTATGAACATGTCACACGATCAACAGGGCTTGCTAAGACAATCATGCAAGGTACTGTGCAGGGAGGGCGAAGGAGAAGAAAAGATGGGAGGATAACATCTCAGAGTGGACAGGACTGAAGCTGAGTGACACAGTGAGAGTATCAGAGAACAGAATGGAATAGAAGAAGCTGGTTTTCAGGTCATCAGTGGTGCCCCAATGGTCGGCAAGTCTAAGGAATAGATAGATAGATACCAACACTGCTTGAATATCATCATAGAGCTAGCACCCTAACATATCGATTTCTGACATATTTAGCTCTGATAGACCATATAATCTGGCTTTCATCCTTGAGAATTCGGTGATTTCTAGTACTGGGGCATCATGCCACAGACATGTAGCATGATGTCCCACCCAGTCACATTATCCTGACACCATGCCGACCAGTCCTAACAATAACATATTAATGCTGAGCGCCAAGCGAGGCAGCTGTTAGAACCATTTTGGTATGACTCGGCCTGGGTTTGATCCCATGACTTCCCATATCCAAGGCGGCCGGTCTAACCACTACGGAAAATAAATACAAAATACGATAAAAAAAATCATTTCTAAATGTACAGTCACATTTCACATGACTTAAAGTGCATTTACGCATCCTCTATTTGCTAGATCTGCTGCATTGTTGCTCCTGACAAACTATATATTGCAACATACCTATTATAGAAACCCAAAGCCAATCAATACAAACTGACAAATAATTAGCAAAGTGAATATTTAACTTTCAACAATCTTTACAGCCAATTGAACAAAGGATAAATAGTATGATAACTGTAATAGTAAAGTACATGGAACAAGTGCCAAAATATTTGGAAAATTATAACACTGTAATATCAAAACTGTGACACCCATGTTAAAACAATATTCCATTTAAGTGGAACAACTAGGAAATGAAAACAAGAATTTTAAGACAATGGATAAGATGGTCAAGGATCAACATTTGTATTTGTGACGAACTGGACTCGATGATGAATACAGCTTTGCAGTTAAATATAAATCCTCTTATTTGATTGGATTTGTGGCATCAGCAAAATTATGCTGCCCACCAGACCTTGGATTAAATTGGAAAGACAGATGACATGCCATAACATGAATGCACAATTATCATAGGCTGTAGATCCGTACATGAAAAAAAAGAAACATATGTGATATAAGAAATAAGAAAATGTA
The DNA here is from genome assembly GCA_029339505.1 of Unio delphinus. Taxonomy (NCBI): domain Eukaryota; kingdom Metazoa; phylum Mollusca; class Bivalvia; order Unionida; family Unionidae; genus Unio; species Unio delphinus. The sequence continues at coordinate 6,414,081 of JAQISU010000142.1, forward strand.
AAGTTCAGAATGTGTGTAAATTCCACACTGAAAATAAAATATGTCTTATTTTATGTGCGTATGTTTTACGAAAGCTTTTGTTGCAGTTCGTTCTGTACACGAAAATTATACGATTTAAATTTTTCAAAAGACACCGTTCACTGTACAGAATATATTTATCTGTATGTACATAACATAATCCATTGATAGCAAGTATAGTAAAACTCTAAGTATGCAAGTAACAGGAAAACAAAATAAATTTAGCTGAAAATGTTAATATGAAGACTTTCATTGTTTTCTGTGGCAGACATCTCATTCAAAACGGATCTGGTATTTTAATCTATAAACCGTCAGCAATGGTATATGGAGAAGAAACGCAAGAGGAATAAGCAAAGATGCATATTTAGTTGGGTGCCTGGAGGCAAAATAATATATTGCTTCGATAATATTAAACAATATATTATGAAAACAAAGTCAACATATTTGACGTTCGGTTATAAATGGTTGTTTTTTTGAGCAGCATCTTACCTGCTACACATTTTAATTGGGAACCAATTTAAGACATAAATACTTGTATTATGGATGTGCTGTTTGATTGATTATACAACATCGGTATGAAAATGGGAGGGGGGATGTAACATCTGACTCGATGTGTTTATTTAATGCAAACCACTAGAATAACACAATAAAAATTTGTCTTGCGAATTAACGTTTATAATAACGTCATCATGTAAATGATAAACAGTTCCTGTGCCCTAGTGGTTAGAGCGTTCGCCGCGAAAGCGGGCGGTCGTGCGTTCAATCCCTGGCCACGTCATATCAAAGACTTACAAAACTGGTACTAACAGCTGCCTCGCTTGGCGCTCAGAATTAAGATGTTAGCGCTAGGACTGGTTCGCCTGGTGTCATAATAATGTGACTAGGTAGGCACCATGCCACATGTCTGTGGCATGATGCCCCAGTGCTAGACATCACTATAAACTGCCTCAATGCAGACATCGTAGCAATATGACTGAAAAACTGTTAAACCAACGTTAAAAATTCTAATCAAACATAGATGATAAATATATTAAAGATGAATCAAATTCAGCAAAAGCAGAAATCAGAGAAAATGGTGGGTGTCTAGATTTTATTTGCCTTTTGCTCTTTTCTGTTTATGTAAAAGCAGATTTACAACTTTAACAGGAAAAGGTAGGAGGGGCATCTGCATGAATTGATGTGAAGGGAAATAGGATATGATCAATTAACGACATATATAGTATACGTGTATCAAACTAACAGACTGCTAAACAATATTACATTCACTGAACTTTTCAACACGGTGTAAACTGAGGTTACACAGTCTACAACAGGTACAAACAAGCATAGGCTGATACAATTTTGGTATAATATATTTATGATACGCGGATGTATTGACGCAGTATCTACGAGTATAATAAGTATATCGAAGATTTAACCGCTTTGTAGCAAGAGTTTATAAACAATATATATATATATATATATATATATATATATATATATATATATATATATATATATATATATATATATATATATATATAATCAACTAAATTAAAGCCTAACCCTATTGTAAATAAATCTTATTTTCAGTCTAGAATAAATTGTTTTAAATTGTAATAGATAATAGCAAGAAGACGTTTGACGAGCAAACTAAACTATTGACTACAACATGCTTGCAGAAATTTCGCCTCTCCATAAATCTAATCCTAAAGTCGTTTTGTAGTAATTCAACATTTCGCCAAGACTATACCTAAGATGCTTTTTCAGCTGAGGAATACATATAAACATTTATCTGCTAACCGTACAGTATCAGGATATATTTAGATCTACTTTTTCGGGCAATTTCATCAATAACTCATTATTTTGAAGCATGTCTCCTTATGCAATGTGTTGACAGTAAGGTTTTCAAAGATACTCTTTAGCACGAAATATCGCATAGCATATACAATCATATATATTAATGATATATCCTCGGATCAGTCTTCTATATCGTTTACTTTAAAAACATTTTAGCGCAAAAATATTTTTGAAATATAATTTGCAACATATTATTCGGACGTATTAGGTACAATTGGACAATTTTGCGAATTCCAATCTTTATGTAGCTATACCATTGTACTGAACTTTATCACTACAAGTGCTCGCCATTAAAAACTTATGTTGTAAATATGTTTTATTTTTGTTTCTGGAACAGTTTATCATATACTGTAAAATTGTGAAAAATGCAATATTCAGAAAAGTCACATAAACTGACGTCCAATCGACACCGAGATTCCTTTTTATATCTACTAAAGCTCTTGTTATCATCGAGAACAATGATTTGATTGTGTTGTTTAATACAAAGACATGAACATTTCCAAAATAGATTTATTCGCTCCAGTGGTACTTTGCGCGCTTTTCAGATGCATTCTGCGTGAGTCGAGTATCATCTATAACGTATAAAACATTGATTTAATGATTTAACATTTTAAACTGTAACTGTCTTCTTTTAATTCGATTTTTAGCTGCAGAATTCTTGAACTATGCATATACTCCTGAGAAACTTCAACATATAAATTAGCTAAAACGTATGCTATTACATGTTTGCGTTAACAGGTAGCAACAAATGTATGTAGGTATAGTACCAATTCTACTACACACCTTTCCACTAGAGACTGTTTTATTAAAGGTAGGTCACTGCATTTATCTAAGGTTATTGTGATATCCATACAGGATTAGCTTGTTTCAATATAATATGCTTTCATTTAAAACTAGAACGAACAACTCAGTTTTAGTTTATTTGTCTTCGGGTAATAAAGGTATTCGTCAGATTTATCGAAAACTGTTTGATTAAAATTAATTTTTGTTCGAGTTCGCGTGCAAACAATTCTTGCTGACTGAATCAAGATCAGTAAACTTAATAAACTTACAATCAATGCAACATTGCTAACAAGTTGTTGACCAGATCTTCCTCGATTTGGTTCCTGACAATTTGCATATTTTATTCAACAGTCTATACAACTAGTTGAACACAGGATAAATAGTGTGACATGTTTATCAGAGATGGACATATTAGATGTGTAATCGGCTATATTTGTCATATTTGCATTTTGGAGGAACTCAAACCAGCTGATGAATGCAGCTAACTATCAATCCCTTTATTGGAGTGGATTTGTAGCATTAGCAAAGTAATGCAGCTCGACATACACTGGACGACTGAACTACACACGACAGAGCATACGCTATCGCTTACGCTTTGTAGTCATACCAGTAAATCCATGTATGGAAAATAAGACGAATTTGGAAGCTTTTGTAAAGTAAAACTGCAAAGTACAGAATCTGCATACATTCCCTACTCAAAATATACTAAATCCTATTTTATACACTTCGAATATTCATGAAAATGATCTGTTGCAGTTTTTGTCCTCTATTTGTACAAGGAAACTAAATGTTTCCAATTTATCGAAAGACTATATTTTAAATAGAATACCTATCTCTAAGTACAAATGGACTTCTGAATAAATCCCCATATATCCGAAATATTCGCGGCTTTAAGTGGAACAATCCATCCGCATCTGTGTAGTCTTTGGAATCATCTAACACGAGAGGATCGTCATTATGCAGTGCCATGACATTGTGAGTACCATTACCCTATTACTATCCCAATCGTCTTGCAAACGCCTCATTCATGCCGATCTATTTTGAAAGAGCCCAAACTAAACTAGATACGCAAACGTTGCCACATTTAAACACATTTCGTTGACACTATTATAGTCACTCGCACTGCAAAGAACAAAACCTATTTCATCAGTAGCGTCTTTCGGCATCTGTTTTAACACATTGTCCGTTGTTTTTGTTGCTTTTAGTACCATTACATCCCCCTGCGGTTTCGGGGTTGGAGAATCGGCCCGACGTGTTCTTTGGTCACTACTTCACCTAGACGAGTGGTAGGGTTGTGACCCGATCCCGACAAATCGGCTGGTTACGCCGAGCCTTAGTAGGTCTTTATTTACGTATTGCCTTTCTTTATATTTCTTTATCTCTCAACTGTTATTCCCTGATAGACCAATCACTTAATTAATCAATCACTATATATTGTATAACTGAAACTTGTAAACCTCAAAATCATTTCAATACTAGAGAAAAATTAAAATTTGTGCTTCAGTGCAAAATGACAGCGACATGTAAATTTATGACAGGCATGGTTATATTTCTTGATATCAATTCTTGTCTTAATAGTTAAAATAGAGACAACAATATCACAGTGATATGAACTTGACTTCTTGTCAGTTTCTTCATTTATAGACAGCATAATCTAAGATAATGGCTCCATAAAGGGGAGTATGGATTTACATTACATTTAGCTAGATTCTACGTGTGTTATATTAATACACTAATTTGTTTGTCTTTGTTTTCGAAGAGTTGATTTCGTCAATTCGTCTGAACAAGAGGTAATTATACTTTATCTTGCATGTCCCATGATAATTCCAAGTATATGTACTGCGTCTGTAATAGCTGCAATGGTAAATTATTACTTTCTTCTGTTGGCTATATGTTATGCCTCTCTCTCTCTCTCTCTCTCTCTCTCTCTCTCTCTCTCTCTCTCTCTCTCTCTCTCTCTCTCTCTCTCTCTCTCGCTCTCTCTCTCTCTCTCTCTCTCTTGTTCATCACCTTCTTTCTCTTCTCATTTATTCTTTTTTGTTCCTTATGTTATGTTATATTATATTATATCATATCATATTATCTTATCTTATCTTATCTTATCTTATCTTATCTTATCTTATCTTATCTTATCTTATTTTATCTTATCTTATTTTATCTTATCTTATCTTATCTTATATTATATTATATTATATTATATTATATTATATTATATTATATTATATTATATTATATTATATTATATTATATTATATTATATTATATTATATTATATTATATTATATTAAATTATATTATATTATATTCTATCATATCATATCATCTCATCTCATCTCATCTCATCTCATCTCATCTCATCTCATCTCATCTCATCTCATCTCATATCATATCATATCATATCATATCATATCATATCATATCATATCATATCATATCATATCATATCATATCATATCATATCATATCATATCATATCATATCATATCATATTATATTATATTATATTATATTATAATGTTATATTATTATATTACATCACCGTCTCAATCATGTATTTGGCATTCAGAATATAGCCTTACAGTGGTTCAAGTCTTATTTAGTCAACATGACATAAATTATATCTTCAAATGGAATACACTCCAGCCTAGTTGACGTATGTTGTGGTGTTCTGCATGGATCTATTATTGGACCTGTTCTCTTCATTCCTTATACTCAGCCGCTCTCAAGTGTCATAGATCATCACCCAGTATGTTTTTATGTTTTTCAATTTCATAATTTTTGTTATTTGTTGTTCTGTAGTGTAGTTATATCATTATTGATGGTGTAAAGCGCTTAGAGCTTCGAAAGATTAGGCGCTATACAAAGTCCTCATTATTATTATTATTAGTATTATATTATTATTATTATTATTATTATTATTATTATTATTATTATTATTATTATATTTATATATATATATATATATATATATATATATATATATATATATATATATATATATATATATATATATATATTATATATATATATATTGCCATGTTACATTACTTTCTGTGACATAACATTTTCCATAATTATAATAATACATGAAGTAAAAGTTGTAAGCATGAGAAATTTTAGAAGTAATTGAGTTTACCAAATTGTATTAAATAAGGTTTAGTATAATAGTAATAATGTGGTGAGCATTTATCTTCTACCCTATTTATGCATAATGTTATGAAAACGTTTCTGTTATGCATGTTGTGATTAGCTTTTCATAACCTTCTTCTCATTTCTTGCTATGAGAAGGAATTACTCATAAGTTAGGGAACGTCAATATCCATGGTGAGATAGAGAGAGAGAGAGAGAGAGAGAGAGAGAGAGAGAGAGAGAGAGAGAGAGAGAGAGAGAGAGAGAGAATGAATTCAGGCTCTCTTAAAAGGAGCGCCGCAGCGATGATAGACAGCTACATCTGGAATTGAAGAGTCAACATCAATTTTCTGCTGATACGGAAAACTTTATTTAAGTAATCAACACACATATATATTACTACATTCTAGAAACACTTCTAAAAACTTTATAATAAAATTCATAAAATACATATTACATTTCATCATTAAGCTTTCCAAATTCATTTTATTCATATAACTTTTGCACCTTAGAATATTATACACTAGTTAATTCTCAATCAATTTCAAGATAGTAAAAGTATTAAATGTAATAACAGTTCATGCATTTTACTCATTTTAAAACAGAATATTAAGAATATTGATTAGAATATATTGCTAGACATTACTCTTTCTTACTTAAGGAATACTTTATTTCAATCATTAAATCAAAACATGAAGTTGGTAGCGAATTCAACCTTTACCATAAAACTTACATAAATATAATTAAATATGAACATAAAACATTCTATTACAATATATTATAAATAAAAGAATTCAATAGTAATGTTACACACAAAACAATTTTACCATTTAAATCTCAATCATTAAAAATACTTATTCCTTAAAAGAGTTATAACATGTACAGTTGCTTACCTAGAATTGAAGAGTCAACATCAATTTTCTGCTGATACGGAAAACTAAATCTGACCTGATTCGCGCATTTCTATATATACGTGCGCGGCCAGATTCAGGGTTAGACAAGGTCATACCCACTACGCATCAGTCAGAAAAATACTAACTCTCTAGTCCGGTAAGAACCAGTTTCAGCCGGTGACAACCACCTTACTTGCGTCATAAGACTTAACGTTGTAGTTATTTATATTTGTTTTAACGACGTCAGACCAAATATGGATATCCGTTAGTTGGAAGCCATCTTGTTTTTGTGTCGTCAAAAGCTTGTTAGAGAGAGAAGTTACTCCACCTTCATTAACCGAATTGAACCTATTCCAATACTAGGTCAAAAACGTATTTTTACTGATGGAACTAGAACTGTAGCTAGGCAAAATTCATGTATTATGTATTTTTGTTATATGTTTCCACACAGCTTATACATTGGCAAGCTTTAGTATCTTGCTGCTTCTACACAACACATCGATATACATTGCCTAATTTCCACTTGCTCAGCAACCCTTTCTATTCTGTATAGTTGAACTTCAAAAACAAGTGAAATTACCTTTAATATATTTTAGAAACTCATTACTTTAATACAATTCAAAGAAAATATCAATCTTTATTAATTTTACTAAAATTTCAATCCTAACAATACCCTCTAGTTTATTTGAGCCGAGTCTTCGAGGCTCGAAAAGAAAAATCAATTTTATTCATCAAACAAGATGAAAGGTAAAAAATACAATGATAAAAAAAACATTGCGAGACATTTTCGCAAAGTTTAAAAATACAATGTAAACACTGCAGATACATTGCAAATTACCAATTAATATACAAAATATTTGACAATATTCCCAAAAACACAATGGGAAGTGTATTGTACAATATTCAGTCAAAAGAAATACAATAAAAAGTAAAATGAAAAATTCGTGATAAAATTCCCCTAAATAATACAATGGGAATAAAACTTCACAGCATTGAATACTTTGATGAGATATATACTATATATATTTATTAAACACATAATTCTACAAAACCTACCTCTAAACTAGGCTTATCAGACGATTTTAAAACAAAATAATAGCATACAGTTCTTGTTATCTTTATTTGTATTTTTCTGTTTTAGTGTACTCTTTCTTTGTGTCCTTTTTCTGTATTTCTTTTTCTCTTTTATATGTTATTCGTATAACATTAGCAGAACATATTTATGGGTGAATACTTATTATATCGAGAGTTTGGAACTGACAATTTAATGTTGTACTAGTCTTAATAACCATAACGTATGTTCACTTGCAATCAAACTTTGATCTGTGCGTGTATGAAATATGTATCGTCTTTAAATTAACCTAAGAACAGTAAGTGAAAAATGAATTTGACTCAGAAGCTGGCCGTATATAGACCAATAGCTGCTCATGTCGTGAGAGCTATGCATTACGTGATCTCTGTGTCGAGTAATTGCGCGGACATTTTGACTATTTTATCATTTATGGCGAATGCGCCAAGACACAGTACTATTAGGTACTTACTTTCATACAATGGTATGAAGTTGTGAGAAAAAAAACCTCTAAACATTGTCAAACCCATGCATTAATGAGATTGCTGTATTATACCGCGTATTCGTTTTAAGACGTATTATAACTGTGAAATATTATCATTATGTAGCTACATTTGACATCCCTGTGACAATATTCGATACGTTCAATTAAACAAGTCCGTTGAAACCTGATTTAAACTGTGAATCCACTTATAGGCTGAACTATACAAGAGTGGGAGATTCTGGAGATAACCCATGTTTAAAATTGTTGTTTTTTTTATTTTTTATTTTTTATTATTTTGTTGTTGTTGTTGTTTGTTCTGATACCATGTACTCTGAATTCAGAGTTAAAAAGAAACATATACCTACGAACCAATCCAAATTTCATCCATACTTTAAGTGAAAGAAGGAGAACTGAGAGATTTGGCGCCAGAAAGAAGAAAAGAGAAATAGAAGGTATGAGAAGAAAGAATGGAATGGACGATAGGACTATAATTTTCTCTTCCAAATACGAAGGAATTTGTTCTTTTTTATGTTTTCAGAATTTCGTATTGAATTCAATTACGAAATATTCGACTTCGACGTGTGTTTGATTGTGTGCGTGTTTTGTGAAATGCTTCTTTTAATGCCTGAGAAACATTCTCCGTTGGCTGCCATGATGGCGTGGATCCATCTGGCCACTTAACCAAATAATGCTTTTTTCCCAGAAATCCATTTGGATTTCAATAGTTTTTCAACTAAGTACCATTCGGTACCATTGTTGGTTGGTGTGTGAGTATTGCTTGCTCGATCATGTGATGTTTGAGTCGACTGTGGTAGTGTACTGGCTGTGTCCGGTGTCGGAGGTCTATAATCCCTAGGATCTTTATAGTGCTTAAGCCTGTTTGCGTGTACAAGTGATTTCATTTCTTTATTGTCTGAACAACGACGTAATCTGTCGGTGCTATTCGGACCTACTTGAGTGATGTATATGGACCTTCCCAACGAGGGTAAAGCTTTTTGATAACCCTATAGGTATATGTGAGATTTGTAAATGTACATAATCACCAACGCGAAAGGATGATTCTTTTGTTTTCTGGTCAAACCTCTGTTTGCTTGTGCTTTGTGCTTCACGTGTATTTACTTTAGCTATTTCTTGAACAATTTTCAATCTTTGAATCAACTGATCTATGTACAGTTGTGTTTGTGTTTGGACAGTTTCTTTAGGCGTAAGAGACACATCTAAAGGTAAAGTCATTTCTTTCCCAAAGACTATGTAATAAGGTGAGTATCCAGTAGAATTAACTGCTGGACTCATTTGGAATGCCATCATTACGCTGGGTAATATGGACGGCCAATCATCTTGGTGTTTGCTACAGTAAGCCCTTAGTGCCTGACTAATGGTACTATTTTTTCTTTCACAGAGGCTATTAGTTTGAGGGTGGTATGAACTAGTATGGTGACGTGTTACTTGAAATAATTCACAAAGTGCGAGTACAATTTGAGACATAAAGTTTCGTCCACGATCACTGACAAGTGTTCGCGGTGCACCATAACGTGTAAATATCTCATTGTACAAAACACTGGCGATTTTTGTTGCTGTTTGAAAACGTAATGGAAAGGCTTCACACCAATGTGACAAACTATCTGTCACCAATAAGATGTATTGATAACCTTCCTTACTTTTTGGCATGCACAAAATGTCCATGTGCCACCTAGAGAATACGTCTTCTGGGGGCAAAGGGTGCAACGGAGCTTTTCGTGCATTTGTGTCCCGTTTAATAAGCTGACATTTAGAGCATGATGTAATGTAGTCATACACATTTTGATACATTTTAGGCCAATAATATTTCTGTTTGATAGCTTGATATGTTCTTTGAACACCAAAATGACAGCCACCTGCTTTTGAATCGTGATAAGATAGAAGGACATCAAGTCTCAAATTTGCGGGTAAAGCAACTTGTTTTATGAGTTGATCTGGAGAAGTTTTGTGTTTTGTACGAGGCTGGAAAAAATGATGTAAGACACCATTGATTAGTTCATATTGATTTGCTTCATATGGAATAGCTATTGCGCGACGAATGTTTTCCGGTAATATTCCTTGTTCTAAGTAAACATACATGTCCTTAAAATCAGGGCACTCGCGCTGATATTGGGCGATATCCGGTAATTCTGCAGAAATACTACTAGGCATGTTATCAATAGTCTGTAGTGAAAATAGGTTAGTAGTATCTTCGTTATCGTAAAAGAATGTAATTTCTGTCATTTCTTCTTGAATGGAGTGTACTGGTGGTTCTAACTGAGCCTGCGTGTTAGTGTATGCTGGAGATTTCTCTAATTGGCTGTCAGTCTTAGCTGTTTGGTCGTAGTTTCGACGTGAGAGTGCGTCTGCATTTGTGTTTTTATGGCCTGGAGTGTATACGATATCAAAATCGTACTCTTGTAATTGAAGTGACCAACGAATTAGTCTATTCGAAGTGTACTTAACTGTCATTAGCCAAACTAATGCCTTGTGATCTGTAATGACAGTAAATTTCTGATGTGATAGGTAAACATGATATGTTCGGATACCTTCTAATATCGCTAGACACTCCTGTTCAGTTACTGACCATTGTCTTTCAGCGTTTGTTAATGCTCGTCCACCGTAAGCAATAACATGTTCTTTGTCGTCTGTCCCTATCTGAGACAAAATATAACCTAGAGCTGTACCACTGGCATCACATGTGAGTCTAAATGGTTTATTAAAATCAGGATAAGCTAAGATAGGAGCTGTGGTCAAGGCTGTCTTAAGAGTTTCAAATGCTTTTAGACACTTGTCTGTCCAAAGAAATGAACTGTCTTTTGTCAATAATGTATTTAAAGGTGTTGCTATTGTAGAATATCCTTGGACAAATTTTCTGTAATAATTGCACAACCCTAGAAAACTCCTAACATCTTTCTGTGTTTTTGGAACAGGAAATTGTGTAACTGTGTCAATTTTGGACTCATCTACTTTGATTCCTTTTGTTGAGAATTTATGACCAAGATAAATAACTTCAGATGCTGCGAATACACATTTTGATGGTTTGAGTGTCAAATTTGCCTGACGTAATCGATCAAAAATAAGTTCAAGGTGTGCTAAGTGTTCTTCAAATGAATTGGAAAAAATAATAATGTCATCTATGTATGCAAGACATGTTGACCACGGTATACCTCTAAGTATATGACCTAAAAGAATGCAATATGTAGCGGACGCATTTCTGAGTCCATACGGCATTACATTCCATTGGTAAAGACCACGTGATGTTATGAAAGAGCTCTTATGTTTTGTCGCTGGGTCCATTTTAATTTGCCAAAATGCTGAATTTAAATCTAATGTACTGAAAAGACATGGTTTAGTTTGTCAAACTGCATCAATTCCATCTTCTAATCTTGGAAGAGGGAATGTCATTGGTTGTGTCACTTAATTAAGTTTCCTATAGTCAATAGCAAAACGATATTTCCCATTTTTCTTTTTGACTAAAACAACTGTAGATGCATAACTCGAAGAACTGGGTTCAATTAGTTGGTGTTCTATTAATTCATCTACCTGTCTATCAATTTCTTTATTGATGTGCGGAGACGCACGATAAGGTTGACAACGAATTGGCATGGAATCACCTGTCTCTATTCGATGAGTAAATACTGTAGTACTTCCTAATTCATCTAAGTTCAAAGCAAACACATCCCTATGTTTATTCAGAAATAATTGAAGTTCTTGTTTTTGATTTTCTATCAAATCTGAAGAGTGTAAATCAAAATTAATTGGTTCTTGTGATTTACTAGTTTGTGTGTCCACGATGTCAGGTGTATCAGATGTGATATTCTTGTCATACGTGTCATCACTAACAGTGAATATGGTTTGCTGGTGTAGTACATCTACATAAGCTAGTACGGTATTTGCATGTATGTTTATAGGTTGCGGAGTAGGATTCAAAATCTGAACAAAGTTATTTTTCGAAACTGTTACAATTGTTCTAGCTGTCAAAAATGTGGAGTTTGACATAGTGTGAGATGGTTCTAGTAAAACAGGTGTGCCTTTCTTTATTTTACTAATACTAACAGAAATAGAACAACTTGAGTTTGGTGGAATCGTTGTACCTTGCTGGGCGCGTGCCAAGCCAGGCTGATGGCGCAGCAGATTAATGACTACCGTATCGTCTAGCAAAGAGAGCGTTTGTGTATCTAGATTCACTACTGCTTTGTATTTACTGAGAAAGTCTAAACCTAGAATGATTGAATTATGCAAAGCAGAGATAATATAGAATGTATGAGAAAAGCTTACACCTCCAATTTTCAAATTAAGTGGGATAATTCCAAAAATTGAGTGTTTTTCTCCGCCGGCCGTGATAATATTAGTTATATCTGACTGTTGAATTTGACGTGAATTGAATCCTGCGCGAGAAAGAAATTTTAAGTTGATGGCCGAAATGGACGCGCCTGTGTCCGCTAATGCAGTCGTGATTTTGTTGTTAACATAAGGAGGAACAAGATTTTTGTGAAGAGGTGTGACTAATGTGACTTGTGGTTCTCGAGTTTGTTTGTGGCAAGGTTGTGACCTTTGATTTGGCGCGAATTTATATTGTTGTTGTGGGGTAAAGCATACTCGTGCAAAATGACCTGTTTTGTGACACAAGTAACACTTTTTATCGAGTGCAGGACATAATCTTCCGTGTGATTGAAAACAAATACCACATCTGAGACAGAATGGCTTACGACTATGTAGTTGTGGCTTGTAGAGCGCATCACGCGAAGGTAACTGATATGTATTGTTATCGCGCGATTTATGTACTGAACTAAGGGAATAGTTTGGAAATTTGGCTGTCTGATAAGACAATGTATAATGATGGGAATTAGAGCCATGCAACCGAAATGGTTTGTTTTTGGCACGTACGAAGGGTTGAGATAATACATGTACATTGCTTCCTGTGTTCTGTTCTGAATTGACTGCTTTTAGTTCATCTTTAAGTTGTTTAAGTTCCTCTAAAATTGTGTTAAGTGTCGACCAATCATCATTCTCAGTTGCGACAAGAGATTTCTCTGCTAGATTTGCGGCTTGTCGTAAATCATCCATATTTGTTGGATTTTTATTCATTACGATTTGTTTAATAGCTGGTTTTAAACCTTGTAATGCAACTGCTAACAATATATGATCTGAGATAGTTTGGTTATTTGCAATTTGTAGGAGACGATTTAAATAGTGCAAAACTGTTTCAGACGATTCTTGTCGAGTTTGTAAAATTGATAAATCTAAAATGATATCGTCAGTGTGAAACCTAGATGTAAAGGTAGTTACTAGACTTGACCAGTTATTCCTAACGTTATCAGGTAGCGATTTATACCATACTTTAGCATGTTGATGGAGGTGAAAAGGAAAAGCATTCAAAATTTTAGCTTCTGATAAATCATAAAAATTAGCCCATTGTAAAAAATGATTTAGCCATTTAACAGGATTTTATGATTGATCACCTTTAAAAATATTTAATGTGATAAGAGACATACCTGTACTTGAGAATCTGGTGTTTCCAGAGAAAAAGTGCACTCCTAGGAATAATGTCAATAGTAGTAAGTCACATTAACTGAATTAAACGGCTTAACTCACAATGTTCTGGGCGCTGATAGTAAATGTATACACAGTTAATTTGCCGTGTAAAAGTACTTTTGAGGAATCTTTGAGCTGACAGAGGTCACTGAAGTGCTGCTGCTGACGTGGTTTTGTGGGATGAGTTGATAGTCGTCTGCGTAAGAACTTGATTTGGTTTCCAATCGTTGTCTACGTAGGATCAAGGAACCATAGTCGAATGAAGTGTGAGTCACTGGAACTGGATAGCGCGTAGATACTGGCGCATACATTACTACGAATTTGTGAAGACATTCCAGCAAGAGCGATGTAGTATGTAGGTAGAATCACGAATCAGACACGTGAATAGCTAGCTGTGTGTCTGTTCCAGGCAGAAAACTGCAAACATTGGCGGTATAAAGTCTGACGATCGTAAATATGTTGGTGCCAATCTCTCCCATGAATCGTAATTATAAACACTCCTTCAAAGAAATAATCACTCCACTGGCTTTGCGAGAGGGTCTAGAGATCTGTAATGTTCTCCATCCACTTGTTATGAAAAAGTTTCTGTTATGCATGTTGTGATTAGCTTTTCATAACCTTCTTCTCATTTCTTGCTATGAGAAGGAATTTTTCATAAGTTAGGGAACGTCAATATCCATGGTGAGATAGAGAGAGAGAGAGAGAGAGAGAGAGAGAGAGAGAGAGAGAGAGAGAGAGAGAGTGAGAAAGAAAGAGAGAGAGAGAGAGAGAGAGAGAGAGAGAGAGAGAGAGAAGAATGAATTCAGGCTCTCTTAAAAGGAGCGCCGCAGCGATGATAGACAGCTACATCTGGAATTGAAGAGTCAACATCAATTTTCTGCTGATACGGAAAACTTTATTTAAGTAATCAACACACATATATATTACTACATTCTAGAAACACTTCTAAAAACTTTATAATAAAATTCATAAAATACATATTACATTTCATCATTAAGCTTTCCAAATTCATTTTATTCATATAACTTTTGCACCTTAGAATATTATACACTAGTTAATTCTCAATCAATTTCAAGATAGTAAAAGTATTAAATGTAATAACAGTTCATGCATTTTACTCATTTTAAAACAGAATATTAAGAATATTGATTAGAATATATTGCTAGACATTACTCTTTCTTACTTAAGGAATACTTTATTTCAATCATTAAATCAAAACATGAAGTTGGTAGCGAATTCAACCTTTACCATAAAACTTACATAAATATAATTAAATATGAACATAAAACATTCTATTACAATATATTATAAATAAAAGAATTCAATAGTAATGTTACACACAAAACAATTTTACCATTAAAATCTCAATCATTAAAAATACTTATTCCTTAAAAGAGTTATAACATGTACAGTTGCTTACCTGGAATTGAAGAGTCAACATCAATTTTCTGCTGATACGGAAAACTAAATCTGACCTGATTCGCGCATTTCTATATATACGTGCGCGGCCAGATTCAGGGTTAGACAAGGTCATACCCTCTACGCATCAGACAGAAAAATACTAACTCTCTAGTCCGGTAAGAACCAGTTTCAGCCGGTGACAACCACCTTACTTGCGTCATAAGACTTAACGTTGTAGTTATTTATATTTGTTTTAACGACGTCAGACCAAATATGGATATCCGTTAGTTGGAAGCCATCTTGTTTTTGTGTCGTCAAAAGCTTGTTGAGAGAGAAGTTACTCCACCTTCATTAACCGAATTGAACCTATTCCAATACTAGGTCAAAAACATATTTTTACTGATGGAACTAGAACTGTAGCTAGGCAAAATTCATGTATTATGTATTTTTGTTATATGTTTCCACACAGCTTATACATTGGCAAGCTTTAGTATCTTGCTGCTTCTACACAACACATCGATATACATTGCCTAATTTCCACTTGCTCAGCAACCCTTTCTATTCTGTATAGTTGTACTTCAAAAACAAGTGAAATTACCTTTAATATATTTTAGAAACTCATTACTTTAATACAATTCAACGAAAATATCAATCTTTATTAATTTTACTAAAAATTCAATCCTAACAATAATATGCAATATATGTTGAAAGGTTTGTTTGAGAAAATACATGCAAAATTTTTAACAAAAGTGCAATTTGCTCACCTATGCCTCGTAGATAAATGACCTTTTTCAATATTTCTGACCCCAGACAAGTTACAATTAGACTGACAGGAATACATACATTTAGCTAGAAAAGACGATATGGTGTTGTTACTACGTTGCTGGATTTTTCAGGGCACACATGGCGTTTATTTTGTTAGGCTTATACACAACTTGATACAAACACCAACACAATATAAACATCATATTTGTATATAGTCAATGAAATAAAACTCTCTAATCTAAATGTTTATAGCAGGTAAACTCCTTATATATTTATGTAATATAGTCATGAATTCGTACATACAACGAAAATATGGATTAAAAGCTTTTCGGTCCATCTGGTATTTATGAACCAATCTGCAAATACAGTTATATAAAATAAAACAACGATTCAGTTGTAAAATGTTTATTTTATTTTTATGAGCGGCAATCTTTACTAAAGAGCATAGCATAACCAGACTTTAATAGACCTCATTACTTATTCCAGGTTCATTACGTATGACAAACATGGATTTTAAGTATGTTTATAGTGCAGTTATTTCGTGAAATCCAGGGTTAACTATTCCAGATTTATTGTCGCTTTTTCTGTTGTGAACGAAACTTGAAATGATGGGATGCTTTGTATCATTATAAGTGACAGCCGTGGGCACAATAACACTTTCTAAAGTTTTCGGCAACTCGGCTGACTTGATATACAATCCAAATATACTCAATACCATCGGCAGAAAGAAAATGGCATGGGCCGCGCAAAAGGAAAGAGTTAGTATGGCCACTTTGAAAATAGTATTGAAAACGTAGGATCTAACAAGAAGAAGAAATGGAAGCCCAAGTGTAGACCCAAATATCATAGTGAAAATAGGGGAATTGGCCCTTGTGAGTGATGAATACACTCGATACTGATTATCGATGGCCTCAACATAGTAGAAGGCAAAGCAGCAGTGTACTGCCACCTCTACAGCGTATGCAGAAGTAAGTATGATGTACATAATGGATATGGTGTTCAAGGAAACACCCCAGAACGAAAGGAATCCGAATGTACCTAGCATAATGGAAGCAGCTGTCCATATGACAACAAGACAAATTATTGGCTGAGGAATTAACATGAACGACATCAGTGCAAGTGCAATGCTAGCTGTTATAAGTGGCCTAAGCATATTTGATTGAAGTTCTGTTGCAGATTCAATTCGATTTGAAAATGAGCTATACGCAAAACCTGGTACAATGTTCATATTTTTAAACTGTTTCATTTCCTTGTATAACGATATTGCTTGTTCTGATGTTTTCAGGTTAACCGTTCTAACGTAAATGCGGGAAGCCGTTATGTTGTCATTTTCAGATTTTGAATAATACACATCATTTTTATACTCTTTATACTGTTCAAAAAATTGATTCAATGTTATCAAATTACGTTGGTTACTTGAATTTGTGTACAATTCGTATGTATCGAGCCAGTTGACAGCAAAGCTGTCATCGATAGCCTTGCTGGTCTTCATGATACTGATAACATCAGAAACCTTCCGATGAGTGATTACGTCAGAATGGTTAACATAGCCATCAATAAAGAACATTACAAATTCCCTTTTATCAAAATGTTCAAGCGATATCTTATTATATAGATATGAATACGAATGAGGGGAGATCATGTTGCCATCTAGCATATCAAATTTCAGATTAGTAGCTCCCCATATGGAAGTTGCAAGGTATCCTAAATAAAGTAAAATTGATATAGTCTTAAGAGGCAAAAAGAGAGCAAAACGTGACATGAAGGCCTTTGGTACAGTTTGACAGTTTCCCTCTAACTCTTCGGTAGAAGATGGTTCCTTCCCGCTGCAACAGCAAATGAAACAGCGAGACCTCCCCTTCTCTTTCAATGTTTCAGGTGACTCTACTGGTGCGCATGTGCAGCAGTGCCTGTTCAGAGACACTCGTTTCTCGTGCAACGCAAGGCATGCAGCAAAGAAGGTCATGTGGTTAATGAAGATAAATCCCAAAGTTGATGCTGAAATTGAATAATTAACACATGAAAGTAAGTATTCGAACTTATAAATTCAAATTGATTTTTCGTATGCGGTATACCAATTTGGGACAGTGACTTTGTTTAGGTAAAGCACAACCCAAAGGATAAAGAACAATCATTGAGCAAACTGTATTTCGGTATATTTGAAAATATTATAAACAAATGACAAAGTGAAAAATATTATAGTTAGGTTTTCTAATTCTTGGCAATTATGGAAAAACCAATACAAAATTTTTTTTCTTCTATTTAATGAACATACTGTTCAGATGAAATAGTTCTCAGCTGATATTTATCATTTTGACTTCACTTTTACAACCGGCTATCATTTTGTTTCTTCAAAAAAATATAGAGCAAAATGTCAGTTCGTATTCCCGACATGTTATCCGATTGTGTAAATCTGATAAATGTAGATTAATGAAAGTCTTAAAGCTTAGAAATACTTTTATGACGTTTGCAGCCACGTACAATGAAATATTCGTATACATGTATTGCAATACCGATATATATGTTGTGTGCTGTTTGAAATGTTTAGAGGTAGTGAAAAACTAAACAGAAACAACGTACCTAGATACAAACAGAAGTGACGCATTACGGGTATATTAGACCAGATACCTACACCAAATGTTATGATGTGGGTAAAGAGTGCCATAGTAATACCCGTGCTGGATGGGGCAAAGATAGCAATGAAACGGTCCTCATGAGCGGATATCGTCTCATAGTTCACTGGCTGGGCCAGCGTAATCAAAATGTAGTTAATCTCAAGACCTGAAACAAAGTTCCGGGGTTAATTTTAGGATAACATGTATAAGACTTATATATATATATATATATATATATATATATATATATATATATATATATATATATATATATATATATATATATATATATATATATATATATATAATAGAATAGAATAGGATAGAATAGAATATCTCTTAGCATGAACAATTATTTTTAGCTGTGAATGGCCTTACAGTTTAATATGTCATGACTTCATAACTGTTTTGGTTAAACATCGTAAGTTTAAAAATATATTAAATATGTGGTAAGTAAAATGTATAAATGTAATTCCAGATATAAAACCTCCACTGGCAGTTAAAATTACGTAGCGACAAATATTGTTGAACAATGTTAATTCTCTTTACTGTTTACAAGATGTATCTGTATATCAACACAGGTGAACCAATCAGCAAATAAATCCATTCAAATATAATTTTTTATGTTTTGGGGAAAATTTTGTCGATTTTTGTTTGTGTAACAATTTGCCATTTTGAAGGTTATTATGAATACATATTACGTTTTCTTCCAGTTGAATAGATATCATGCGAGTAATATTATTTCAAGTAAGAAAAGAATGTGTTAAATTAATACTGATTTCCAAATATGGATCAACAGACCTACCTAAAAGAATATATAGCGTGCAACCGATGATATTTGTAAATAGTACCCCGCACCAGCTCAAAAGGCCCCAAGACCCTAAAACACTCAAGGGCACGACTAGAAACCCAGCACGGCTAAGATGGATCCTTTTGGACACACAGTCTCCAGATCCTGTGATGAAGTTGCTGTATGTGATAAGGACGGTGAAGCAAAGACCAAAGAAAGGAGTATCAATAATGGCCTCGTTGCTTATCTCTTCGTCAGTAGAATCGGCTGATGAAAATGCAATGCCAAGACTATCTGACTTAATTTTTTTCAATGTTTTCACGAACGCATCTTGCCATCTTTTTGCCCTTTGAAGCTCATAGGAAGAACTTTGTCTGAGGTTGAATCTTAATTTTATATACCTAGCCGAAAGAAGGGTTCCGTTTTCCAGATTAATATCACCCAGAAAAGTCAAATAGTGGCTTGGGCATTTTAGTGTATTGCAAACAGTATACTTGACGACTCCACTTTTAACACTTTTTTGGAATGGTACGTTCGTCAATTCTATTCCTTCTATCACACATTTTTCATTTCGAATCGCGCATATATCAGTGTATGATAGTCCATCACCAGATAGGCTGATGTTAAGAATTGTATCTACTACAGTTGAAATATTCTCGAAGACTCCATCTTCAAATATATTAAGACCGTTCTTTGGGAATATAATGACTTCGCCGTACCGAAGAGGATGGGACATCGTGTGAGGCCAAAAGTTATTTCCTGATTCATCGCTAAATGTCGAGTCGATCCTGGCCCTGTAGATAAGAGACTTTGTGTTTTCTGGGTTATATAAATATTGAACGTCATTATTCAGATTTAATCGAAAGTAAAGGCCAAGACCTAGCACTCCATTTACCAATATTGGGAATAGTATGAATTTCCACGGATGGGCTGCCACTTTCTTTCCATAGATAGTGTAGAACGATTCCAGAAGCTGTTTAACTCGTATTTTCTTGCTCATTCTGAAAACAATTATAATATGTTCGAATATAAAATAAATTATATGGTTTTGAGTAATTAAAAATTAGTTTGTATATGTAAGCTATACTCAGAACATTTCACGTCATGAAAGCTATTTTCATGTTATTTTCTGCTCAGAGAGTCGTAGAATTTGTTAAGTGAAAAAAGTATCAATAATATCTTTGCCAAAGGTAAATTCTAATATGTATGCTTAACTTCAGTTACACAAAGAAATGTCAGACGTACTAGTTTTCTTTGTGATTTTAGTGATCTAACTATTATGTCTGGAACCGCTCCGGTGGCCTAGTGGTTAGAGCGTCTCCCGCAGTAGCGGGGTCATGGATTCGATCCCTGTCTGAGTCATATCAAATACTTACAAAAATGGTACTAAGAGCTGCCTCGCTTGGCTCTCAGCGTTAAGAAGTTAGTGTTAGGACTGGTCGGCCTGGTATTAGGATAATGTGACTGGGTGAGATATCATGATACATGTCTGCGGCATGATTCCCCAGTGCTAGACATCAATATAAATTGCCTCACTGCAGACATCGTAGCGATATGACTGAAATGTTTTTTTAAAGCTACGATAAAAATCCTAATAAAACAAACAAACAAATTATGCCTGGAAACATATTGTAATGGGCCGGAAATCTAGTCTCTACTTTTTGTAGTCAATTAATAGTAATGTTGTCAAATCAGGATGAATTGCAGCACTAATACCTAGTACCACTAGGGACTACAACATCGTAGCTAGGTTGGTGGATGTTTTCAACATCGACGGTCAAGATGAATTTATTAATTAATACCTATAATTATCCAATGCCAAACGATTGGTATGATTCCCATGTATATTTTATATTCGCGTATTGAATTAATCATAAATTTCTTGAACTTATCATTTTGTGACGTTATAATGCCAGGAATGCATGTGTAACTATCCTATGTATCAGCCTCGTTCCAAATTAGACATTTGTCCAACAGCTCCGTCGTTATCTCGCTTGATGGTTATGGGTAGATTACGGAATAACTCATTTTAAAGCTAAATATGTATTTGTATATCAAAGTGTGACAGTTCAGAGATATGCGCATTGCATGCACACATCCCTAATAGTATGTGTTATATAAGTCTTTAATTTCCAATTGAGGTTTACCGTCTCAATCGTTTTAAATTTTGAATTATGTTTCAAAGCTTGCTCAATTATACACCAAAAAAGAACACTCCCACGTATATTCATTTTTAAATATTTTAAGAAGAACGTGTCTCAGTATAAATTTCACTTCGTAATAGTGTTAAAATGCAGAGAGCTCCAATTAATCATTCAATATATATATATATATATATATAAAGGTTTTTAGACGATATCTTTATGATTTGGAGTTATCCATTAGAAGACCTTTTTTATTTTATAGACAGTTTAAACAAATTACATCCAACAATCAAGTTTACATTCAATGTGTCTAAAACTAAAATATCATTTTTGGACGTAGACGTCATACAAAATGAAAATAATGACATCACTACCATGGTTCATGTTAAAAACACAAATATTCATCAATATATTGAATATTCATCATGCCATCCTAAATCCTGTTAAAGCGGGATACAATATAGTCAAGCTAAAATATATAGAAGAATTATTTCGGATGACACTGTTTTTAAAGCATCTTTGATAGAGTTAGGTCAGCATTTTCTAGATAGAAATTACCCTATTGATATCATTAATGCTGCTTTTCAAAAAGTATCTTCTCTTACACAACTTGAATCTTTACAATGTAAAATCAAAAATACAAATAAGGATATCATTCCCTTTATTATTGAATATAACCAAAGTTTACATAATATAGGTAAGATTATCAATAAATATTGGGATTTGTTAAAATTATCAGGTAAAAAAAATGTTAAATTGCTACACGAAAGCAAGCCCATGCTTGCTTATAAAAGGACAAAAAATCTTAAAAATTACCTAATTAATTCTAAATTAGAAACAACATTGTACAAAAAAAGATCAGCAACTAAATGTAATAGACCTAGATGTTCGCACTATTCTCTTATTAATGAAAGTACTTCTTTCAGTAGTAGCAATACAAAAGAAACGTTTAATATGCATTGTGATACTAATTGTGCAACATCAAACGTTATTTATTTGATCACATGCAAAAAATGTAACGTCAACAACTTGTTGTCAACAAATATCGAAACGTATGAACCAACATAGATCAGACATACAAAATTATATCTATAAATCATTTTCATCTCATGTTGCCGTACACTTTAACAACAGTTCTCATACTTTGCAAGATTTTTCCTTTCAAGCTACTGTTATAGCTGAATCTGAAATGGAACGTTTGCTAAAAGAAACCTACTGGATTCACCGTCTTAATACAGTATATGAAAAAGGTCTAAATTCCAAAGCACTTTACGACCTTCATTAATGTAATATATATAATTTTTTTTGTGTTTTTATTTTGTTTTGTTTTTTGTTTTTGTTGTTTTTTTAATATATATTTATAAACATTAATAAAGTTGCATCATACATATTAAAAGTAAAAATAAAACTGTTTATCTTCATTTATTCATACATTATATATATATATATATATATATATATATATATATATATATATATATATATATATATTTTTGGCAAAGGCCTATACATGTAACACAATGCCTATAAATTGGAGCGGAGCCGCTTCAGTATTGGGTAAGATCGCGAAACGGTTTAAGGACCATTTAAAGTTGAGAGAATTCTTAAGGTTCGATCAGGAATAGATAGAGGTCCGACAACTTACGCGGGGTCATGTGCTTTTGAAAATGCACTAGGCTGATTAAAAATGGTGCTGATTGCTACATAGCCTCCAACAGGTAGGAAATGATGTTCTCCAAAAATGTGCGAATCTTTGGTAATACTTAATTTATATTAATATAATTATTTACCAGGAAAGCTCTTTTTCGGATGAAAAGTTAAAAGTTAAAATTCGAGCCTTCGAAAATGAGCGTATTTATCAGCGCGAGCCGATGCAGTAATTTGAGACGTAGTGTAATTTAGTGTCAATTCCCCTATCAAACGGGAGACGACTCTCGTCTTACTTGCACCTTTTAATGACATTATCAGACGTCTTGTATAAGAAAAGAAGCCAACATACCTTGAGAATGTTTACATTAGCTTGAGAAGGCTGTATATATTAATTAGAGGAATGCATAATTAACGGGTAATGCATTTCAACATGAATGCAGTTTAAATATTATAAGAACTCGAAAAATTACATTTGTAATAACGTGTCACTAGTAACAATATTGAACTTTATAAGACAACACACTTTATATGGTAAATACTTTAATCTCCATTTTAAGAATATAACCATTCTTCATCGCAACATTTTACCTTATTTACCATAATCCATGGCTGATAAATTCGCATTTGGATCTTTCATCTTGAAGAAGCATCATTCTTAAATTTCACGTCCTGAATTTGTTTTGGAATTTTTAGCCTTCGTGTAATATTTTTAATTGGGCGTGTCCTAAGCATGTAAAAAAAAATCTATTTTGATCATTGCCATCTCACCACTGCCAACATGGGTTGGAGTCTAGGGACGTGAAGAATACTGTCTATTATCATCCCTTGAGTCGGTGGTTCTTTCCGGTCTTTTCTCACTACTTGTTATTGTGGTTGTCATGCTTATCACTTATAGCATCGTCCAAAATTCAGCAGAAACAAGAACCTTTTCATTTACTTGGCACAATCTAGGATGTGCTGATGTGCATTTTAGCCCTATAGATGCATGCATGTTGGTACTAAATATGCTGTATTTAGTTTCCTGGGTTAGTATCACCTCCTACTGATGCATTTTAAAATACAAAATGCAGTAATCCTTATTTTTGTAAGCTGTATGATAAAATTGAAACCGAACATGTACAAAGAAGAAAAAAAATAAAAGAAGACTCCTGTGATTTCTGATAAATTATAAAAATGTATAATCCACACAAAGCTGTGCATTTGTTTGTCATATTATATTTTACAAAATTATATTTATCAACATTTTAAAATTTTATTGAAAACAGTGGGAGGAAGTACTTGAAATTTGTTACCATCTCGGTAAGTATTATGTCGCTGTAACTCATCATGTATTGGTCGCTTGTTGTGAATAAATTTAATAAATAACAGTTTTAGTTTTTCATAATTTTAAATTTTACACTGTTTAGTGTATATTAGCAAACGCAACGAAAAACATTCAGACCTAAATCTTTGTTGTATTTGTCACCTGGTCACCAGCATAAAAAAAACAAGGTACAGACATTAGAGTTTGGAAGTTACAGCAGATAATGAATTTTTCGGATTATGTCTAAGTATCAAGATATCATTTCGTCATTTCCATTTTGAGAACATCCTGGTGATTTATCGGCGATATATAACTAATATCTTAATAAAAGTGACATTTTGTCAGCTGTAGGCATATCCTTCATAGTTTTTTGACAAGATGCATTACATTTGACCTATGAAGTTGGATCGAAGAGTGCAGGACCAAAACAAAACAATGAATCATATAATCAAAAAAATATGAAAAGAAATTTTTATTTTGGCTTTTTATTGTATTTATACAGTACAATTTCGAGCAACTTAAATTAAACTAATTACTCTCTGAGTGTGACAGAACAAGAAGCAATAATGATTTATAAATAAAACCGGTTTTAAGAATTGTATGTAATGAACATTTAATTTAAGTAATGTAATAACTTTTCCTTATAATATCGAGAAGATGACATTTTCTAATAACTCAAGTAACTCTCCACTTTCAGAGAAGTCATGGATGGTTTAGAACCATTTCTGTGAAAATATGCAATAATAATTACCATGCATATTCCGTCAAAATAAACAAATGGCAACAAAACATAATCACTGTGCAGACTAGAATACGCTCGTCTTAATTAAATATTGAAACTCATGGACACGTTTTACATTTATCGACAGTGTAATGATTTACTTGTACATAACTTCGTCGTTTCATAGTTATTATATCAAATGGTTGATTATAAAATGGAAGATAAATAAATGGACAGAGTAATCATGAGGTAACTAGATCAGTGCGCGTCAATTACGTAATTAGTAATGGAATAATCGTCGGATGGTTGATATCGCCGAGTTGGATGTGAGAGATAAGCACTCACATTCCTTGGCAAAACACTATAGCCTTGCATCTGATAGAGCCTCTGACAACCAAATCCACCTCCATACCTTCACTAGTGGCTGGAACATGTTTAAACAGACTGAAGAAGGGATGACAAGCGAGATTCTGGTGCCTCAAAGCCAGACTCTTCAGGCAGACGGGGCTCTGTTTTCAACCCTTCGCTGCATTGCGACTATACCCTCTCACGGGAAATGCTAAGGGAGTAAACCCAAACAGTAAATCAGAAGATGGAGTCTCTAAGACGACTTGGCATTGTTTTCAGTGTCGTCTCAGCAACTCCTGCGACGCCGATGGTGCCACCATCTATTGGCTGTCCATTGGCTATATCAGCTGCATGGAGAGGGTGAATTAGCTGCATGGGCAACAACTGATTTTCCATATCACCCTGCCCAGGTTTGCGCCCTGGAAAGGACATTCCAATTACATTATTAAAAATAACACCGTGTCCTATGATAAGCATTACTTTTTCGTGCTACAGAAAATATCAGCTGGACAAGGATATCATAGAGATTAAACACAAATAGCTACTAAAGAAGTAAAAGACTGACGACGAATCATTGAAGAACATGATCCAATAAATATGTTATATAACAGTCTTGAATGAACATCATATCTGGCATATTTTTGCGACTTTATTAGAAGTAGTCTAGAAATTCTACTAACGCGGATAGTTTTAATCTTAAAAAAAAGGATTCTAAAAGAAACATTTCTATGTTCAGGATTATCTACAAACCTTTTAAATACAAATCTACATGCGACCATTGTCTCTTAAACAACCTCAAAAATACTTGTTTTGACAATGTTTAATACTTCCATGCCAAATTCCAAGTAACTGCGCGTCCTTTTTGCTATATAAGTAAGGCATTTTAATTTAATATGCAGCTTAAGGTAATTTATAATGCCAAATCAACGAAACAAAGAGATACCTTACCTTTTTCAGTGCTTTCGTCTGCATCTAGCAATGGAAGATGCCACTCTACTTGAATACAAATGTGGGGATAAAATAATGATTGTGATTGTCATAAATACACGTCAACAAGACATCCATCTTCAATTTCAACCCTAATGCTCATCACCTAAAGTGAAGAATACATTTATGTAAAATCCGCATTATGCTAGGTATACAGGACACAGAGTCTTATTGCTGTAACGGAAAAACGAAGTATAACTCGCATTAAAACTATTTATAGACTATCAAAATGGTTCAATGCGCAATACATATTTGTCACCACAGACTTAATAGAAAGAAGAACTATAACAATTGCATTACCCAACAAAACGGACATCCTGTTTGCTTGTACTACTTACTATGCATTAGCTTAGTCTGAAAAAATGTAAATGTTTTGCGATTGTTATATAATTCAACATTGTGTCGCTCACAAGCGTATGAAATTCAGTACAACAGGGAATTTTCAAAACGTTGCTTCATTTCAAAATGAGAGATTAAAAAATGAACTAAAGGCATCCTTATATGAGTTGCTATAATCTGCGGCTTTAAAATTTGAAATAGTGGTTGAAACAGTCCATTCATTTGAACACACACACACACACACACACACACACACACACCAAAAGTAGACAATCGAATTTATTTAAGATGGGCATGCCGGTGCATATACAGCACACAAGAAGACCTCCGATAAGTAAATGTTGATAAACATGTATGACCATTCATAAAGAAACTTTAACGTCCTTGCATTATAAAGACTATTAACTGATAATTAATATTTAAGAGAAGAAAAAACCATTTTCATACTATAACCATAGAATAATTAATTATTTAAGATTCTTTAGAAAATGAAAACGGATTCTTTACATTGAAACACTGGCATAGTCATTATTTAGACGAATGGATGAATTTAAAAGGATGTATTCTGAATAAATACACGGGAATGCTTTCGCTAGGCAAGGAGAATTTAACAGTTTAATATGCACAGTCCTTGAGTTTAAATTGCAATTTTAATATATTTATAAACAATTCAAATCACTAATTTGAACCTATGTAGCGTCCAGAGTGACAACTCTCTATTCCAAGATCTTTTGTTCGATGTAAGTATATAGATAAGAAAGATATGATATTCTCTCTCTCTCTCTCTCTCTCTCTCTCTCTCTCTCTCTCTCTCTCTTTCTCTCTCTCTCTCTCTCTCTCTCTCTCTCTCTCTCTCTCTCTCTCTCTCTAGATTCATCGTATTTCATATAGCTTTATTTAGTCACCTTGATCCAATGTGCCTTTTTATGAGCAACATAAATTAAAATATGTAAGATCTGATAAAACATGGCTGCCCAAGGAAATTTAACACTGGATAAATAACATTGATGCTAAATAAAAGATTTCAAAATGATGAGATAACCAGAGTAATAAAGTACCTTTAATCAGTTATGTTGAAATGTTTCAATTAAAAGTACTACCCACGTATGAGGATAAGTCATAGAAGGTTTCAGTGACATATTTTTGCAAATGTGTAATAATAGGTACAAGAAATATTCAATCGAAATCAGTAAATGACAACGAAACAAAAATTTAAATAAATAACTACCATTACTCTGCAGATTCACATACAATTATTTTTAATTCTTTTAAAGTCATCGGCTCATTATTTTCTCATCGATACTAAAGCGCATCATAGGTCAGCGATTTACGAGTATATACTTTCGTGCACTGTTAAAGATATTTTGAAAGAAGTTTTAATTAAGAAAAAGAACAAAAAGAGGACCAAGTATTCTGAAGAAGATAATTATATCGATATGTGCAAATCAATAGGTTAGTAACAGAATGACTGTTTCTTGATAGTCTGTTTCTGTTCTCTTTAATACACGCATTAGTCATTATTTCTTATAAAATTCTTGTATATGCGTATCAACACAACTTTCAATAGCTCAGTTAACTGAGTTATATAATACGATATATAACAAACTATTCGATGTTACCTTTAGAATCTACGAAATGTCAATGTTGGAACAAAAGAATCATATAATAATAATAATAATAATAATAATAATAATAATAATAATAATATTAATATGCATTGGTAATACAGGCCACTGGTCCAAACATCATGTTCAAATATGATGCAATACAAACAAAAGAACATCATATCTAAAGAAAGTGCTGTTCATAAAAGTAATCATTATTTCATTTTTAAATTGTGTGTGACACAAGTATATGTTACATAGTAATCACACAAACTAATTTAAAAAGAATCCTAAAACCTGGAATGAGAACGTTAGGTGATATTGATCTAGTTTCCTATGTACCAGGAGTTGATGATAAAAAGGTTTCTATAATCTGTAAGGTGTTTATAAGAAGCATTGCAAACATAGATATAAGAATTGTACTAGTCAAATTTTGTTTAAATTTCCTACGGACATTTGATAGCAAATTATTTAATGAATATGGCTTAATCTCTCAAACTACGAATACTTAACATACATGTAAATTTGTTTACCTCTTTAATAGTTATTGAGTTTATCTCACTTGCAAAGACTTCAATTGATTTTATGCTGCGGATAGACAGTGATATGAACATATTTCCCTATCATGACGAAAAGGATATATCCCCGTTATGTCACGTCAAATATTTGTGTTATTAAAAAAAACCTCGATAGAACGTTAGCTCAGTATGCATTATTTAAGATAAAGTATTAGATTGGAAGCAATTGCATTCCACTAAGATTCACATGTCAGCTGTTCTTTAGAAAACAAAACAGTTAATAAAAGTTTCAAATGCAGAAACTGTGCGAAAGAAATGTCATGTATGTCACTATTATTTGTCGGTCCTTTTTCTTGGAAGAGAAAGATTGCGTTGTTACCTTCTTCCTGCTATCCTACTCTTTTGTAATACAGTTCAGAAAGTTCTTTTCTGCAAAGCGTTGCCAAGAATTAACAAATTAAATAACAAAATATTGCTAAAAAATTAACAAATAATTAAAAAGACATTGCTCAAAATTAACAAGTCATTCTAAATGTGTTGATAATAATCTTAGACACATTATGAAACGGCAGTAACATAAAAAATGCACATGTATATGTCAATATGTGGTTGTATTCATGCATGCATATACGTGTTTATCTGTATGTACGTGGCTACACGTGCTCTTCATAATTTAATTCTTACGTTGTGGGTTTTGTTTACATCGTTGAATACTTATGCATACCCTATTTCTTCTTATATCTGGTAGTTTCTTAAACTTTTTAAGAACTACTCTCGACAATTAATCCCTTCTAATAGGCATAAGTAATTGCGAATAACGGTTATATTTTCCTCTGTTCAGTACAGGGTAGGGTTCTTTATTTCAACCATTGTGTATGCGACCTCATTTTCAGTGAAATGAGTTAGAGAACAATTTTACAAGCTGTGATACCGTGTATTATTAATTACTGCATTGCAAATTCATACATGTAATACATTTTGCATCTAACAGATAGATGTC
Organism: Unio delphinus; assembly: GCA_029339505.1. NCBI lineage: Eukaryota > Metazoa > Mollusca > Bivalvia > Unionida > Unionidae > Unio > Unio delphinus. Next base: position 6,444,016 of record JAQISU010000142.1, read on the forward strand.
ATAAATGTCATTGCAATAGCGTCGCATATCCACTAAATAAGTACCTGTCATATTGCTGTTTGCTTATTAAACACGTTACTACATCACAAATTCAGTCACACAGTCACAAATGCATACAAGTAATAAATCTTGCACAAAATAGAAAGATCACATAAATATCATTGCAAATGTCCACTCTGTAGAAAACAATGATGCCTTATGTATTGTTAATATTAAGTCAGATTTACAAATTATGAGGAACGGGAATATCGCAGCAAACTAAAATTAAGATATATTAATGTTCAATTAATTCTTGATCGTTTGCCTGTTTCGATTATTACTTGTTTATATTATAAAGTATATCCGAAACGCTACCTATTGTGATTGTGTATACGTTGAATACAATGTTAGATTTGTACATAGGACAAATACCTAGTTCCATATGTATATTTGAAACAAAATACAGATATTTAATTGGCATAAAAACAGATCAAAATACATCATCCCCATCGCCACCTGGAACATTATAACTCTTGCGAAAATTGGAAGACTACAAGAAATGACACATGAGCTGAAACACTAGACTTGTCAAATTCTGGTAATCTGTGAAGTCAAATGGCAAGCACTAAGAAAACACCAAACTGACGATGGGCATACATTCTACTATAGTGAGGAGTTGGACAAGTCCATAAATTGAGTAGGCCTCCTTGTAAACAGAGCCATCAAGGAATATGTGCTTGGATGCCGCCCCATATCTAGCAGATTCATTTCCATTCGTCTAAAAGCATCACCCTTTAACATTACAATTATCCAAGTCTGTGCTTCAACGACCGATGATGATTAAGAACTGTAAGAGTTTTACAATAAACTCATGGGTATTCTAAACACGGTCAGTAAACAAAAGATGTTCTCATCATCCAAGGAGACTGAAATGCCAAAGTTGTCAATGATGCTCTAAAAGACTGGGATCATTGTGGGCCTTCTTACAATGAGCTTAATAATGAGAGAGGGAGACGGCTGATCGAATTTGCAAGCTATAAGAACTTGGTACTAGTCAACTCCCTGGACTAATATAAAGCTTCACGATACTGGACATATTACACGTCAATTGGAACCCATCAAAACCAGATCGACTACATACTGGTTCAAAACTGTTACCGATCTGGCATCAATAGAACAAAGAGAGGGACGTTCCCAGGTGCTGATGTATGATCACGACCTTGTGCCTCTGAACTTCCGAGTGAGACAGAAAACATTTGAACAAATAACATATGGCTTAAATTCAAACTTGAGCAATTGAAGGACCCTATCATCTGCAAGTCATTCCAAGCCACAATTGGAGGAAACTTTGCTCCACTCCTTGTGATGGATCCGGACGTCGATTGATGACTTACACCTTTAAAACAGTCATGAAAACAGCTTCCAAGAAACTCATTGGCCTCCATCGACCAAACAAAAACAACCGAGATTACCGAAGAGATTCTGAATTTGTGTGATGCCCGAAGAGACCTAACACAAAACACCAGACACACAACAGTAACAATGTAGTACCGATAAACAAAACAAGAATATTATACAAAACTTAAAGAAAGCAACAGAAGATTGGATTGGACAAACGTACAGAGAAATAGAGAGCAGTCTGATAAAGAATAACAGCGAAAAGCATTCAAAATTGTGAATTACCACAGCAGACTGATGAAACCAAGAGTCAGTAACATTCAAGACGAAACTGTAAACTGCCTCGCAGAAGCGAGGGACATTGCAAAAAGATGGACTGAGTATTGTAAATAACTCAACAACCATCAGTTCACAGGAGACCCAGGGGTGCTTTAAGTTCCAAACTCCTCCAATGATTATGATTTTCCCATTCTCAAAGAAGAGGATGGAGTCAGCAATAAGAGCATTGAAGAATGGTAAGGCAGCTGGAATAGACAACACCTAAGCTAAACTTATCTAAATGGTGTAATTACCGGAGCTGGAATAATACTTGCATCGGTTACAATGATTGCTCCGGTTGTAGTTCCAATTTTTATTTATGCGGTGCCTACCGTCGCTGGTATATTAACCGTAATAACAAAAAAAAACTATCATCGTGTAGTCAGCGTAAACTGCATGATTATATAATTAAATTCCATGTTGTCTCAACTGCATACTCGCAATTATCCTAGATGATTTTGTCGTCACTCGATGATACATTAATATCAGATAGCGAGTTTTCAGCGATGGTGGGTAATTATGATTCCGCGATGTCGAAATTAGAGCAGGATAATAATAATAACAACAATAATGACAATACCGCAGTAACTACTTCAACGAATAGCGGAAAATACCACACCGATGAAAACAAGCATGATATCAATAACCTCAACGAATCCTGTATTTAGTGTGAATTTCCCGACTCCAATTCCTGTGAAGGAGATAGCACTGGCGAAATTACGGGAATATCACAGTTGGCCTAATATCAGATCAGTATCATTCGGCGGTCAACAACCGAATAATTCCCTGGTGTTTGCGAGTAAGAATAAAACCGATGGAACTCCAGACTGGAACGTCGTTTCAATACCAACAGGGTCATATCAAATTAAACAAATCAATAACGAGTTACAAAGGAGACTAAAAAATATTACCGACGAAGAATCGAAAATCGCTGTAACAGTTCACGAACCGACACTATCATCTGCGATCGAGATAAACTCACCTAGTTATGTTATATATATGTATAAGAGCTCAATTAGAACGGTGTTAGGATGGCCTGAAAATCCACCTCGACAAAAACCACCACCACTTGAACCTGAAAATTCTGATTATATTACCGACAAGATAAAACCTAATAATCCAGTAAAAAGTTATAGCAAATACAGCAAGTTTTATTTTCTTTCTGCAACGATGGAAGAACTGGACTTTATCGACTACATAACTAAACAAGATAAAATCACTGAAAATTTCACAGCGATAAATAAAGATTTTTCACTTTTGTTAATATATCTTAAATCCGGTACTCTCACCCGAGATGAATTTATCAGCATCGTAGAAACATGTAACAAAATCATTGATGATATGGAAACATTTAATTTACAAACTATTCAAGATATATTAACAATCAACAGTCCTAAAACGAGATTACATTTCGCAGAAACATATAAAATCCGTGTTGAAGATATTCCCACATTCAAATTACCAGAATACAATGTCTCAAAACTAAGAAAATATCTCAATGATGCCATCGATGAAGGTTTCAAAAAGATACACGACACATGGAAAAAAACAGTATCACGATAAACAAATATCCTGAAGCATGATAACGACCCAGATGGCCGTGGTAGGCATATCGCTCCTCAAAATGTGAATATATCCTCGGTAATTGCATTGAATTTAGTGTGTGATGTTATCGAAGGAAGCTATCAAATAAATCTTGAACGATCAAGCTAAGCTCAGCAGGGATATATTTTATATTCATTTGCAACAACAGCTCCTCCAGGGTTTCTAATAATTGAAGACCCAACTAATTCAGTTTTATGAGGTGTCATAATGATTCTTTAACGAGAATTAATTTGAAACTAACCGACCAATCAAATAATCTGATTGATCTAAGAGATGAGGTTTTACAAATTAGTCTGTTTGTGAAATAATAAAAATATCCTTAAACCCATTGACCCCCTCGACAGGGTGAGCAGCAAAAAGATGGCAAAACATAAATATTTTCAGTCGCTACGAAGCCTCAGATGGATAATAAGACAAAGCCATCGAGATGGGGAAAGTAGCGGTAACAGTTATATTTTTTATATTATTATAGTGTTACTGACACATTCCCAAATTAATACAGGCCCGGTGGAGATGATATTACTGCTGTAGATGGCCATACTACAATGCTTAAATTAAATGTTTGGAGTGTTGATAGATGGTTCACTCTATACGATAACTAAGAATGGTCTGTAGATAGCTGTATAAGAGATGGAGAAGGGCAAATTTCCTTAATAAAAATATTATTCGCCCTTTCTCCATATGTGTCATTATGGGTGACCAAAAAGTTGAAAAAATAAAAATCTTATTTGCCTTTTCTCCATAATTGTTTTGATGGGGTCCCGTTATCAACACGTCGACACCTATAATTTTGTCTAATTCCCCCCCCCCCATCTTGTCTGTGACAAGGTCGGTGCCCCCCCCCCCCCCCCCCCCGTGACGGTCATTATAGAATAATCATTAATCTCTTATCAGCATGTGGATGGCGAGGGGATATGACCATGGGGTCGTATTTTTAAGATTTCTAGGAGGCCTCACACTGTGGAATAGACGATTAAAAAAAAATGACGCAATACAAGTTCCTGACATACGCCCCACCCCCCCACCCCGCCCCGCTGCTAAGGTCTTTTATACAGGGGTATTTATCTAAACTTGCCAAACTGCTGAGAATTAACATTTCTCTCAATACCAAGGCTAAAGAAATTTATTGATAAGAAAACTGAACTGTGGTAATACAAGATTGCCCAGCTCTCAAATGCTATACTTATGACGAACAAGGCTTTGAGTTTGATGAGTACTGGAGAACAGGCAGCAACTTTAAAAGCCCAGTCTCAGAATAAATTAAATTTGATATTTTTTGGCAGGCTGATTGTGTTATTTTGTCATTACCACATTCTATGGCTTTTAAAGTAATGAAATTCTCTATTCATCTCTAACATAAAATTATACGCGGGGATATATGGAGAGAAAACCATGAAGGCGTATTAAGTGTAGAACTTGACATAATCTTATCAGAGGCCGCTCTGCAGTGATATTGCAAAGAAACTAAAAATTCTTATGTATTTTATTTTTCAAACATACTGACCTAGAGGTAGGATATATACACCTCTTGATTCATTAACGTTCCAAACACTGGCTCAAATTAATTAAATCACATCGCCTCAAGAAATATATTTTCTTTTAATTATCCGTTTCAAAATCGACTTGTCAGTGGCGATCATTCCGACCTTCAGACCAAAACGAAATGGCTAATTAGTAACAATAAGGAAGAGAATGAGAATAAATCTGCCGAAGTGGCGGAAACTCTTAAGTTTCAGTTACAAAATAACACGAAATCGGAAAGTTCTTCCAAAATTAATACACTTATCCAGCTATCAATCTTGAATCATGACATTTTCATTTTGATACTTCAAATTTTAAGTTAAAATGTCAAGGGTCAAAAGACTCTTCAGTTCTGAAAGCTAACGAGAACCATATAAATATATATATATATATATATATATATATATATATATATATATATATATATATATATATATATATATATATATATATATGCGTGTGTGTGCGTGTGTTTGTATGTATGTATGTATGTATGTATGTATGTATGTATGGATGTATGGATGGATGGATGGATGGATGTATGTATGTATGTATGTATGTATGTATGTATGTATGTATGTATGTATGTATGTATGTATGTATGTATGTATGTATGTATGTATGTATGTATGTATATGCGTGTGTGTGCGTGTTTGTATGTATGTATGTATGTATGTATGTATGTATGTATGTATGTATGTATGTATGTATGTATGTATGTATGTATGTATGTATGTATGTATGTATGTATGTATGCATTATAATAATACAAATAATGAGGACTTTGTATAGCGCGTAATCTGTAGAAGCTTTAAGCTTGTAATGATATTACGATAAACAACAAAACAAACAAACACCATGAAATTAGCAAATGCTAAAAATATGTAGGGTAGTAAACATTTTTAGGTTTCTAAGTTTGTTCTTGCAGTCGAAATAGGTGAGTTTTAAGATAACCCTTTAAAGTTATTACTGTGTCGTTTTCTCTACTTTCAATGGACAATGTTGTCCACATTGTTGGGCGGTGGTATGCAAAAGAACGTTGTCCATATGACTTCGTTTTCATAGTGGGAATAATGAGTATACGATTGTCATAAGAGGAGCGTAAGTATCTTTCCTGAGTGTACAGATGGGTGAGGCCGAATAGGTATGTTGGACAGGAGTCCGTCAGTAAAATGTAGGACAGAGAAAAAATGTTGCGTTTGATTCTGGATCGAATGGATAGTCTTTGTAGAGTACAGAGAAGCAGGGAAATCCTCTCTGATTGTGGTACTCTAAGGATGATCAGAGCAGATGTGTTTTTAATTTTTTTTAAGTTTCTGGAGTAAATATTAAGACAAACCAGTCAGATTTGAGTTACAATAGTGCAGTCTTGAATATATTAATGAACACACACGTGTTTGAGTGTGTGGCATCAACTGAAAGATACGTGCAAATGGAGCTGATGAGTCTCAGTTCAAGATATGCAGCCTTTCATATGTTCATAAAATGTTGGTGCAATGTGAAAGTTCTCTCCAGAGTAACACCTAGGTTTCGTACTGACTGTGTGATATTTATGTTGATGTTCCTGATATTCATTGTTTGAGGTAAAGCATGTTAATGACAAAGTCTTTGGTTTGTGATCACAATGGCATCAGTTTTATTATCATTCATCTGCACCTTCAGAAATTATGCACCTCTCTACTCTTTGGATGGTAACATCAACTTCAGCTGAGTGAATATATATATATATATATATATATATATATATATATATATATATATATATATATAAACACATATATATACAGAGAGAGAGAGAGAAAGAGAGAGACAGACAGACAGACAGACAAAGAAAGAGAAGTAATCTGTGCGCTATACGGTTTTATATAATATATAAAACTATACAACATATACAAAACGACATGATCACAAGAACACAAACACAAACATTACTAAACCACAAAATATTTACTGAAAACAACCAAGAAAATAGACAATATTACCATCATGTTTGCTTTTATATATTCGGACTGATGTTGTCTTTACGTTTGTTCCTAGATATCTTGACCGTATATCAAGTTTAAATTCAGACAGCCTGACCTCTCCACAGAAATCCCTCGTTGCCGAAAATCTGTATCTGTGATCTTCGTGATAGCCCATGATGATGTTACATACACGGGATAGTCTGCGTTGAACAGCTTCCCCGAAATGAGGACAAACAACTAAATGTATCCACATTTTGTTATGAGAACAGGTGAATTCAGTTACTGACTATTTTAAATAACGACGTGTGCGTCTGTTAGGGCATATTCACGGCCAGCTTCGAATGTATTAATGAGGGGAAGGAATTCGAGCTTCGTCCCCCAGGCATTAATGTGCTCAAAGAGAACGTTTACTTTAGACTCAGGTCGTGTGTATTATTAAGTCCCTTACAACCTTTATGGAGGGCTTTTATGAGCAGAAATAGTCCCAACACACGCTCATGTTCATCGTCTACATCTGCCGCTTGACGTGGCCTAATAGTTAGAGCGACAACCGCGGAAGTGGGAGGTCGTTGATTCAATCCCCGGCCGAGTCATACCAAAGACTTACAAAAATGGTACTAACAGCTGCCTCACTTGACTCTCAGCATTAAGAGGGTAGTGTTAGGACTGATCGGCCTTGTGTCAAGATAATGTGACTGAGTGTCATATCATGCTACATGTCTGCGGCATGATGTCCCAGTGCTAGATATCACTATAAACTGCCTCACGGCAGAAATCGTAGTGATATCACTGAAAAATTGTTAAAGCTACGTTAAACATCCTAACAAACAAAACACAACAACAAACCCTCGATGAGGTATTGTGTGGGATTGGTCCCAGTACTTACTCAGGCATGATGTTATAGTTGTGCTTCATAAGGATATATTAGATGTTATTTGATTCATGCAGACGTTGTACGTTATTTATTGTGTTTCCTGTCCGTGGCAAGGTGGAAGGAGGGAGGCAGGGTCAGCGCCGGGTCACGGGATAGTGTTGATTTATTCCAGGTATCTTTGTCTAATTTTGTCCTCTTACACACATTTTGAAAGAATCTCTATTTTGTTTCGGAGTGATTATCCTAGAAAAAGGTTTTACATTTAGGACAGCTATTTTTATTTCCTCAACGAGATTGCCACATTGTGTCTCCCTGATGGTCTGTACTTATGACCACCGTATACGGTGTTTAGTTTGGGATCAAGGTTTATGTACTAAGTTTTGTTTTTTTTTGTTGTAACCTTGTGCCGCTCGGCTTGATGGTCTTGGTGTTTTGACCACCTTTTCTGAAATACGTTGGGGCAATATTTACATATTTCTAATAATAATATTTTGTTTGCCATCTTGTGCTGCGGAGCCTGTCTTGGGTGTTGGATCAACTTAAAAGATCTTATTTTGGATCTGTTTGGTATTGACCTATAATCCCTTATTTTAATAATATCAGCATCAGAGGAGGTGGGCAGACCTACTTTGTAGGTGTCAACGAGGCTTCCTTCTCGTTAATATTTACTAGAAAGGTCTATTTGACAAATTGAGGCTTCCTAGTAAATATTTAATAGAAAAGGTTAATTTGGTAATTTCGTAGGGGTCCATTGGCAACAAAAATAGACGCCATTGTCGTTGGAATCCACCCCCTCTGCTGCTCCGGGCTAACAATTCTTTACGAGATTCAGTAAACGATTTTAACCGAATATTTTATCAAGTCCGACACGATATCGCGTCCGAGGGGCTGATACATTTATCGCCACAAATCCGTGTGGAATTGACTGAGCGTGGCTAAAGAACTTTCTAAATCGATTATGATCCATATCACCACAGCACCAAGTTTGCCAAATATTTCTAAGAGTATGTGTGTCAACTCCGTTAAATACACACAATAAATTGCAGTTATCTCTGATCACCTTCGGAATTTGTGTGTATCGTTGAGTGATATATATCACATCAGTGCTTTTATGTCTGCCTCGGGAAAATATCCTAGTAGGGTTATTTTGATTGTCTAAAATGATATCATCATATACGACTAAATTGTTAATATCTCCATCAATATCATCAATGTTCGGTGCTTCTTCGATATCGGTTATGAACTCAATAATACCCTCGACGGATTCTTCTACCGCTTTGTCGTTAAAATCTTTTAATACATTGTAACAACATTGATCGTCTACACTTGGGGCGACTAAATACAACTTGTCCCATTTCATCCATCTCGTTACTAAATTAAGTAGCAGTTGTGTCTTGCTGATTCCAGATGGTCCGATTATAATCATTCTAATTGAATTCGGTAACATCGCATGGTGTTTAATAGGTTCCCGTCATCGGGTAGCTGAATAATCAATTACATTCATGTTATTATATATAAATTATGAATCTATATTGTGTGAAATGTAAGGCGCGTACTGGTATAGGTGACTTGACGACGATTTTACAACTAAAAATAACCGATCAGCACTTTCTGGTAAGTGTGTACAATGTAGTACAAAAAAATATAGATTTGTGTCCAAGGATTTAAAAAAACGAGGAGGTGATATTGCAGCCAAACTAACTATACTCCCGAGAACACCATTCTCGAAGTATCCAGGAGAAAAACACCTTCCAGGATATAATTATTGTGGACCCGGAACCAGACTCGATGATCAAAACCAACCTCAACGGGGTGAAGAACCAATAAACGATATTGATAAGGCTTGCCATGCTCAGGATGTTGCATATAAAAGCAGCATTCTGCAACACAGACATCTCGCAGATGTGAAATTGATTCACGCGTTGAATTCTATCACTGATAAGTCATTCAAACAAAAATTGACTTCATGGTTAGTAAAATCGGCAATGAAAAGTACATTCATCTTAGGTGCTGATAATTAATAACAACATGGAATCTATTTATTATTCTCCGAGAGGATACTGGAGGGGAAAAGCAGCAATCGGTAAACTCGCTAGCGCCGCGAAGGTGAAATATACCACCGCGGCCAATTGGTTGTCCAAACAGGTGATATGGCAAATTTATCTAACGCCGCCTAAGCGAATTAACTACTCGGTTTTTAATGTGACCGTTCCTAATGAGGTTTATGAAGCTGATATATTATTTCTGCCGCATGAACGTGGTTACAAATACGCGCTAACTGTAGTTGATGTTGCGAGTCCATACAAACAAGCAGAGTCGCTAAAGACAAAATCAGCAACTGAAGCGGCTACAGCATTTGAAAGGATTTATCGAAAGGGTCCTCTGCGCTGACCTAATCTATTACAAGTTCATCCTGGCAAGGAATTTGAGAGTGCGGTTTTATCAGCGATGAAAATCATAATACTGCGTTACGACGAGGGCATACTGCGTTACATCGTGATCAGGCAATTATTGAACGATTCAATCGGACGCTTGCTGAGCGGTTATTTGGATACCAATACGCGAAGGAATTCATTTAACAGAAACGATCTCGTGAATGGGTCAAGATATTACCAGCTGTCATTACCACGTTGAACAATGAGATTACTAGAACAATCAACATGAAACCTATCGACGCGATTAAGAAAGCGTTTATACCTAAAAATCCACAAAAAGATTTTTCAAAACAACCGATACTCGGTAATGTCACTGTTAGGTATTTATACGAACCAGGAGAGCTGGAAGGTGGCAGAAAAAGAGCAACTGGTCCTATTTGGAGTGTCACTACGCATAAAATATTCGGCATTACACGATCTACGGGTAGACCAACAATCTATAGACTGGATTTAACTGCCCCTCAGCGAGGAATTACTCGTAAACAACTGCAAGTGATACCCGAAGATACTCAATTGCTGCCGCGTGGTCTTAACTAGCGCCTCTGCGCCTGTTGCATTCAAGACAAATCAGTATCACATTATCTCTGGCATGACCAATGCTGCTATTCTTTCTGTCTACGGTAAATTGTCGAGAGCCCTTATTCGACCAACTCCAACTCATTATACAACTGCAACTCTCGCAGTAATTATTCTGTTGCAGTTTCAGCGTAATTATTAATTCAGCATCAATATCTAATTCTGTATTATTTTTTTATCCTGCTGTTTATAACCAGAAAGTTTTTTTCTGATTATATCCTTGACAGTGTCATCGTTGACAATAGTGATATTAACATCGTCGTCAATGACGAAATTTTATCGTAAAGACGCTTTCTTGTCCGATGGGACAAAATTTGGACAATTTTATTCTTCGTACTCTGGATACTGCGAGATAAACTAAATTTGACCACTCGATGTAATTACCCACCATCCAAACAATAGTATCTGATATAGTTAATCCCTGTGAAGAACGTATCGTCGTTGCGTAACCTAGCTTCCATGGGAATTTATCAGCGCGCAATGCATCTTCAACGACGCTGATATCAACCAATACAATATCATTTGGCACTAAATTCTTCTTTTCACGCTGTCCTGGAATATCAGCTTCGATATTCTGCTTTCATGTATCCGAAGGCCTATAACACAACGGTACTGGAAGTGTTGCAAATTTTTCATTTTGCGTTTCAAACAACTTCATCTGAAGTGTGTCTCTCACTATTTTTCTACTTGCGATTATCAAATCGTGTGGTCTCCACGCTTCCCAGAAATCTTTTAGCGGCGTTTATGAAATTATTTCACGCGCTATTTCGCATTGAATTCTTTCAGATTGTAATCTAGTTAGCGCCTTGAACTCGCGTAAGTGTTCATCAAGTGCTCTATGATCGGTGTTAATTTCTTCATAATAGTCTACATGATTCTTCAGGCAATCATGTGGGGATAAACCGACAAATGGTGGTTCTTGGACATGATCGCCACACATGACGACTTTTGTGTTCGCTACATGAAGCCAATCAAGAAATTTTTTTGTAACACATCTAATGACACCGCGCATATCTCATCCCAAATTACGACGCCGGGGGACAAATTTCTCACCCGTTCGTTCAGGAGTCTATTCATCGCCTTTCCATCGAAAGAAACTATGATAAGTACGAGCATTTACCCCTCGTTGTTTCATCTTTCTGGTGAGTCTGTGTGTTGGTGTTAGTACAATCATGTTTGATTTGGAAACGCTAGCGTTTCTACGAAATAATTCAATCGCACGAGTCGTCTTTCCTGACCCGCCACAGCCGTTTAGGTAGCTTGTTTAACATCTACATATTGGATCAGATATCTGCGGTGCATTAGATAGTTCTGAACACTGATTGCTTTTCAAATATTTATCTTCAATCATAACATCTGCTGATTTGAAATAGTCATGCATCATTTCCCGCTTAATTATCCATGACCCCCAACTCTCGTTAGAATTAGTGAATTCAGCCACTGCTTCTCGATGTTTCACGTTTATGTAAAATGAATCAGTGGCGACTCTAACTACGATGTCAGGAAATCTATTTATCATCGAAAATAAATTGATAGAAGCATAAGCTAGCATAGACGCTCTCAAGTGTGTAGACTGAAGATTTTCTCCGTCTGCGTAAGTAACAATTGTACCAAATTTTGTCCCATCGGACAAGAAAGCGTCTTTACGATCCACGTATATACCTTTATTCGTTATATCTATGATTATAAAATCGTACTCAACGCTATCTATAATCAAACGTGAAGAATATCGTTTATTGTCGTATTTGCCACCTTGAGTAAATTTATCGATTATTCTTCTACCGAGATCTTTTGCTTCTTTGTTTTTGATTTCAAATAACTGTTTGGACCATTTCACGATATATTCTTCGTCAAGATCAGGAAATTGCTTTCGTTGTTCGCTGATTATACTATCTAGATCGGGTTGTGGTAACCAAACCTCAGTCTGAGCTCGATATGATATAATCGCTTCAATGACAATCAACGATTTTAACATGCTACAATCAATCATATACTGTAACAGCACTATTGGCATCCAGTCTTTTTCAGACATATGTCTACCAATCCAAACGTAACAGCACGGATGAAGTCCTGTAGCTAATTCAAATGATACCACACGAGCGAATCCGGTTAAATCAAAATCAGGTAGTGGTCCATTAATCGCAACACGGGTCATCTCGTGTGTGGGATGTCCAAATCGTTTGAAGAATTCAGCGCATTCTCCATACCCGAGAAAACTCGCCGGATAACACGCGAATATATCAACTGAAATAATACTTGAGGAACCTGTGGTTCCAGGGTAGTATTTTGTATTCCATAATCCGCGTGCAGCTTGATCTGACATCTGATAGAAACTCACCTCGCGTTGGTTTCCACGTGTTTCTCTTTCTCGCAAAATGAGCTGCAACCGACGGAATTGTAAAACAGTTTGTTAGTAATTGCTCGTCGTCGAAATTCTTCGAGAAACTAGCAGCTAGTTTTTTCATCTTGTCATGGAGTACTTCAATGCTTTATAATTCTCCATTTGGGCTTACAAACTGATTGAATCCACCCTTAGGGTTTTCAGCACTGTGAAGTAACCACAATGACACCTGATCGTTTTTACTAAACTGGTGAATAGCATCAAATAGTTTCTCTTCGCCCGAGAACTCCCCGGAAAATTCCGAAGGATAGTTCTATAGTTATAGTTCTATCCCGCGGAAATATTGTTACTGCAGATGTCCATGCGTGTTCGTTATGATCAATAATTTTCATTGGAGCTCCTCTTGATTTATATTTCAGTTAGTATAATATCTTGCCTGTTATCGTCATTACCGATCTTGGGAATTTTAGTATTCGTTCTAACGTTGCCATATTTTGAATTGTCGCCCCGTGCTCCTTTACTGTTACTCGGTTATTTATTTTGCGTCTTAGTTCAGTCAATTTATTTCCACGCAGATCATTTGTGAAGTGTTCTAATATTCGTTCTGCAACATAATTCATCCTTGACGAAGTCAGCGGCGACAGTTTCATCGGTGCTAGTTTTTCAATACCAGGTTTATCATTTAACGGATATATCCCGTAAACAACTGCTGTTACAGGATAAGATCTCTCGTAGTTTGGTTTGTCAATTCCAGTCAAAATTCCTGGTTTGGAATCTTGATTCACAGTGATAGTTTTTCTTATCATTCAAGATGGGTTCAAATTTATCCCTGATAATTCGATCTCCAGTGTCTGAACGGATATTGAATTTTATTCTAACAAAATACCTTTTCCGCGTAAGTTGTGAAATTATCTTGGCTGCTCTTTCGTCATTCATGGTAGCATCAACGCTACCATCAAATCGAAATGTTGACCAGCAGTGAGATGCTCCATCACGCTTGAATTCATTAAAACAATCTCTTATTTGACTTATCATGGTTCTATCACCTATTAGACTCTTTGGTTTATCAGATACTCTTTCGAGATTAAATTTAGCATTTTTCCAGGGCGTAATTTTCGATAATCTCTCGAACTCCTTCATGCTATAATTAAGACAAGTATATAAAAAGCAAATTTATTATATAATGAATCATTGCAAATGGCTTATGATTGGATCAGTAACCGTGTGTAACAAATCATGCAGAAAGGAGTTTTGTGGGTATGATATGCAAAGCGTTTGGCGTGGAAGCCTTGGTCCGATGCCATGTATAAGATGTGGGGTAGGGGTTAGAGGAAAATCACAATTATGTCTCGGTTGTGGTGGTAAACGGTATAGAGTGTTGAAGCGCTATTATGATAAACGAGTTAAAAACTCCATCAAAGATTCCACTAAAAACTCCATCAATGACTCTGACAGTGTCAAAATAATAAGAACACCCCAAGACTACATTAATAGATTCTCAAGTGATGTTATTATTAGACCAAGCAATGAATTTGACAAACAATGATAGTATATAAATGAACCAATCATTTCGACAACACCTGTGACCAGCGATTATGAAGCGTTCTCGTGACGGTATTGTTAGACACCGAAAACTGAAGAAACCAGTTGGTTCTGACAATGGTTTGGGTATTTGATATTTGGCGCTGGAGGGAAAACTTATCTTAACCATATAATCGCATACGAGTGTTTCCATGGATTGATCGAAGATGGTTTTGTTATCGATCATATTGATTCCGATCCAAGGAATAATTCTTTATCGAATCTATAAGCTATTTCTCAGAGTGAAAACACCAAACGAGGTAGGACTGGAACTTGTAAAACGGTTGGGAAGAGACCTGTAGGATCATTTAATACAGAAACTAATGAAAAAATTATATTTAAGTCTACGAATAGCGCCAGTAGATATTTCGGTATTTGTGAATCCTCAATATGGTTTGTAGCAGAAGGAAGAACCCGATCAGCTTTTTCAAACCGTTTTAACAACAAAATTAAGTTTTCGTATGTCTAATCGTGTTTTATACTATTCGTTAACTCCTTTAGGTGTGTTTACGGCCTATGAAATAGTTATATCCCTTAGATTGTGATTTAGTAAGATAATCAATTATACGTTTTTGTAAAAACAAATTAAGAAAATCTGAAGTGTTTACAAATAATTGTATTCTTTTTTTATTCTTTAAGTATTTGGTTCTACTTCAATATTGTCTGTAAGTATAATATAAAGATTCGAAACTAAACTATGATTCCATTATACATTCCACGTTATTCATTGTACAGTCAGCCCGGGCTAGTATTGATCGGCTGTCTTTAGTTACTGGCACGCGTAACACCTGTTCATTATTGATTTACTATACCTGTAAAACTGTTAAGTGTAATTATATGAAAACAAATATTTACAAACATTCGGCTCTGCTATTGTCAGTAGATTAAAAATAATACAATTGTAGCATAATTCACATGCGTTTGACGTACATCACATCTGTTCGTCTTCAATATTTAACTGTCAAGTATATTATAAGAACCTTTAGTTCAGTGGAAATATAATTATATTGTAATAAAACAAATAAATTGGAGTTTGACAAATAATTGTATTTTTATTTGTTTCTTTCAAGTAATCGGTTTTGATAGATTTGTTCATTGAGTCAGTTCATTCCAGGTAAAACCTGTCAAGCCTAATCAGTTTCCATAGGTAAGAGCTTAATACATGTAGCTTTGTGATCGATCCATTAACGTCATCACACCTGTTTGCGTTTGATTGTATTAGCTTACCTGCATATTATATACCTGTATATAAGAACCGTTAGTTCAGGAAATACAATTATTTATAAAATAGAGTTTTACTAATAATTGTATTTTTCTTTTAAGTATTCGGTTTTGATAGATTCGGTTGATCCATCGACGTCATCACACCTGTTTGCGTTTGATTGTATTAGCTTACCTACATATTACATTCAAAAACATATACTGTATATAATAACCGTTAGCTCAGTCGGTAACGTGTTGCGGTGTCATATTAGCGGTCACGGTTCGAAACTCGTAATGGGCATTATTGCCAACGATGCCTATATAACTCAGAATGATCTGTAGATAGCTATATAAGAGATGAAGTTCGGGCAAATTTCCTTAATAAAAATATTATTCGCCCTTTCTCCATATGTGTCATTATGGGTGACCAAAAAGATGAAAACAATAAAAATCTAATTTGCACTTTCTCCATATGTGTTATGATGGGGGCCCGTTATCAACACGTCGACACCTATAATTTTGTCTAATTTCCCCCCCCCCCCCATCTTGTCTGTGACAAGGTCGGTGACAAGGTCTGTGACAAGGTCGGTGAACCACCCCTCTGTCACGGTCATTATAGAATAATCATTAATCTCTTATCAGCATGAGGATGACGAGGGGGTATGACCATGGGGGCGTATTTTTAAGATTTCTAGGAGGCCTCACACTGTGGAATAGACGATTAAAAAAATTGAAGCAAAAGAAGTTCCTGACATTCGCCCCCCCCCCCCCTCCCCCCCCCCCCCCGCTGCTAACGTCTTTTATACAGGGGTATTTATCTAAACTTGTCAAACTGCTGAGAATTAACATTTTTCTCAATATCAAAACTAAAGAAATTTATTGATAAGAAAACTAAACTGTGGTAATACAAGATTGCCCAGCTCTAAAATGCTATACTTATGACGAACAAGGCTTTGTGTTTAAGGAGTAATGGAGAACAGGCAGCAACTTTAAAAGCCCAGTCTCACAATAAATTAAATTTGATATTTTTTTGCAGGCTGAATGTGTTATTTTGTCATTACCACATTCTATGGCTTTTAGAGTAATGAAATTCTCTATTCATCTCTAACATAAAATTATACGCGGGGATATATGGAGAGAAAACCATGAAGGCGTATTAAGTGTAGAACTTGACATAATCTTATCAGAGGCCGCTCTGCAGTGATATTGCAAAGAAACTAAAAATTCTTATGTATTTTATTTTTCAAACATACTGACCTAGAGGTAGGATATATACACCTCTTGATTCATTAACGTTCCAAACACTGGCTCAAATTAATTAAATCACATCGCCTCAAGAAATATATTTTCTTTTAATTATCCGTTTCAAAATCGACTTGTCAGTGGCGATCATTCCGACCTTCAGACCAAAACGAAATGGCTAATTAGTAACAATAAGGAAGAGAATGAGAATAAATCTGCCGAAGTGGCGGAAACTCTTAAGTTTCAGTTACAAAATAACACGAAATCGGAAAGTTCTTCCAAAATTAATACACTTATCCAGCTATCAATCTTGAATCATGACATTTTCATTTTGATACTTGAAATTTTAAGATAAGATGTCAAGGGTCAAAAGACTCTTCAGTTCTGAAAACTAACGAGAACCATATATATAAATATATATATATATATATATATATATATATATATATATATATATATATATATATATATATATATATATGTATGTATATGCGTGTGTGCGTGTGTTTGTATGTATGTATGTATGGATGGATGTATGTATGTATGTATGTATGTATGTATGTATGTATGTATGTATGTATGTATGTATGTATGTATGTATGTATGTATGTATGTATGTATGTATGTATGTATGTATGTATGTATGTATGTATGTATGTATGTATATGCGTGTGTGTGCGTGGGTTTGTATGTATGTATGTATGTATGTATGTATGTATGTATGTATGTATGTATGTATGTATGTATGTATGTATGTATGTATATATGTATGTATGTATGTATGTATGTATGTATGGATGTATGTATGTATGTATGTATGTATGTATGTATGTATGTATATATGGATGGATGGATGGATGGATGTATGTATGTATGTATGCATTATATTAATACAAATAATGAGGACTTTGTATAGCGCGTAATCTGTAGAAGCTTTAAGCTTGTAATGATATTACGATAAACAACAAAACAAACAAACAAACACCATGAAATTAGCAAATGCTAAAAATGTTTAGGGTAGTAAACATTTTTAGGTTTCTAAGTTTGTTCTTGCAGTCGAAATAGGTGAGTTTTAAGATAACCCTTTAAAGTTATTACTGTGTCGTTTTCTCTACTTTCAATGGACAAAGTTGTCCACATTGTTGGGCGGTGGTATGCAAAAGAACGTTGTCCATATGACTTCGTTTTCATATTGGGAATAATGAGTAAAAGATTGTCATAAGAGGAGCGTAAGTATATTTCCTGAGTGTACAGATGGGTGAGGCCGAATAGGTATATTGGACAGGAGTCCGTCAGTAAAATGTAGGACAGAGAAAAAATGTTGCGTTTGATTCTGGATCGAATGGATAGTCTTTGTAGAGTACAGAGAAGCAGGGAAATCCTCTCTGATTGTGGAACTCTAAGGATGATCAGAGCAGATGTGTTTTTAATTTTTCTTAAGTTTCTGGAGTAAATATTAAGACAAACCAGTCAGATTTGAGTTACAATAGTGCAGTCTTGAATGTACTAATCAACACACAAGTGTTTGAGCGTGTGGCTTCAACTGAAAGATATATGCAAATGGAGCTGATGAGTCTCAGTTCAAGATATGCAGACTTTCATACTTTCATAAAATGTTGGTGCAATGTGAGAGTTCTCTCCAGAGTAACACCTAGGTTTCGTTCTGACTGTGTGATATTTATGTTGATGTTGCTGATATTCATTGTTTGAGGTAAAGCACGTTAATGACAAAGTCTTTGGTTTGTGATCACAATGGGCTCAGTTTTATCATCATTCATCTGCACCTTCAGAAATTATGCACCTCTCTACTCTTTGGATGGTAACATCAACTTCAGCTGGGTGAATATATATATATATATATATATATATAGAGTGGTGTTCGGGGTGCTCTGGGAGGGGTAGTACCTCTGGTGGGTGGCATGTCGTGCTCCTTCGGGAGTAGCCTGCCCACCTTTGGTCCTCACCAGGCGCTCAGCCCTCACCTGTGGCTCCAAGCAGCTGTAGCATGCACAGCGGCCACACCACGGGCAACGGCTTCGACTGGCCGGCTAAACCAGGTGGAGGGTAGCCGACGGGCCTTAAACCCTCGGTGACTTAGGAGCTTGCCTATCCTTGCATGTAAAGCCAGATTCGGCAGAGTGGGCGGAAGAGATCAACTGGGTGTTCCAACGGCCACAAAGGCGAATCTGCAAACGCTTTGTGGAGAGCGTAGGGTATGACAAGGCACGGAAGACGTCATAGCCATCCAATGCAGCCGAAGTAGTCCCCAGCCGTGACGAATCTTCGTACCACTGAGTTCTAACTACCAAGGCCGAGAGAGTGAGACTGTCTCTGTGCAAAGGCTGTTTCACTTTAATCTCCTTCACGCACAGGTTATGTTGTGCACCTATCATTCATCCTTATCATCACACGCAATGTTTCTTACCTACACCTACCAAAGTCCTACGGCGATGGGCGACTGGCGACGCAACAGGTGGAGATGACCACTGGGAGTTGTAGTCAGAGACCTGCACGTAGGCGGCCCTTGGACAAGTGGTCGCTCTGCTCTGTACCCAAGGCAGCAGAACAGTTCGGCAGCATCCAGGGGTGACTGAGCAGACCTTTTTAGGACGGCGCTGCTCACCCTGAATAGGGAGAGGCCTAGAAAAGGTGGCCTAAAAAAAGCTTGCCTTGTAAAAATCTGGTCAGCATACCGCGGCTGGCAAGATCATCCATATATGCGGTCGAAATAATCAAAGAAAAAAACTTATTATTGGAGCATGGAACATCCGTACTCTCATGGACAAAGAAAACGTATCAAGACCCCACAGGAGAACAGCTCTAGTTTCTAAGGAGCTAGCACGCTACAATATTGACATCGCAGCCTTGAGTGAAACCAGGTTCGCAGAAGAGGGTTCTCTTACTGAGCTAGCCAGCGGCTATACATTCTTCTGGAAAGGAAAAGCCCAAAATGAGGACAGGATCCATGGAGTCGGCCTGGCTATCAAATCAAGTCTTCTGAAGCAACTCCTGGAAATGCCGGTCGGTATCAATGAGAGGCTAATGAAAGTGAGAATCCCTATAAGCCACAAACGGCACGCAACAATCATCAGTGCATATGCCCCTACCCTATTGAGTTCAGCAGAAGCCATCGAACAGTTCTATACGGACCTCAGCTCTGTACTTAGCTCAATTCCAGCTGACGACAAGATCATACTACTGGGGGATTTCAATGCCCGTGTTGGCTGCGACTATGTTCGATGGAAAGGTGTGCTAGGCAAGCACGGTGTCGGCAGAATGAACAGCAATGGCCTGCTCCTACTCAGCAAATGCACAGAATTTAACCTCCTAATCACAAACTCAATGTTCAGAATGGCGGACAAACACAAGAACACCTGGATGCACCCCAGATCTCGCCAATGGCACTTAATTGACTATGTAATAGTACGCCAGCGTGATGCCAAGGATGTCCAAATCACCAAGGCCATGCGAGGAGCAGAATGCTGGACAGACCACAGACTTGTCAGAACTACCCTACAGCTGCACATTGCCCCTCACCACCTAAAACGTCCTAAGCTTGTGCGCACAGCCCTCATGGTTGTCAAACTGCAGCAGCCTTCCACCCAGCTCGATTTCCAGAAGAGACTAGATGACATGCTGTCAACAAACGGTCCGTTATGTGGAAACGCCTCTGAAAAATGGAACAAGCTCAGGGACATAATAAGAGAAACAGCTATGGCAACCATGGGTCCAAAGAAGCGAATACATCAAGACTGGTTTGATGAGAACAACGCTGCCATTGAAGATCTGCTTGCCAGAAAAAATAAAGCTTTTATGCACTGGCAGAATGACACAAACTCCATCCCCAAAAAAGATCGCTTCAAATCCTATCAGGCTGAGGCTCAGAGAGAAATCCGCAAGATGCATGACCAATGGTGGGAAAAGAAAGCTGAGGAAGTGCAAAGCTATGCCGACACTAACAACTCCAAAGAGTTCTACAACGCCATCAAGTCAATTTTCAGCCACACAAAGTCAAGCTCTACGCCCTTACTTGCTGCAGATGGCAGTACAGTAATAAAAGACAAGAATGGCATCAAGGAAAGATGGAAAGAGCACTTTAATCAGCTCCTAAACCTGCCCTCATCAGTCAGCCGATCTGTTCTTGACCAAATACCCCAACAGCCAATGCTCAACCAACTGGATATTCCGCCAAAGATGGAGGAATTGAGAAGGGCCATTAAACAAACAAACTGTGGCAAGGCACCTGGAAAGGATGGTATCCCAGCGGAGGTGTACAAGACTCTCAGTAAGCAGTCTCTGGAGGCATTCTATGACGTGCTAATCAGCATCTGGACGGAAGAAGAGATGCCAGACGACCTCCGTGATGCATCAATTGTGACCCTCTATAAAAACAAAGGCACACGTATGGACTGCAGTAACTACAGAGGCATCTCCCTGCTTTCCGTTGCTGGAAAAATACTTGCTCGCATCATGCTCAACAGGCTTATTGCAGCAGTGTCAGAAAATAACCTCCCCGAGTCTCAGTGTGGTTTTCGCCCAGACCGCAGCACCGTTGACATGATGTTCGCAGTGAGACAAGTCCAAGAGAAGTGCCTTGAGCAGAACATGAATCTATATGCTGTCTTCGTGGATCTGACAAAGGCTTTCGATACAGTCAACAGAGATGCACTGTGGGTAGTACTCAAGAAACTTGGTTGTCCTCAAAACTTTACCAACCTCATCCGGCTCCTCCACATTGACATGAATGGAGAGATTCTCTCAGATGGTGAACCCTCAGAGAAATTCCCCATATCTAATGGTGTCAAACAGGGTTGTGTACTCGCTCCAGTACTATTCAACCTCTTCTTCACACAGGTACTACTCCATGCCATACGGGACATTGACACTGGCATCTACATTAGGTATCGCCTGGATGGATCAGTGTTTGATCTCCGTCGACTAGCTGCAAAAACCAAGACACTAGAAAGACTCATCATTGATGCACTCTTTGCAGATGACTGCGCCCTCATGGCCCATGAAGAGAATCACCTACAAGCAATCGTGGACAGATTCTCTGAAGCCTCCAACCTATTTGGACTCACAATTAGTCTAGCAAAGACAGAAGTCATCTTCCAGCCGGCCCCAAACACTGTCCATTCGCAACCCTGTATCACCATTGGCGACACGCAGCTGAAGAATGTGGACAGTTTCAAATACCTTGGCAGCACAATATCTAGTGATGGCTCTCTGGACAAAGAGATCACTGCGAGGACCCAAAAAGCCAGTCAAGCACTAGGACGACTCCGAACCAAGGTCTTGCAGCACAAGGACATACGTCTGTCAACAAAGCTAAAGGTGTACAATGCAGTTGTCCTCACGTCTCTATTATATGGCTGTGAAACGTGGACACTCTACAGAAGGCACATCAGACAGTTAGAACAATTCCACCAGCGCTCCCTGAGATCCATCATGCGGATCAAGTGGCAGGACCGAATCACCAACCTGGAAGTCCTTGATAGAGCCAACACAACAAGCATCGAAGCCAAATTAATCCAGGCCCAGCTTCGATGGACTGGCCATGTCATCCGCATGGATCAAAGCAGAATCCCAAAGCAGCTGTTCTATGGCGAGCTATTCCTGGGGAACCGAAACCAAGGCCGCCCTCACAAGAGGTACAAAGACAACCTCAAGACAAACATCAAGTGGGCAGACCTTCATCCACGCCAGCTCGAGCTCGCTGCCTCAGACAGAAAGCATTGGCGAGCCCTGACCAAAAAAGCTTGTTCCTCCTTTGAGGCTGACCGTCGCCAGAGTCTTGCTGCATCCCGTGAGAGACGCCACAGAAATGTATCCCAGATACCAACAACCACCGGTGTCCCATGCCCCACCTGCAATCGCATGTGTGTATCGGAATTCGGACTCCGGAGTCACATGCGCGTCCATCGTTGAAAGAAAGTGCACAACTTGTCTTCCTCGACTCGAGAGACTACCAAGAAGAGATATATATAGAAAGAGAGAGAGAGAGAGAGAGAGAGAGAAAGAGAGAGACACAGACAGACAGACAGACAGACAAAGAAAGAGAAGTAATCTGTGCGCTATACAGTTTTTTATAATATATAAAACTATACAACATATACAAAACGATATGATCACAAGACCACAAACACAAACAT
The DNA here is from genome assembly GCA_029339505.1 of Unio delphinus. Lineage (NCBI taxonomy): Eukaryota > Metazoa > Mollusca > Bivalvia > Unionida > Unionidae > Unio > Unio delphinus. The sequence goes on from JAQISU010000142.1 coordinate 6,467,205, forward strand.
TACTAAACCACAAAATATTTACTGAAAACAACCAAGAAAATAAACAATATTGCCATCATGTTTGCTTTTAGATATTCGGACTGATGTTGTCTTTACGTTTGTTCCTAGATATCTGGACCGAATATCAAGTATTAAATTCAGACAGCCTGACCTCTCCACAGAAATCACTCGTTGCCGAAAATCTGTATCTGTGATCGTCGTGATAGCTCATGATGATGTTACATACACGGGATAGTCTGCGTTGAACAGCTTCCCCGAAATGAGAACAAACAACTAAATGTATCCACATTTTGTTATGAGAACAGGTGAATTCAGTGAATGACTATTTTATATAACGACATGTGCGTCTGTTAGGGCATATTCACGGCCAGCTTCGAATGTGTTAATGAGGGGAAGGAATTCGAGCTTCGTCCCCCAGGCATTAATGTGCTCAAAGAGAACGTTTACTTTAGACTCAGGTCGTGTGTATTATTAAGTCCCTTACAACCTTTATGGAGGGCTTTTATGAGCAGAAATAGTCCCAACACACGCTCATGTTCATCGTCTACATCTGCCGCTTGAGGTGTAGCAATATTTAGAGCGACAGCGGCAGAAGCGTGAGGTCGTTGATTCAATCCCCGGCCGAGTCATACCATAGACTTACAAAAATGGTACTAACAGCTCCCTCACTCGACTCTCATCATTAAGAGGGTACTGTTATGACTGATCGGCCTTGTGTCAGGATAATGTGACTGAGTGTCATATCATGCTACATGTCTGCGGCATGATGTCCCAGTGCTAGATATCACTATAAACTGCCTCACGGCAGAAATCGTAGTGATATCACTGAAAAATTGTTAAAGCTACGTTAAACATCCTAAGCAAACAAACAAAACACAACAGCAAACCCGCGATGAGGTATTGTGTGGGATTGGTCCCAGTACATACTCAGGCATGATGTTATAGTTGTGCTTCATAAGGATATATTAGATGCTATTTTATTCATGCAGACGTTGTACGTTATTTATTGTGTTTTCTGTCCGTGGCAAGGTGGAAGGAGGGAGGCAGGGTCAGCGCCGGGTCACGGGATAGTGTTGATTTATTCCAGGTATCTTTGTCTAATTTTGTCCTCTTACACACATTTTGAAAGAATCTCTATTTTGTTTTGGAGTAATTATCCTAGAAAAAGGTTTTACATTTAGGAGAGCTATTTTTATTTCCTTAACGAGATTGCCACATTGAGTGTCTCCCTGATGGTATGGACTTAGGACCACCTTATACGGTGTTTAGTTTGGGATCAAGGTTTATGTACTAAGTTTTGTTTCTTTTGTTATAACCTTGTGCCGAGCGGTTTGATGGTCTTGGTGTTTTGACCACCTTTTCTGAAATACGTTGGGGCAATGTTTACATGTTTCTAATAATAATATTATGTTTGTCATCTTGTGCTGCGGAGCCTGTCTTGGGTGTTGGATCAACTTAAAAGATCTTATTTTGGATCTGTTTGGTATTGACCTATAATCCCTTTTTTTAATAATATCAGCAGCAGAGGAGGTGGGCAGACCAACTTTGTAGGTGTCAACGAGGCTTCCTTCTCGTTAATATTTACTAGAAAGGTCTATTTGACAAATTGAGGCTTCCTAGTAAATATTTAATAGAAAAGGTTAATTTGGTAATTTCATATGGGTCCATTGGCAACAAAAAAAGACGCCATTGTCGTTGGAATCCACCCCCTCTGCTGCTCCGGGCTAACAATTCTTTACGAGATTCAGTAAACGATTTTAACCGAATATTTTATCAAGTCCGACACGATATCGCGTCCGAGGGGCTGATACATTTATCGTCACAAATCCGTGTGGAATTGACTGAGCGTGGCTAAAGATATTTCTAAATCGATTATGATCCATATCACCGCAGCACCAAGTTTGCCAAATATTTCTAAGAGTATGTGTGTCAACTCCGTTAAATACACACAATAAATTGCAGTTATCTCTGATCACCTTCGGAATTTGTGTGTATCGTTGAGTGATATATATCACATCAGTGCTTTTATGTCTGCCTCGGGAAAATATCCTAGCAGGGTTCTTTTGATTGTCTAACATGATATCATCATATACGACTAAATTACTAATATCTCCATCAATATCATCAATGCTCGGTGCTTCTTCGATATCGGTTATAAACTCAATAATACCCTCGCCGGATTCTTCTACCGCTTTGTCGTTAAAATCTTTTAATACATTGTAACATCGTTGATCGTCTACACTTGGGGCGACTAAATACAGCTTGTCCCATTTCATCCATCTCGTTATTAAATTAAGTAGCAGTCGTGTCTTGCCGCTTCCAGATGGTCTGATTATAATCATTCTAATTGAATTCGGTAACATCGCATGGTGTTTAATAGGTTCCCGTCGTCGGGTAGCTGAATAATCAATTAAATTATGGATCTATATTGTGTAAAATGTAAGGCGCGTACTGGTACAGGTGACTTGACGACGATTTTCCAACTAAAAATAACCGATCAGCACTTTCTGGTAAGTGTGTACAATGTAGTACAAAAAAAATTAGATTTGTTTCCAAGGATTTTAAAAAAAAACGAGGAGGTGATATTGAAGCCAAGCTAACTAAACTCCCGGGAACACCATGGGCGAAGTATCGAGGAGAAAAACACCTTCCAGGATATAATTATTGTGGACCCGGAACCAGACTCGATGATCAAAACCAACCTCGACAAGGTGAAGAACCAATAAACGCTATTGATAAGATGTGAAATTGATTCGCGTTGAATTCTGTCACTGATAAGTCACTCGAAGAAAAATTGGCTTCATGGTTGGTAAAATCGGCAATGAAAAGTACATTCATCTTAGGTGCTGGTAATTAATAACAACATGAAATCTATTTATTATTCTCCGAGAGGATACTGAAGGGGCAAAGCAGCAATCGGTAAACTCGCTAGCGCCGCGAAGGTGAAATATACCACCGCGGCTAATTTGTTGTCCAAACAGGCGATATGGCAAATTTATCTACCGCCGCCTAAGCGAATTAACTACTCGGTTTTTAATGTGACCGTTCCTAATGAGGTTTATGAAGCTGATATATTATTTCTGCCGCATGAACGTGGTTACAAATACGCGCTAACTAGTTGATGTTGCGAGTCGATACAAACAAGCAGAGAAGCTAAAGACAAAATCAGCAACTGAAGCGGCTACAGCATTTGAAAGGATTCATCGAAAGGGTCCTCTGCGCTTGTCTAATCTATTACAAGTTGATCCTGGCAAGGAATTTGAGAGTGCGGTTCTATCAGCGATGAAAATCATAATACAGCGTTACGACGAGGGCATACTGCGTTACATCGCGATCAGGCAATTGTTGAACGATTTAATCGGACGCTTGCTGAGCGGTTATTTGGATACCAATACGAGAAGGAACTCATTTAACATAAACAATCTCGTGAATGGGTCAAGAGATTATCAGCTGTGATTACCACGTTGAACAACGAGATTACTAGAACAATCAACATGAAACCTATCGACGCGATTAAGAAAGCGTCTATACCTAAAAATCCACAAAAAGATTTTTCAAAACAACCGATACTCGGTAATGTCACTGTTAGGTATTTATACGAACCAGGAGAGCTGGAAGGTGACAGAAAAAGAGCAACTGGTCCTATTTGGAGTGTCACAACGCATAAAATATCGGGCATAACACAATCTACGGGTAGACCAGCAATCTATAGACTGGATTTAACTGCCCCTCAGCGAGGAATTACTCGTGAACAACTGCAAGTGATACCCGAAGATACTCAATTGCTGCCGCGTGGTTTTAACTAGCGCCTCTGCGCCTGTTGCATTCAAGACAAGTCAGCATCACATTATCTCTGGCATGACCAATGCTGCTATTCTTTCTGTCTACGGTAAATTGTCGAGAGCCCTTATTCGACCAACGCCAACTCATTATACAATTGCAACTCTCGCAGTGATTATTCTGTTGCTGTTTCAGCGTCATTATTAATTCAGCATCAATATCAAATACTTTATTATTTTTTTATCCTGCTGTTTATAACCAGAAAGTTTTTTCTGATTATATCCTTGAAGAGTCATCGTTGACAATAGTGATATTAACATCGTCGTCAATGACGAAGTCATCAAGGACAATTTTATTCTTCGTACTCTGGATACTGCGAGATAAACTAAATTTGACCACTCGATGTGATTACCCACCATCCAAACAATTGTATCTGATATAGTTAATCCCTGTGAAGAATGTATCGTCGCTGCGTAACCTAGCTTCTATGGGAATTTATAAGCGCGCAATGCATCTTCAACGACGCTGATATCAGCCAATACAATATCATTTAGCACTAAATTCTGCTTTTCACGCTGTCCTGGAATATCAACTTCGATATTCTGCTTTCATGTATTCGAAGGCCTATAACACAACGGTACTGGAAGTGTTGCAAATGTTTCTTTTTGCGTTTTAAACAACTTCATCTGAAGTGTGTCTCTCACTATTTTTCTACTTGCGATTATCAAATCGTTTGGTCTCCACGCTTCCCAGAATTCTTTTAGCGGCGTTTACGAAATTATTTCACGCGCTATTTCGCATTGAGTTCTATCAGGTTGTAATCTAGCTAGTGCCTTGAACTCGCGTAATTGTTCATCAAGTGCTCTATTATCGGTGTTAATTTCTTCATAATAGTCTACATGATTCTTCAGGCAATCATGTGGGGATAAATCGACAAATGGTGGTGGTTGGCCATCATCGCCGCACATGACGACGTTTGTGTTCGCTAGATGAAGCCAATCAAGAACTTTTTGTAACGCATCTAATGACACCGTGCATATCTCATCCCAAATTACGACGCCGGGGAAAAATTTCTCACCCATTCGTTCAGGAGTCCATTCATCGCCTTTCCATCGAAAGAAACTATGATAAGTACAAGCATTCACCCCTCGTTGTTTCTTCTCTCTGGCGAGTCTGTGTGTTGGTGTTAGTACAATCATGTTTGATTTGGAAACGCTAGCGTTTCTACGAAATAATTCAATCGCACGAGTCGTCTTTCCTGACCCGCCACAGCCGTTTAGGTAGAATGTTTTATATCTACATATTGGATCAGATATCTGCGGTGCATTAGATAGTTCTGAACACTGATTGCTTTTCAAATATTTATCTTCAATCATAACATCTGCTGATTTGAAATAGTCATGCATCATTTCCCGCTTAATTCTCCATGACCCCCAACTCTCGTTAGAATTAGTGAATTCAGCCACTGCTTCTCGATGTTTCACGTTTATTTAAAATGAATCAATGGCGACTCTAACTACGGTGTCAGGAAATCTATTTATCATCGAAAATAAATTGATAGAAGCATAGGCTAGCATAGACGCTCTCAAGTGTGTAGACTGAAGATTTTCTCCGTCTGCGTAAGTAACAATTGTACCAAATTTGTTGAATCGGATAAGAAAGCGTCTTTACGATCCACGTATATACCTTTACTCGTTATATCTGCGATTATAAAATCGTACTCAACGCTTTCTATAATCAAACGTGAAGAATATGATATGAGCTTGATATGATATAATCGCTTCAATGACAATCAACGATTTTAACATGCTACAATCAATCATATACCGTAACAGCACTATTGGCATCCAGTCTTTTTCAGACATATGTCAACCAATCCAAACGTAACAGCATGGATGAAGTCCTGTAGCTAATTCAAATGATACATCACGATCGAATCCGGTTAAATCAAAATCAGGTAGTGGTCCATTAATCGCAACACGGGTCATCTCGTGTGTGGGATGTCCAAATCGTTTGAAGTATTCAGCGCATTCTCCGTACCCAAGAACACTCGCCGAATAACACGCGACCATATCAACTGAAATAATACTTGAGGAACCTGTGGTTCCAGGGTAGTATTTTGTATTCCATAATCCGCCGTGTTTGTATTCGATGCAGCTTGATCTGACATCTGATAGAAACTCACCTCGCGTTGGTTTCCATGTGTTTCTCTTTCTCGCAAAATGAGCTGCAACCGACGGAATTGTAAAACAGTTTGTTAGTAATTGTTCTTCGTCGAAATTCTTCGAGAAACTACCAGCTAGTTTTTTCATCTTGTCATGGAGGGCTTCAGTGCGGTATAATTCTCCAATGGGGCTCACAAACTGATTGAATCCACCCTTAGGTTTATCAGCACTGTGAAGTAACCACACTGACACCGGATCGTTTTTACTCAACTGGTGAATAGCATCAAATAGTTTCTCTTCCCCCGAGAACTCCCCGGAAAATTCCGGAGGTATATATTTTATAGTTCTATCCCGAGGAAATATTGTTACTGCAGATGTTCATACCATTCAATCGAATTCCAAAATCATCGGCACTCAGCCGAAAATAAAACAAAATTCTTTATAGACCAAGGCCCCACTGACACTCCACTAAATAAGGGAATCACAGAATATGAATGGGATACAGCCCTATACTCTAAAACTGAGACTTCACCAGGTGAAGACCAAATAGGCTACACTATCTACAAAAATATCACCCCCCCCCCCCCAACATTAAAATATCGGTATTAAAATTGCTAAACAAAATATGGACTACAGGACATCTCCCACACAAATGGAAAACCGCAATAGTGGTCGCGATTTTAAAGCAGGACAAGGACCCCAATAATATTAACTCTTATAGGCCGATCTCCCTCATCAACAATATATGCAAACGTATGGAAACCATACTAGTAAACAGGCTAAAATACCACCTCGAAAGCAACCAGCGCCTATCGCACAATCAATGTGGCTTCAGAAACTACAGATCCACCACGGATCAACTAATTCGGTTAGAAACCGCCATTAAAAATGCCTTTAACGCTAACAAAAAGGCCGACAGAAACTTAATTGGGGTTTTTATTGACCTTGAAAAAGCATTTGACCTCGTCTGGACAAAAGGCCTTATAGCCAAACTAAACCACTATGGCATCACCGGACGTATGTTCAAATTCATCGAAAACTTTCTTACGGATAGGAAAATTATAACCAGAATAGGAGACGCCCATTCAGAGCCACACACCCTGGAAAATGGCACACCACAGGGCAGTGTACTCAGTCCCACCCTATTCAACGACCTTGACAAAAACCTAACCTCGAACCTAATGGAGATCTCACAATTTGCTGATGACAGTGGCCTATGGAGAGCAGGCAACCCCTCCCACCACAAAACTATTATGGATATACAAAAAAGCCTGGATAACATAGGGAGTTGAGCCAATAAGTGGGGTTTAAACTGTCCATCGAGAAAACTGTTGCGGTTCTCTTCTCTTCAATTAGGAAAAATCACACAGAATACCCCAAGCTCATAATTTAGAGTAAGGAAATGAAATTCGTAACAGCGGTCAAATTCCTAGGTATGTTTCACGACTGACATCTAAATTGGAGCCATCATATAAATGAATTAGATAAAAGATGCCAAAAAGACCTTAACCTTCTTAAAAACCTAAAAGGTACAACCTGGGTATCCAACCAGGAAACACTCTTAGCCCTGTACAGAGCCTTAATAAGATCCAAAATAGACTATGGGTGTCAGGTATACTACTCAGCCCCAAAAAAACACTTAAAAAATTGGACAAAATTCAAAGGCAAGCACTCGCACTATGCACTAACACTTTACCATCCACTTCCCTCGCCGAACTACAAATCTTAACGGGAGAACTCCCTCTACATCTTAGGCGACAGGAACTAATATTAAGGCACGCTGCGAGAATATCAATACATCCAACAATGCACCCCACCCGTGTTGCCATCAATAACTGTAAAAGAAACTATACGTTAGGAAACCCGCAATACATCCCGGCGGGACACATCACACATAAACTAACTGAACAGCTTCCTCTCGAAGAACTATAAACGGAACAAATCACCTACTACGACTCAGTACCTTGGGACTGTAGTAAAATAAACCCTCAACACCACCATAGCACTACAGGGAAACAAGTAAGGGCAAGAACTCGCCCTCAAATCCCAAGTTATTGATGTAATAAATCACAAATACGCGCAATACACTAAAATATATACAGATGGCGCAAAAACAGCTAACCCCCACGAACAGCAGCCGCATATGTCATACCTGAGCTAAATATCCAATTCGGCAAAAGACTACCTAACCACTGCTCCATCTATACGGCAGAATTCTGGGCCATACTAGAAGCGATTAAATGGGCACAAACCAACCAAATTGAAAAAACAGTCATAATCAGCGACTCTCTTAGCGCTTTGACATCCATTGAAAATAACAACACAGCCTCCAGAAGGAACTTCCTAAGACAAACACATAAAATCATTAAAGATATTAATAAAAACAATAAAGAAATAGAGTTTATGTGGGTCCCCTCACATATAAACATCAGAGGTAATGACTTCGCAGATCAAACAGCGAAACAAAAATTATCAGAAAACGAACAAATACACCTAGATTACAGTACTCAGGAACTATATGGCTTTATTTCAAGTCTAATCGACCAAAAATGGCAAGACGGGTGAAATGCCTCCACCCAGGGAAGAAGGCTTTTCAATATCATTAACAAAGTCTCGCGAACTCGCAAAAGTCCTCAACTCAATGCTAATGAGCAAATAATTATAAATCGGCTACTAACAGGGAAAACAAAATTGGCCAACAATTTCGGCAAAAACCTCGGCCGATTCCCAAATAACCCAAATTGTTATCACTGCAAAGTCCCTGAAGACTTACCACACATTATAAACGACTGCACGAAATTGAGAAAAGAAAGAAAGGAACTAATATTAAAACAGGCGGAAATCGGATCCCCTTATACATACCCGGAAATCTTCCAAAACACAAACAATAATATCGAAACAACATACCGGAATATCTTACAATATCTTAAAGACACAGACCTTCTCAACAAAATATAAACACATATAAAACTTAATTCACCAAATTAACCCATAACTCTAGCGCCCTATTACACATATAGTAACTCAAGGCAGTAACACAAGACACAACGCCTACAATAACAGAACAACAAATACAACATAGGATATATAAAAACATTCCACCTTTCTATCCCTAATGGCAAACACAGGAAATAACTCCCCAGAGCGCATTGATTAGGGATCCTTAAGGTCCCTAGCAAGCTGTCACGGACAGGGACGGAACATCGAATAATAGGATGTTTACTTTCACGTCCGCGCAAACACTAACTACAATCCGAAATTTGACACAAGCTCTAGCACCCTGATATAAATACAGAACCACAAGGCACAACGCCAACAATAACAGTATAACAAACACAAAATAGGGCATATATATTTAGACCCACCACCACAACACGACTAACAAAACAGGAAAATAACTCAACAAAGCGCTATGACTAGGGAATCTTAAAACCCTAGCAAGCCGACAGGAACAATCACAAATCATCAAATAATAGGATGACTTACAAAAGGAAAGTACATACAAATGGTAAATGGGGAAATAGAGGAATAGGCTAAATATTCCTACTGTCAGCAACACCAATAAACTACAACAAATAAAATCGCTAAAACCAGTAACTAATACAAGTAGGATAACCTTACATACACACACACACACTTAAAACATACCAAACAAAACCTATCCCCACCCCTATAATATCATCTCTCTGACTAACAACATCTTCTCTCCTTTCCCACTCTACTCCTACTTATTGGAACCAGGGGAGAAAGAATATATATATATATATATATATATATATCACACAACAATAATAACAGCTAACAAACATCAACAATTAATAAACAACACAAACATCAGCAAACAAAAACAACAAAACAACAACAAACAACAAAACAATCAACAACAACAAACACAAACAACAACATTATTTATATAAAAAACTGGCTCCATTCTCAACTTTCTAAACAAACAGCACTGATCATTCAAAATTACAATATACGGCGAAGTCTAGACCTAGCCTGGAGTCAAGCAAACGTCAGAAACATCCTCCATGCAAGAACCAGCCCAGACGGCCAAGAACCAACCTAGACGGCCAGAATTTAAGTAGTGTTCCATGAACACATTAATGCCCTGGGACGTGGCACAATTCCGTCCCGGCGGATAATCTAAGAAGTGTGCGGTGCACACATTAACCGGTGGTACATGTACCTAAGTACGAACACCACCAAAACCCAAGAGAACAGAACAGAACCAGTAAGGGCGAGCATCCTGCTACCTCTAAAACATGTCCAATAGCACACAAATAACAAGCAATAGTGGGACTCATGAACAAACACAATTGGCAATATAATAAAGCTAAGAAAGAGTATGAAATTAATACTACAAAATTCTAAATCAAAATGTCCCTGTTTCCACTCAACAAACTACGGTAAGAACTGAAAACAACAACCCAAATAAACAACAAAACACAACAAAACAAATCAAAATAAAACAAAATAATACTAAAGAACAAAACCTGTCCTTAACAGAATTGGGCCTAGCCATAACTAAACTAGGCCAACTGATTGCCAATATCCAATTACAAGATACGAAATCAATAAACAGGCTGCAAAGTGCAATTAATTCAGTTCTGAGTTAGATCGAACAACTATCTCGAATCGACCCTCTCACAATTCGATAACAGAATAAGAAGAGATTTAATCTATCCCGAATCGAATCCCTCACATTTCGATAACAGCAAAAGACGAGATTTAATTATATGGCAATGGAATGCTAGAGGGCAATAGCGAAATATTAATGAATTAAAATTAAAGCTGTTTAACACAGCATATAAACCCGATGTCATCTGCATTCAAGAGACTAAACTATCCTCAAGCTCTAGAACATTGCCATCTATACAAGGCTATGCCCCTGGCTACTTCCAACACAGACAAGACGGCCAGGGGGAAGGACTAGCCATATTTATAAATAACATCATTCCATCTGCTGATATTGTACCAATTGTATCAGCAGATATAAGGAACTCCCTAATAGAAGTTCAGGCATTATCCATAAATACAGGCAGTAAAACATTTACAATCTATAACCTTTATGATCCGGAGGATGACACCAAAAATTAACATAATCTTGCCCTACAAGCCCTTGAACAACATATTGGAACTACACAGGCGGTCAATTGTGTGGACTTCAATGCCCATAATGAAATCGGGGGGGGGGGGGAGAGGTGACTGATAGCAGGGGAGGAAGGGTGGAGAAATGGATAACTGAATCCACTCTGGTCCTCCTCAATAATGGTGCCAAAACCCGACTTAATCCGGTAGATGGCTCCCTATCCGCTATTGACCTCACCCTGTGTACGCCCGGGCTTGCACAGGTGGCGGTGTGGGGAGTGGATCAATCTGACACGATGGGGAGCGACCACTTCCCCATTGTCACTACCCTACAGGTCTCAGCACAGCTTGATTCCAATATTAAAAACCCCAGGTGGAGCTATAAAAGAGCTGATTGGGACTCATTCCTTAAACATTTAACAAACATAAAACTATTAGATATTCAAACCGATGATATTGACCAATATTATGAAAATATAACCCAGGCTATAGTACAAGCAGCCAATAACACAATACCAAAAACAAGCTGCAAACCAAATAAAATTAGTGTGCCATCGTGGACTAATGAAATCAAATATACTAGACAAAATAAAATTAAAGCTCTAAATAAATTTAAACGCACAAAAAAATAGCTCACTTTAGGGACTATAAAAGTTACGATAATAAATTAAAATACCTAATTAAACAGTCCAAACAACAAACATGGCAAAAATATTGTACTAAAATGAACATTCGAACAAATGCAAAACAAGCTTGGGACAAAATTAGAAAAATAAGGGGGAAACATACTAATAATACCCCAAAAATTAATAACACTAGTAACCTCAAAGAACAAGCTGACTCATTTAGCGGCACACTTTCAAAAAATGAGCAGCAATGATAATCATATCAAAAAATTTCAAGAACATAGGAAGAAAGCGGAAATTAAGTTTAAGCATATGTTTTCAGATCAAGGACCTAAAGATTCCTACCTAAATGATGAAATAACCATTAATGAATGGGAAAAAGCTCTCAAAACTAAAAGCGACACCTCACCTTGGGAGGATACAATAGGTTACACAATATATAAAAAAACTACCAATAGACTTTATTAAAATTATTTTCAATATCTTTAACAAAATTTCGCGAACAGGAAGGCTCCAAAAAAAAATGGAAAACGGCCATTGTAGTCCCCATCTTAAAGCAAAATAAAGATAGAAATGATGTTAACTCATGCAGGCCCATTTCATTAACACATAATATATGGAAAATCATGGAAATTATTATTAATAACAGACTCAAGCATCATTTGGAGAGCAATAACCTACTCTCATCAAATCAATGTGGATTTAGAAATAATAGATCCACTATTGACCAACTGGTTAAACTGGAATCAGCCATTAAACTCGCCTTTAACAGTAAAAGGCCAGCGGATAGAAACCTTATTGCGGTATTCTTAGATCTTGAGAAAGCTTTCGACCTTGTTTGGACTAAAGAACTTTTAGTCAAACTAAATCATTATGGTATAACAGGTGGGATTTACAACTTTATACGAAACTTTCTAATGGACCGCAAGATTATAACCAGGGTAAGGACCACTGTCTCTGAAGAATACACCCTTGAAAATGGAACTCCACAAGGAAGTGTTCTAAGCCCCACCCTATTTAACCTCATGATAAATGACCTTGATCTTAACTTGGCCTCACCACAAATTGGGCTATCACAGTTTGCTGACGATAGTGGAATATGGAGAGCAGGAGCAGCAGAGGGGGTGAACAGACCTCGTTATTTTATGTAAATAACGCTTCTGTCGGGAATGTTCATGAAAATTAAAAGGTATATTTAGCTATTTAGCTTCCACGGGGTAAGAAAGAGGGTATCATCACGCGCAACACTTGACAGCGAAGGTGTCCCCAATGCGCAGCATTGGTGACTACTCTGCAGACCCGGCGAATCATTGATACCCTCCTCGATGGAAACTCTTTGCAATTCACGATGATATTTCACACGCGAAAAAATAAGTGGATGGAGTCGTCGCAGAATTGAAATTCGCAGACTTGAAATTGCACAACAATTTCCATCAGAGATTTTCGCCGCTGCGGGTTAACAATTTTTTTATATGAAAGTCTTAAGATGAAAATCCTCGAAATTGCACAGCAATTTACGATTTCACAAACAGACTGATTTGTAGGACCTCACCGCGTAAATCAATTAGATTATTAGATTGGTCGGTGAGTTTGAAATTAATTCTCGTTAACGAATTATTATGACACCACATAAATACTGGATTAGTTGGGTCCTCAATAATTAAAAATCTTGGAGGAACTGTTGGTGCAAATGAGTATAAAATATATCCCTGCTGAGCTTGATTTGATCGTTCAAGATTTATTTGATTGCTGCCTTCCATGACGTCACATACTAAATTTAGCGCAATCACCGAGGAAATATTGACGTTATTCGGAGCGATATGTCTACCACAGCCATCTGGGTCGTTATTGAACGTCAGAAAACTTGGAGTAAGCGCTGTAGCTTTTTACTTCATTGACTGGTTTTATCTTATCAGTGATGTAATCGGATATTTTAGGTTCGGGTGGGAAATCCTTCGGATTTTCATTAACGGTTTCTCTCAGAGTTCCTCTTTGAGGTATTTCAGGCCAACCTAGCACTGATCTGATCGAACTGTTATATATACTAGTATATCTACGATATACCCCGGTGAATTTATCTCGATCGCAGATGATAGCGTAAGTTCATGAACCGTTATAACAATTTTTGATTCTCTTCCAGTAATTGATATTATTTTCCGCTGAAATTCAGCATTGATTTGTTCAATTTGGTATGACCCTGTTGGCAACGAGACAACATTCCAGTCTGAGGTCCCGTCTGGTTTATTCGGTTGTTGACCACCAAACGCCGTCGATCTGATATTGGGCCAGCTGTGATACACTCGTACTTTTGCCAGCGCGATCTCCTTCACGGGGATTGGAGTCGGAAAGTTCACACTTAATTCAGGGTTCGTTGATGTTATTGAGATCATGCTTGTTTGCACTGGGGTTGTATTTTCTACTATTTGTTGAAGTAGTTCCTGCGAGGTTGTCATTATTGTAATTATCACTGTTGAAATCATTTTTATTTTCAGTTTTCGATTCCATTTCCAGTTTCAACGTCGTTGACTTGTACAACTCCACCATGTGAGAGAATTCACTGTCTGATATTGTTGTATCATCGAGTGATGATGATATCAACGAGGACAATTGCGAGTAACCGGTTGATATAATGTGAAATTTAATTATACAATCGTGCAGTTTACTCTGGCTACAAGATGATTTTTGTGACCCGGTTAATATACCTCCAATTGTAGCCATCGCAGAAATAGCGATAGGAACCACGACCGGAGAAATCATTACCACCGATGATAGTATTATTCCAGCTGTAGCGATTACCCCGGACACCGAGTACACGGTTACATCAACCGCGGTTATTCTTCGTCGATATTTTTTTTATTTTTATTTGATATTCTTCAGCGAGTGAGCTGAGTTTTGTTTGAAATTCTCTGACCTGATCATAGCGATACTGAGGTACCGAAGGTATCGTCGATGTTGTCATTTTATTTTAGAAACGCTAGTGTTTTCAATTGTGGATTTTCAGTTTAATTGTTTACTTAAATCCGCTACAAATTCCACGTACCATGTTACTGAAACCTTGGCTAAATTATTATCAGTGGTCGTTATCGTGAACTGTTCAGATGTATCCTTGTCGATGATCGTTGATATTACATTATTGACCCCAGATGAACTATTCGATGATATTTTGAATTGAGTCGGCGATACTATTGTTAATCTATAAATACCCCTCACGGCTGCAGTTACGTGTAATATATTATTTAGTGGAGTCCACGCAAATGATCCTTGTTGAATCGTGTATACCATAGTGTTGGGTTTGTCATGAGGGATTTTTATTTTTTCAATGACGCTTATCATCCTCGCCGCATCATCCTTCATTGCATCGTTGATCTCGGGAAGGGTTATTCCAATTTTATCGAATGTGGCTCCAATAAATTTATCTATGATTTTTTTACGAAACATTGAAAACTGTTTCACGTGTTTTTCATATTTGGATTTCAACGTCGCCAGTTCTAACATGGAATCTTTTATCGCGGTGAGTTTTGGTGTGGTCACACGTGGATCGCCAAAGAAGCTGTCAACGAGTTGATTAAACTCGGTTATAAAAGCTTCATATGTTTTTAATGAATTCGTAACATATATTTGATTGTTATCGAGTGATACTATTTTATCTGTAATTGTTGAAATAACAACGCCTGGTTTGAGTTTGCCCTGATCGGAAAATAACGCGATGGTATTCTCTGCTGCGTTTTGTCGTTGAAATCCTTCGGATTTTACTATAATATCACCAAAAGAGATGTCACTAGTTTTCAATTTGCCCTGACGATCCCCAAATACAACTATTTCACCTGGATCAACACCTGTCAGGTTCAACGTTTCAGCTATTTCATCTTCGATTAGTTTTTTAACATCCTTGGCGGAAAAATCTTTAGATTTTTCAGTATCGGGTTTGCGCGCTGATAAAGATCGTCTCCAAATATCAATCATTGTTATCATAGAAATATTTTCTCTGTTTAAATCCAAAGGTGAAATTGCACAGCAATTTCCATCAAAGATTTTCAATCCAGCGGCTGCTAGTATACTCATTCACTGCCACATGGGGTGGTTTGGAAAATCTTTTAGATTTCGAAATAGCATCAAGGACATTTAATACCTCACGGCCGCATATTGGTGGGTCAATCATCGTTTGGGTTGGTAGCGTAGAATACCAGCGAGGAAAACTCGATGTGGAAAATTTACGATTTCCAATACAACGCATAAATTCCTTCGGGGGCGCTAATCCATACGAGTCAAAATAAATAATCCCACGTGGATCAATCGCGTAACACACCCAGTGAGTTCCAAGTCCGGAGCTGTTATCGAGATTATAATACCAGTTTCAACATCATTGGGTTGTGCCGGTAACTAATCTTTCATAAAAAAACCTCTGAAGTTTTTAATCGCGAGTTTTTTTTAGCTGCATCGAGCAAATCAAAGTTGGACAAAGGAATCGAAGATTCCCGAGTTAATAAACCGTTCCTGGGATTCGAAGACCCGATCCCTTGAACCACGTGTGTAGAGTTCCTGGTAATCTTAGATCATTTCCCTTTTTTATGACCCTTTCCCCGTTTATAAGCTTTTCCTGTTGCTTTCTTTAGTGCCATTCCCGCCGCTGTACCAACGGCCCCTAACGCTGCCGCTTTAGCTACCGCTGGGGCATCCGCAGCAATCAACACTGGAATCGCAGCTAACAGCGGAAATATCCCACCGGTTTTAATCATATTTTTAACCACACCCGCAGAAAGAACAATTTGGACGCCTTTCTTTACAACAATAAATGAAATGTTTCACTTGGCGAGCTTTCAGCGATAGTTTATTTGCACCTCCGCTCATTCGATTAGGTTTCAGCGTTATTGTGGTTCCGCACTCTTTAGCTGATTTGGTTTGTAGTTTCTTTAACTAACCAGGTATCAATGTGACGCTGATGTTACTATATGACATTATACTAAAATGGATTAATTACAATTGTGAAAATCTTTCAGATTTCTACCTAAGGACTTTTAGTCGTAAATGGAAAATCTTCGATTTTCATTGCTATTTCAAAGGATTTTCAGAGAGTTTCCACCGGTGCATCAACGATTCTCATTCGTCCACCAACACCTTCGAGTAGCATTGATTTATTACTGAGAATGACACCAACTGCTCGGTATCTGCCAACACCACCCGCGCGGTTTACTCGAGCTCGAAAGTGTATATCAACGACGGATTGTCTCATCAGGTCGAGGTGTTCTAGCGAAAAGTAATAAATTGGATACAGATTTCTAAAATCCAACTGTGATATTTGTAGACCAGTATCTACATTTTAATCGCGTCCCATATACGTCCCATATACGACAACAGGTTGTGATAAACTCGTGCAATCTGATTGTTTTCATAATCAAGTTGTATTTCCGCAGATGGTTCCTGCAGACCGTTTATTCTTAGTGTGACTTCAGTGACACCTAATCGATCAAGTATCTTAGGGGAATGTGTTTGACTCAACTCGCTCAGCGTTTTGTAGCGCAACAAATATATGCCGTGGAGCTGAAATACCCTGTCGTGCTGCCAAGTGCCATTTAACTACACCATCAACATTGTATTCCGCGGTATCTGCGGACACTAACAACCAGCTCAGTAATGATTTTCCTCCTTGATCCATGAATGATAACAACCGCGATTCTGCGACCATCGACGGAATTAGCACTGGCATCCACAATGAAAGTTTTTATAAAATAACTTTACTGGCAGCAACACCAGCAGCAGCACTGCGCCAGGTTGCATCATTATCAGTACCCTTTCGCGTAATCGCTATAGTATGCTTGGCCCCATAGATAACTTTTCGGACGTTCCTGCAGAATCCAAATATATGATGAAGTGCAATCGCGCATGAAAATCGTCGACGATCTCCTTGCAACATTGCTTTGCGTGTTGCGAATCCTAGGTTTTAATTGGGTTTAGCGCTTCCGAGAATATCAAAGGCACCAGCTGGTCTATCTCTGTGTTCAGGGGTATCAGGCTGTGGATCAGCTGCAGTAGCTCGTGGTGTGCCAATTTTAATATGCTGGATGTGATCAGCGTTATCAGTAATATCCTTCGCGAACATCATAGAAGGACCAGCCGATCTAGTATAATCGTCGGAATATCTTGCTAGCCCTATTATTGTTGTTGCTACATCAACCTCGCGTTCTATCGATTCAATTTCTTTGCCATCAATGAGATATCTAGCGCTTTCGAACAACGCCATGATACCATTATTGACAAAACCAACTACAACACCAGCGTCATATGGTGTATCAGCTGCAATATCTGTTACCAGTTCACCTTCGACTTCGATAAAGGCTTCACACGGCAAAAAGTATTTACTAGTATCATGAATTTGAAGTTCAATTCGCGATCGAAGATTTGGTTGTACTGCGAGATACGACAAATATTGATAATCGCGTACGGAATCATCTTTGAGTACTGGGGAGTCCATATCAAAGGTTGTGTCGGGTGATCGTCTGAACATTTTTTTATTTTAATACCCACTAGTCTAAATTGCAATTCAAAGAGTTTCATCTCAAAGTTGATTTTCTCTAAATGAATTCCTTGGGTTTTTACCCCTCAAAAAAATCATCCACATTGGTGAAAAATTACAAAAAAAACACCCAAAAACCATCAAAAATCAGCGAAAAACAATAGAAA
Source organism: Unio delphinus (assembly GCA_029339505.1). Lineage (NCBI taxonomy): Eukaryota > Metazoa > Mollusca > Bivalvia > Unionida > Unionidae > Unio > Unio delphinus. Next base: position 6,485,545 of record JAQISU010000142.1, read on the forward strand.
ATTGATACAAATTTTGAAAAGATTTTCAAATACAGAATAAAATTTATTCTAATAATTTTTTAGAAATAATAATATTTCACGGAAATCCTTTAGATGGTAAAATCATTTGGATGGAAATTCGTAGAATTTCAACAAGGCAATTTTCACCGATTACGACGTCGTTGTTGGCCGCTCCCCCGCTATCATATTTGCTGTTATATTTTCCTCCGCGGGCAGATCCACCGACGGGGTTATGATTAACGAAGTCAATAATGGCTTTGCCATCAGCACAAGTTTTTAATCTACGGCGTTATTTATTATTTTACTAACACTTGCAGGCATAACCGCAGTAGATGGTAGTGAAGTCATTCCTGGTTTCGAAAATCCCTTGGATTTTCTCCGTCGAACTAACACTGTTAGTTTATCCTTTGCAGCTGAAAACGCCTTCCCGGCAGCATCAACAACAGCACTAATACCCTTATCACGAATAACATCAATGGCTTTCATTGACAGTTGTTTTGCTATCGGCGCTACTTTTGGAGCCATTCTTGAAAATAATCCTATGATGGTATCACCGAGGCCATCTCCATAGTATGCGTGGTATTTTGGCAATCGTGAGTTTACTATGTACACGCTAGTTGGTTTATCATGATTGTAATGTATAATCATCTTATAAAAATCCACTGTGTTAAATTAAAAATCCTTTGGATTTCCCAAGCAATTTCCATTTCAGTCACTATGATACCCACGGCGAAAATCAGTATGATTTTCTGCTAACTCTTCAATGAAATCTCGATACGTACTAATATCCATGATACCACCTTGAAATAACCTCCTGCAGATATCAGCGGCTTCATTTATTATCTCCGGTGAGTTATTCCCAGCCCGTGAACCACTTACTAGTACTTCTAATCGTGCTATATCACTGAGAATATTATCCCAGCCCGTGAACCACTTACTAGTACTTCTAATCGTGCTATATCACTGAGAATATTATCAGGACATGGAAAATCTTTCAGATTTTCACCCATAGTATTTTTCCTTGCAAATCCCTTTCCTGTTTTTTTTTCTTGGTTTTTGCTTCTTTTTTTCTTTGTTCTTGTTGTATTTTTTCTTCTTGTTGTTGTATATCATAATTTTCAATTCCCCTTTGAAATGCTTTATACCCCAGCTCTCTCCTATTCAAACGACTAATATTTTTGTTTGTTTTATACAACCAATCAACCCAGTCATCTCGTGATATGGTACTATTTTTATACTCGTCTTCGAGAAAGTCCTTTCTTGAATAATAGCTTTGGACGGCAAAATTACCAAAAGCCTCATAATCGCTGTTTTTTTTTAATTGAAATTGTTTTCTTTTGTTCCATAGCCGGTTTGGTGAGTTTGTCTGTAAAAGAAACACCTCTCCTCGGAGTGGCACCTCTCTCATCTTCTTCGAGTGGTTCAGGTCTTTCAAGTGGTTCAGGTGGACCACCCTGTCGTTGCATTTCCATCTTAGTTGCTATATCACCTTGGAGTTTTTCAACAGCTTGTTTTGTTAGTCCAGTTTCTGCTGCTATTTTTTCAAGTTCACCAAGAAGAGGTCGCTCTGTTCTCTTCCCCTGTTCAGGGATATCTCCGTACACAGCTCGTTCAGTGGCCGTTTTCACACCTTCAGTGGCGCTAACGATCGGTTTAAAAAGTTCCTGCGAATCCATAGAAAAATCAGTCTGTGCGATTTGTCTTTGTTGTAACCTAATACGCACACTATCACGGAGGGGTAGTAGTTTATTTAATAGCTTCAATCGCGTTTTCGCGTTTCGTGTGGTTAATGATTGTCCTACCATATTGGAAGAGTATCACTATAATTCCAATTGTAAAGTCGTAAATTGCTTGCAATTTCAAGGACTTTTAATCCAAAGGATTTCAACAAGGGATTTTCACTACCAATAAAACTATATTTCAATAATTGCTATATTCTACAACTCCCATTCATAGTATCAAATTCCCTCTGTGTTTTGTTTGACTAAGCTCACCTAGACGTTATGAATGGGCCCATTCATCGCGTTTACCTGTGTAACGATATATCACCTTGGAGTTTTTCAACAGCTTGTTTTGTTAGTCCAGTTTCTGCTGCTATTTTTTCAAGTTCACCAAGAAGAGGTCGCTCTGTTCTCTTCCCCTGTTCAGGGATATCTCCGTACACAGCTCGTTCAGTGGCCGTTTTCACACCTTCAGTGGCGCTAACGATCGGTTTAAAAAGTTCCTGCGAATCCATAGAAAAATCAGTCTGTGCGATTTGTCTTTGTTGTAACCTAATACGCACACTATCACGGAGGGGTAGTAGTTTATTTAATAGCTTCAATCGCGTTTTCGCGTTTCGTGTGGTTAATGATTGTCCTACCATATTGGAAGAGTATCACTATAATTCCAATTGTAAAGTCGTAAATTGCTTGCAATTTCAAGGACTTTTAATCCAAAGGATTTCAACAAGGGATTTTCACTACCAATAAAACTATATTTCAATAATTGCTATATTCTACAACTCCCATTCATAGTATCAAATTCCCTCTGTGTTTTGTTTGACTAAGCTCACCTAGACGTTATGAATGGGCCCATTCATCGCGTTTACCTGTGTAACGATATACACGGAAATTATATAGGGGATTTTTGATCTGTTGTTTCGCCTTGGAATTAATAAGGTTTTTTCTAAAATTTTCTACGCAATAACGTCTTCATGATACACTAAAGCAATTTTCAATTACAAAAAAAAATCAAAATGAATTCTGGAAATGCTAACGTGTTGGTCTTCTTAGCACGTCCAGAAGCATCATACGACTATAGGTGATAGGTTTATACAATGGATGATACTTAATTAAAAACAGCACAAACCCATTTGGAACGACTCAGGTGTGCATTCATCCGAGTCACCCAGAGGTTACATGGATATGGATATATACAACAATGATATGAATAGGATTTTATACACAATAGATGATACTTAATTAAGGACGGCACAACAATATATTATAAGATGATAATGGTATATGTACAATGATAATGGATGACGGGGAAGGTCTACACTCAACCCGGAACTAAAACGCAACCAATAGAAATCAAATCCATGGTTGCATCGTTGGAAAAGGTCAACCATGTTATCGCGGACGATAACATGATTACGTTTTAATTCCAGTTGAATTTCGACACACTAAAACCCCCAATAGTATAAGAGACGAAGTTGTATATAAGCTACTCAATACAGGGAAGTTAAATACACAAGTGTGTGATTTTATTCTTCGTTGTGTAGAATACTGATTATTGACAGCGCTGAATTAACAGTGAATACTTGTAAAAAAAACACTAAGCGCGAGAATACATTATGTTCGATTTTCACCTATAAAACAGATAATTAATTTATCCTGGCGATTTGTGACAATATAACAGCCAATCAAAAACTACTAACGAAACAATGACAGTGTTTCAAACGGTAACTCTGTCATTGACGACTTGTCACACGCAGATACCTGAGCGAGTTATCTCCGCTAATAATACAGTTAGAGAAAACTGAATTTTTTGTCTATTTTTTCTGGAAATCGCCGAATTTTGAAATCCTTCTGCTACTCTTTGTACCGAGGGCGAACAAATATCGAAATATCTACCAGCTGCAGTCATATACTGAAATATTTTTATTTCGTTATTTTCCATATTAATTGATTTTATAGGTCTCGCCGCTTTCGAGTATTTCCCACTCCCACCTCGTTGTGCGTTTTCACGTTGTGTAACAGCTTGTAAATTATTCAAAGAATTATCAGTCTTGTTATTATTTATGTGATCAATAACAAAACCATCCTTGATCAATCCATAGAAACACTCGTATATGAAACGATGATTAAGATATTTCTTCTTTCCAGCTCCAAACCTCAAATATCCCTGATTATTCACAAAACCAACTGGGTTATGTGATTTGCAGTGTCTAACAACACCATCACGAGAGGCCTCATAATTTGTGATCACTGGGTGACATCTGAATTCTTGGTTCATTTATATATAATAATATTATTTGTCTAATTCATTAATTGGCTGAATTATAACACTACTTGAGAATCTAGCTATGTAGTCTTGGGGGGGGGGTTATAATCCTGCCATGAACGTCGTTGACTGAGTCGGAATTTTTTATTCTTTTTTTGTCATAATAACGCTTCAACTCCCAATACCGCTTACCGCCGCAACTGAGACATAACTGCGATTTGCCTCTAACCCCTACCCCACATTGGAGGAATGGTATCGGTCCATTGCTCCCTCGACAAAAGATTTACATGTGATACCCACAGAATTCATTTATGCATGATTTGTTACACGGGGTCTTTGATCCAATCATAAGCCATTTGCAATGATTCATTATATAATAAATTCTTTATTTAAATAATTGTTTTAATTATAACATGGAAGAATTCGAGAGATTATCGAACATTAAACCTTCTAAAAATGCTAAATTCAACTTAGATAGAGTATATGATATACACAAAAATCTAATAGACGATAGAGCCATATTGGATAAAATCAGAGAGTGTTTTAATGAGTTTAAGCGTGATGGAGCATCTCATACTTGCTCGACATTTCGAATTATTGGCGAAGAGGACATCAATGCTACCATGAGAGACGAAAGAGTCGCTGAGATACTTTCTGATCTTGACGCGAGGAAGTATTTCTTCAGAATAAAATTTATTGTCGTCGTCGATGAGGAATGGATTATCAGGGATAAATACGAACCAATCCTCCATGAAAGAAAAAAAACTGTCATCGTTAGTCGAAAGTCCAAGCCGGGTATGTTAACTGGAATTGATAGACCGTATTACATTAAATCTTATCCTGTAACAGCAATTGTTTATGGGATATATCCGCTAAATGATAAACCTGATTTAAGAAAATTATATCCGATGAAACAATCGTCAGCGTTGAATTGCGTAGCAACACGGGTAATAGAACACTTTGCAAATGCACAGCGAGGAAACAAACTAACCGATCTAAGACGCCAAAAAATTAACGAGTGGGAATTAACAGTGAACGAGCACGGGGCGACAATTAACGATGTAGCTAAATTAGAAGCATCATTAAAATTCCCAATATCAGTAAAGACAATAACCGGAGAAGTATTATACGAATATAAATCGAGGGGAGCTTCAATTGAAATTATCGACCACAACAAACACGCGTGGACACCTGCAGCAACAATATTTCCACAAGAAAGAACCAGAAGATATATCCCTGAAGAGTTCGTCGGGGAAAACTTCTATGAAAAGAAATTATTTGATGCTATTCACGCGATAACCAAAGATGACCCCGTATCAGTGTGGTTACTTAGAAGTGATGATGATCCCGAAATGGGATTTGATCAATTTGTAAGACCAAATGGGGAGTTATACCGCGCTGAAGAGTTAGATACCAGAATGAGAAAAATCGCTTGGCAATTTTCATCAGAGAATTTCGATGAGAAGCTGCTCACGAATAGTTTTACAGTTCCATCAATTGTAGCCCACTTCGCACGAGAAAGGAATTCGTGGAGTCCAGCAAGAAGTAATTTTCTCAACGACGTGAAGTTGAGTTGCGTCAAATACGGCCATGGTGGACTGTGGAATACAAAATACTCCCGCGATGGTATGATATCAATAGATATAACCGCGTGTTACCCTGGAAGTTTTCTCGGGTACGGAGAGTGTAATAAGTATTTTGTCCGATTTGGACACCCCACACATGACATGACCCGTGTTGCTATTAATGGCCCTTTACCGGATTTTGATTTAACTGGCTTCGCTCGTGTGGTATCATTTGAACTCGCAACAGGGATACATCCGTGTAGCTATGTTTGGATTGGCAGGCATATGTCAGAAAAGGCATGGATGCCGATAGTGCTACGATACATGATAGATTGCTCCATGCTAACATCGCTGATTGTTTCCGAAGCTAGTATATGCTATCGAGCACAGAAAGATGTTTGGCTACCACCACAACCCGATTTAAATGAAGTGATTAACGATCTAAAGGAAAGCTTTTCCAGATAGGGACCCAGAACGTTTCAGTGACGAATTCATTAAAAATATATTCGCGGTGAGGGAGGGTCACGCAAAGGATCTCGGACGAAGAATAATCGGTAAATTCACCCAGGGTGGAAGATACGACAATGCAAAATACTCATCGAGGTTGATCATAGATGACGCTGAATATGATTTTATCATAGCGGATTTAACGAATCGGGGAAAACTTGTAAATCGTAAGGACGCTTTCCTATCCAATGGAACACGATTGGGTACAGTTGTTACTTACTGTGATGGACATAGTCCTCAATGGACACACTTGAGAAGTTCCATGTTGGCTTACTCCGCTATCAATTTATTCTCGATGATAAATAGATTTCCAACCACCGCGGTCAGGGTAGCTACTGATTCTATGTATATACATAAAAAATATAAATCAGCCGTAGATGCATTTGTATTTGCTGGTGGTGAGAATCCGAATGATTCTCCATGGGGGTGCTGGAGATTTTAGCGGGAAAAGCTACTCGATTATTTTGAATCCGCAGATGTATCTATCAAAGACACGCACGTGTCACACCGAGATGATATTACTGAAATCCTCGGAATTTCTTTAGAAATTTCTGATGCTCCAACGCTATCTGATCCGATTTGTAGATACAAGACGGTTTATTTAAACGGCCCTGGTGAATCAGTAAAGACACCTCGTGCAATTGAATTATTTAACCGAGCCAGTATTTCCATGGTGGTACTAACGCCAACTCACAGACTCGCTAGAGAGATGACGCAGCAAGGAGTTCGTGCGTGCACATATCATAATTTCTTTCGGTGGAAAGGCGACACGTGGACTCCTGAACGGATGGGTGATAAATTCATTCCTGAAGTTGTAATTTGGGATGAAGTATGCACGGTATCGTTGAAAGTGTTACATGTATTTCTCACGTGGCTGTTAAACAAAAACACAAACGTCGTCATGTGTGGCGATCACGGCCAAACACCACCATTTGTCGGTGGATCCCCGCATGAGTGGTTAAAGGGTTTGGGGACTACTACGAAGAAATTAATACCGACCATAGATCACTTGATGAACAATTACGAGAATTAAAAAGCCGAATTAGACTACAACCTGATAAAATCAAGTGCGCGGTCGTCCGCGAGGTAATTCCAGAAACTTCCACGGATGATTTCCTGTCAGCGTGGAAACCCAGTGATCTGATCATCGCAAGTAGAAAAGCAGTCAGAGACACACTTCAGATGAAATTATTTGATTTGCATAAATGTAAATTTGCATCACTTCCAGTCCCGTTGAGCTATAGGCCCTCTGATACACGAAAGCAGAATATCGAAGTCGATATTCCACCAGGGACAGAAAAACGAAATTTAGTGTTAAATGATATTATACTGGTTGATATCAGCGTCGTCGAAGATGCATTGGGGAACTCAAAGAGTTCTGCTGATAAATCACCATGGACGCTGGGTTATTCAGCGACAATACATTCTTCACCGGGATTAACTATCACAGACACAATTGTTTGGATAGTAGATAATCGCATCGAGTGGTCAAATTTAGTCTATCTCGCGGTGTCCAGAGTACGACGAATAGATCAACTTCGAAGAGTTGTCCTTGAAAATCCTACGGATTTTGAAAATGACAATGCAATAGGTGCTATACGCGATGACTATGTCAAGAACATAGTTAGAAAAAAACTCTCTGGTTATAAACAACAGGATAAAAAACATAATAGAGAATTTGATATTGATGCTGAATTAATAAACACGCTAAAACAAACACAGACTAATCACTGCGCGAGTTGCAATTGTATAATGCTTTGGGGGTTTTCGAGTAACAACCCTCGTCAATTTACCGTAGATAGAAAGAATAACAGTCTCGGTCAGACAATAGATAATGTGATGCTGACTTGTCTTGAGTGTAATAGACGCAGAGGTGCCACCACAATGCCCTTGGGGGTGCTAGTTAAGCCCAATTGAATATCCTCTTGTATCACTTGTAGCTGTTGTCGAGTAAATCCACACTGAGGGGCAATTGAATCTAGTCTATAGACTGCTGGTCTACCCGTGGACCGTGTTACGCCCGATATTTTATGCGCGGTGACACTCCAAATAAGATCAGTAGCTCTTTTTATGCCACCTTCCAGCTCTCCTGGTTCGTATAAATACCTGACAGTGACATTACTACCAATAATTGTTTCGGAAACGCTAGCATGAAAATCTTTTTGTGAAATTCTTCGAATTTCCATTTTAGGTATAGACGCATTCTTAATCGCGTTGAAAGGTTTCATGTTGATTGCTCTAGTAATCTCGTTAATGAGCGCGGTAATCACAGCTGGTCATCTTTTAACCCATTAACGAGATTTTTTTTCTTGGACGAATTCTTTCGCGTATTGGTATCCAAATAACCGTTCAGCAAGAGTCCGATTAAACCGCTCAACAATTGCCTGATCGCGGTGTAACGCAGTATGCCCTTGTCGTAGGGTGACATTATGATGTTTCATTGTGGATGCAACCACACCCTGAAATTCCTTGCCAAGATCAACTTGTAATAGATTCGGCCAGCGCAGAGGACCCTTTCGATAAATCCTCTCAAACGCAGAAGCGACCGCAGTTGATGATTTTGTCTTCAGCGGTTCTGCTTGTTTGTATCGACTCGCAATATCAACTATGGTTAACGCGTACTTGTAGCCGTTATCATGTGGCACAAATAATAAATCAGCCTGATGAACTTTATTAGGAACAGTCACATCAAAATGCGAGTAGTTAATTTGTTTAGGTGGACGTAGATAAATCTGCCATATCGCCTGTTTTGATAACCAATTAGCCGCAGTGGCTCTTTTCACTTTTGCAGCGTTAGCGAGTTTACTGATTGCAGCGCTACCCTTCCAGTATCCCCTCGGAGAATAATAAATAGATTCCATATTATTAATTACCCAGCTCCGAGCATCAATTTGGTTTTCATAGCCGATTTTACTAACCATGAAGACAATTTTTCTCTGATGGATTTATCAGGAATAGCATTCAACGCGTGAATTAATTTCACATCCGCAAGATGTCTATGCTGCAAATTACTGCTTTTATATGCAACATCATGAGCGTGACACGCCCTATCAATCGCGTTTATTGGATATTCACCCGATCGGGGCTGGTTTTGATCATCGAGTCTGATATCTAATCGTGTTCCGGGTCCACAGTAACTATATCCAGGAAGGTGTTTTTCTCCTGGATACTTTCCCATGGGGTTCCAGGGAGTTTTAATGACTTGGCTGCAATATCACCTCCGAGATTTTTTAAAGCCTTGGTTGAAATCCTTTCAAGGGCACCGGAAATAAATTTAAATTTCTTTGTACCACACCGTACGCATTTACCAGAAAGCGCTGATCGGTTGTGTTTAGTTGCGATCGTCGTCAAGTCATTTGTGCCAGTACGCGCCTTACACTTCACACAATATAGATCCATGATATTGTTATATAGCAAACATGAATGTAATTGATTATTCAGCTACAAAAAAACTACCGCATAAACATCATGCGATGTTACCAAATTCTACTCGAGCGATTACTAAACCAATTGCTAGCATACGCCATATTGTCACAAAATCCATAGTGGTGTATTGCTAAGATGAAAATGGTTTTCAGACAAAGTATCAGATCACTTCTTTCACAATATAGATTTATAAATTTATTTAGTTATATGGATATGTCCGTAATTGATTTTTCAGCTACAAAAAAACGGCCGCCTATTAAACACCATGCGATGTTACCAAATTCTATTCGAGCGATTATAATCGGACCATCTGGAAGCGGTAAAACACAACTGTTAATTAATTTAATAACTAGATGGATGAAATGGGATAAGTTGTATTTAGTCGCCCCGAGCATAGACGATCAACGATGCTATGAAGTGTTAAAGGACTTCAACGAGGCCGCGAAAGAAATTAATGGAGATGACGTCATTGAGTTTATAACCGATATCGAAGAAGCACCGAGCATTGATGATATTGATGGGAGTATTAACAATTTAGTTGTATATGACGATGTAATGTTAGATAATTAAAAAAATCCAGCCAGGATATTCTCGCGAGGTAGACACAAAGACACTGATGTGATATATGTCACTCAACGCTACACGCAAATACCAAAAGTAATCAGGGATAACTGCAGTATGCTATGTGTATTTAACGACGTTGATACTCATACGCTGAGAAATATTTGGCAAACTTGGTGCGGTGGTGATATGGATCATAACCAATTTAGAAATTTCTTTAGCGCGGCTCAATCAATCCCACACGGATTTATGACGATAAATTTATCAGATCCTCGGACACGATATCGTGTCGGTCTTGATAATATATTCGGGTGAAAATCTCTGATGGAAATTGCTGTGCAATTTCAAGTTTGCGAATTTCAATTCTGCGACGACTCCTTGCACTTATTTTTTCGCGTGCGGAGGAGGGTATCAATGATTCGCCGGGTCTGCAGAGTAGTCACCAATGCTGCGCATTGGGGACACCTTTCGCTGTCAAGTGTTGCGCGTGATGATACCCTCTTTTTACCCCGTGGAAGCCTCAAATGAGCTAAATAAACCTTTTTATTTTCATGAACATTCCCGATAGAAGCGTTATTTACATAAAATAACGAGGTCTGTTCACCCCCTCTGCTGCTGCAGGCATCCCCTCCAACCACCAACACATGTTAGAATTACAAACCAGTTTAAATAATATAGGCAAATGGGCTGTTAAATGGGGATTCAGGTTCTCGCACCAGAAAACGGTAGCAGTCCTGTTTACCCCCTATAGGAAAAACATTATATACACTAAACTCACCCTACAAGATCAGGAGATTAAATTTGTTAAAGTAGCAACATTTCTGGGTATGTACTTTGACCAACATTTAACATGGTCATATCATATTAATGACCTTGTTAAGAGGTGTAATATAGATCTTAATCTAATTAGAAGCCTACAAGGCACACGTTGGGGCGCATGTCAAAAAACAATTATGATCCTATATAGGTCACTAATTAGATCTAAACTTGATTATGGATGTCAGATATATGCAACGGCATCATCAACCCAACTACACAAACTTACAAAACTTCAGCGCAAAGTGCTACTTATAGCAACTGGCGCATTACCATCAACGTCGACGGCAGAATTGCAGGTTTTGACAGGAGAACCAAGACTCTATCTTCGAAGACAGGAGGTCATGTTAAGATATGTAGCCCGTCTATCAACTCATGACCAATCACACCCCACCTTATAGGCTATTAGAAAATGTAATAAACCTCTCTTAAAACGAGGGAAAAACAATAACTCGTTTGGTAAAATAGTACATGAACTAAAAAAACAACTAACAGTAGACATTTTTCAAGTAGAAAAGCACAAACTCACAAAAATAAATTCTTGGAAAAATGTACCAATAAATGTGGATCTCTCCCTTCAAAATAAAGGCAATAAAAAACAGGACCAGCATTACTTAAAAATGCTAGCAAATGAAAAAATTAACAATCAATACACTCAACACCTCAAAATCTACACTGATGGCTCCAAGAGTGCGGACCCCGATAGGACGGCAGCGGCTTGGGTTATACCAGCCTATAATATCCAAATGGGTAGTCGCTTACCGGCGCACTGCTCTTTTTTTACTGCTGAATTCTGGGCCATCATTGAGGTTTTGGGTTGGATACAACAACATAAACCTGCTAAGACCCTAATTATTAGTGACTCACTTAGCGTCCTAACATCTATTAAAAATAATAACAAAAACTAGGAAAAACTTCCTTGCTCAACTCCAACAAATCATTGAACAGTTAAAAATACAAAACATAGCAGTAGACTTTCTATGGGTACCTTCACACATAGATATAAAAGGAAACGAATTACCTGATCGATTAGCTAACCGAAACTCAATGACCCGAATTGTGTGTCATTAAATTATAGTCATACTGAAATGTATAGCTTAATATACAATATAATAAATAACATATGGCAGAAAGATTGGAATAGTGCTACAAAAGGAGAGAACTACGTACAATTGATTAAAAAAATGATAGGAATCCAATAATTTTAGGAAGAACAAGATTTGAACAAATTAAAATGAGTAGAATTATACTAGGAAACACAAAGCTGGCTAACAGCTTTAGTAAATACCTTGGTCCCTTCCCGCATAACATTAACTGCTTCCACTGTAAAATACCTGAAGACCTAGAGCATATATTTAACAATTGTATTATTAACATAGAAGAAAGAAATATATTTAAAAATAAACAATCCATTGCTAAAGCTCCAAGCACATACCCAGAAATGCTTAAATTAAATCAGTGTAATATACACACAACCACCACCAGTATCATTAACTTTCTTAAAAATACGGGCATAATAGAAAAAATTAAAATTATACTAATAACAAGAAAGCTTAGGAAGTTAAACGACTAGGCAACAATAATCAACTAATTTTAATATTAAATATAGGGGAGTACTAGATAATAACATAAGATAAACAATCTTTCTAGTTAATATGTCGCCTTGGTCGTTGAGCGCTGCCAAGGAAGTGGGGTTGGGTGTAAATAATAGGTCTAAGGTAGACCTTACGCAAATGCGAGTTTACACTCACCCACATCCACAACCTGGTAGCGTCGTTCGCTAAACCGGGCTAAAACATCATATATCTTATATCTAGATAATATGTGGCCCTGGACGTTGAGCGCTGCTGGGGAAGTGGGGGAGGGGGAGCGTAAATAATAGGCCTAAATTGGACCTTACGCAATTGCAAGTTTACACTCAGCCACATCCACAACCCTGTAGCGTCATTCGCTTAACCGGGCTAATGTGTAATTGACAATTAATCAATAGTAGGTAAACTTAATGTAGTCTGGGAACTCTCCTCACTTTCAAAACATTCCTTCTCTCCTATCGCCTTCTATTACATGCAGCCCCAAGGACAGCACACATTTAACAAATCAACTTGCTTATATTTAGATAGAGACCCCTGTTAAGCACATACATCTAGAATGGGGCTTTTTTGCCCATATAATTATAAAAATAAACACCTATATGGTCTCAAATAGTGAATATGAGGTAGTCTAAGTCCAGGCTATCAGGCCAAGCGACACAATGTCGCATTAAAATGAAATTACAAATATATCCTCAAATTAATATTGTATGAGGTAGTCACGCCCAATGATATCAGGTCCAGTGACATAAGTGACAATATTAGTACATATTATAACTAGATTGAATGCCGCTGACATATAAAATTCAACAAACTACACAACACAACAGCTGGTCCATTTGGGATGCATGTATATAAACCTATGACAGTTAATGGCACAGGATAAATTCTAAATTTCCCCTTATATCATCTATGGAGATGAAATGCAGCGACTACAAGGAAGGAAGAGAAAATAGTCTAACTGCAAGAAGGACGACAAAATGATAGTGAGAAGATACCAGTGCACAGAAATGACAATATGAACAAGAATGGTGCTATTCCTGACAATTGACAAATAGGAACAGAAAAGGACAGACTACAACAACTAAACAGTCCTTTCTATGACTTTTTGCCATATTAATAAATTATTTAAACAAAAAAAAAAATTATTAAAAAAAACAAAGTTTTTACATTTAAATTTTCCTTATTCTCCATTTATTTTATTCAAAACTCAGACCTATGAATAACATAAAGGGATCTCCGTCTGCACCGTCCACGTCTGCAAACATGCTCTAGGATTCATACTAGAAACGCCTGGATTGGCTCCACACACGTGAAAAGCTCTGATCATTATTGCTGTGTGGTACCCCAGTCAAACGATGTGTGGTGTTCACGGACATCCCAAAACATTTCGACAATTAAAGAAGATATACGGGTACCTTAATGGGGTCTTTGATCAAGGATTTTTACTTCTTCCTTTACTTATTCATTTTTATTCCTTTATTTAGTTTATTCAAAATTCAGACCTATGGATAAAGGGATCTCCGTCTGCACCGTCCACGTCTGCAAACAGGCTCTAGGATTCATACTAGAAACGCCTGGATTGGCTCCACACAAGCGAAAAGCTTTGTTCACTGCTGTGTGATACCCAGTCAAATGATGTGTGGTGTTCACGGACATCCCAAAACATTTCGGCATTACAGAAGACATACGATTGTAAACCTACGGGTACTATAATGGGGTTTTTAGTCAAGGACGAGGGGCGTTGACCAGGGGCCCCAAAATTTTTCCCCCCTCATATCAACATGAGCTCTCAGCCTCTTGGATTGGTACGAGAACTCTATTTGGCAAACCACAAGCAACAAACATGAACATTTTGGCTCACCGTTTAAATTTATTTAACCATTAACTTAACTGATATTGACTCAACTGTCATGTGTCACTCTGACACCCTTAGAAATTATAAGTTAGGGAGATTTGTCCTCGCAGAAGGGCTTATCTCATGATAGGGACTCACTAATGTACTCTCAGTACTAGAAGGTAGGGTGATAATTGTTAGGAAATTTTGATGACTTACTCAATATGGTATAACTGCATAGGTGGCTTACACATCATTGGTATAGGATGTCCAATAGTCTAACTGGACCAATTTGACAATATTGCAGGTACGGCGGATTGCGGGTCGTGTGTTGTGTGCACCTTAAGCCGCGGTTGCTCCCGTTCTGGGGCCCTTTCCTCCTTTTTCTCGACGCAAGGTACTGATAGGCTGACGGATTGATAGGATGGGTGTGAGTCTCACTCTAGTCCTACCATCCAGAGGGCTTACATTCGTGTAAATAGTCACTTTTTAGTGATTCTACACGACGCCCTAATTGGAATGAACCTTAAATGCCTATGGGGAAGTGGCACCATTCCTTCCCCGTGGGAAACTAAATGGTCAACGACATGTTGACTTAAAATAGTGAGCCATATGGCCATAAAACACAATTAATTTTACTATATGTTCTCTACATATTATTCTCAGCACTGACCTTTCCACAGTGTGACAATCAATACAAATCATATGTTAATCTAAAATACCTCCAAAGATGACTTCACGGTGAAATTCTTGTCAAGGGTTGACCGGCATTTTTTTGAGTGGCTGCACTGTAAACAAAGCAGCATGTACACAGAACACTGATTTCACTTCCGGATCATCACTAAGGCCTAATTACACAGTGTGCACTGTTGCCAAATTACACACTGACAAACACTCTCTCTGCTCATATTCTCAAGAATAAACAATTACCTTTAAATCCCTACCAAATATGCATCAATATAACTCTTCTATCGCCATCAAAATGAGAGAGGAAAAGATGTTCTAAATATAGACTGGAACTACATTCGTACTGAACTGGAAGTATTAATTAGGATGCGAGTCCTGTCTGACAGGCCCAACGTTTTGGGGCAAATTTTAGCAAAACTTTTATATTTGAATGCCACACCTATTTGAACTTTATACATAAGTCTTTTTGAATTTCCTTGCTTACAAGACATGTGATACCTGCTGGAAAGTGTGTAGTGCTGGTGCTCCACAGGGTGCACGTGCTGATTCATGTGCTCTTGAGAAACCAAAACTAAATTTGCTATATCTTCCTTAATTATAGGACGTATTCAATGCTGTAAAAACCTAATTGTAACACAAGATAAGACCTGTCTGAAAATATGTTAAAAATTTATACATTTTGATCCTTTAAAATTTTTATAAAAATTTAAATAAACATTTAAATTTATAAACTAAATTTTATTAAAAAATTAAATTTTCATAAAAGTTTGAAAACAGATTTTGACAAAGTTTAGACAGAAAAGTTGATCAATCAATAGTATTTAAAATAAATGGTGGTTTGGGTCTGTGCAACTGAGAACATTTTTCCCAAGGGTAGTAAAGTAGCATAATTCATAGTGATTTTGGCAACAAACCATAATATGTCTGTCAAGGTGCATATAGGTGTACACACTAAAATGGCAACAACAGGTGTTATGTTCCATATTTATTGTGTCAGGTATTTCGGCAGTTATTTGTATAACTAATAGTGCACTCAAATTTAAACATCTGATGGGACCACTTCCATGTTATATAGGAAAATTGCATTACATTTCAGTGTCGATAACTACAAAAAGCGACAATAAGATAGGAAAATACAGTTTTAGACAGGCTTTACCTTACTGAACAATGGTGCTAATCTCTCTCATGAAGATCTAAGCCATGTTATTGAGGTGCTATATATTAGTGTGGTGATATGATCACTTATGGCAGTACACTGCATATGTCCTTATGAAATCTTGCTATCACCACCAGACTACTGGAGAGCTTCCAAGCTGATCCACCACTAACACTTTGTTCCAGATACCAGCCTAGACCTGAAAAAATATACAATGTTTCACATATATCTAGAAAACAGTAAGATGTATGCAAATGAAGTTAAAATGTGATTTCCAAATAACATTCAGGCTGCAAGCATAGGAAATAAATATTAAACTTGACAGAGTGACACTCAGAAATGTGAAGTAATAGTCATGTATTAAAGTAATAAATTCATCCTAAAATTATATTAATATTCTATGAGCATATCTGGTCATTTACAGGTTAAATAACTAATCAGGTAGACTATGCATCACAAACTTTAAGGAAATATTGGGACGGTGAGGTTTGATCATTGGTGGAAACATTAGTAAATGCCAGTATACAGGAAAGTCAAGCGACAATGTAGTAAAAAAGAATATATTACACGATGTGACTCATCTTGCGAAGGCAAGCTTTCCCTTCGTACGAACAATATAGACCAGAACTCGTCGATTTTCTTACAAAAGTAAATTTGTCGCAATATTTGTTTTAAATTTCATACCTCAAAGACCTTTGTCATTTAAGTTATTTTATCATTTGCACAGAGGCTAACCACTTGCAATTCAATTCCATAGGGATCAATAACTAATGGTATTCGTTCTTGAACTGTGCTGCTACATTTACACGCTTTACAAAAAGTGCGTGTGTAATCGGTAAACTGCTGCGTAAACAACATAAATAATTTATTTTTTTAAATAATATAAATTATGAAGGTACAGTTGCTACACTGCATTCTTGCTTCACGCAATTAATTACGGATTTAGATAACCCATTCATTCGTTCAGATATGCTTCATTGGTGAGTTCTTCAGACGGGTTAATTTTATGATTGTAAATTCTCCATTAAGGTCATTGCTTGAATCACGTATTTTTAGAATTCTGTATTTGTCTCATATTGAATAATTTAGATATATGTCATTCCACTCTAATTACTTCAGTGTACAGAACGTAGAGGAGAATGATCTCGAATTTGTATGCCATGTATGACGTTACGAGAAACATGCAAAATAATTGAAATCTGATGACGAAACTCTCATGATAATGTAATATATGTAATCTTTTTAATTAGAATAAATTATATAGATTGCCTTGATAAAGCCATGTGGCTGAAATGCATACTCTAATGACAAATAGTGGACACAAAATCTAACTGGGTTTTGTAGATACATGAATAGGAATAAAATGAGTGGCCTGAATGTTTGTCACAGTTCCAAACTGAAATGGCTGAGGTCACCATTGATGTACGAACTATAGTAGAGCCTGGCTTCACAGGTTACTTGTGGTTTTAATAATAATAATAATAATGAAGACTTTCCGTAGCGTGTAATCTTTAGAAGCTCTTAGCGCTTTAGAACATCTAAAATTATATGAATCCAAAAACACAAACAAACACCATAAAAGAAACAAAAACATTATTTTTTTCAAAAAATACAGAAAATATTAAGATTCTAAACATTATTAGGTCTTTAAGTTTATTCTTGCAGTCGGAAATGGTGAGTTTTAAGAGCACTCCTGAAAGGGGTTACTGTCTTTGTGTCTAATTTTAACGGGCAATTCGTTCCACGTTACTGGGCCCTGGTATACAAAAGAACGTTGTCCATATGACTTCGTTTTCACAGTGGAAATAATGAGTATAAGAGTGTCAGAAGAGGAGCGTAGGTATCATGCTGCTGTGTATACATGGGTGAGCCTAAATAGGTATGTTAAACTGGAGTTTTGTCAGTAAAATGTAGCACAGATAGCAAATTGTGTTTTTGATTCTGGATCGAATGAATTCTTAATATAAAATGATTGGTTCTTGTTAGGGTCATGTTAAGAGTACGTGATATAAATACGATCACACAACTCCACCCCCACAAACTTTATTTCTCAATTTAGGGATTTTTTTCGAAACTGGATTTTAGAATACTATATCGTCCTTGTTATATAAAAATATTCTGTTTTGGGGGCATTTACACCTGATATCAAGTTTTTCTGTTGTAGCCAAGTTTGCAATAAGTGTTAACGTTTCCTCAGGTCAGTTGAAAGATTAATTAGTTTTTCTGGAAATATTTGATATGCTCATCAAAATTCTTGGACAAAGACCGTTTATCAAATTTTATTCAGATTTCCAACACCGGAGTGTTAAATCTTGTGAGTCTACAAGGAACTAGATATTAACATTACAGGCTATAATATACGTAATCGTATTCCATCTTGAATATTCTAACTTGAATCTATTACATTTAATTACTGTACTAGAGCTTCTGTAATTTAATTCGTTTATTAATCTTGGATAAACATTAGATTTGATTCTTAAAACATTTTTTTGCTGTTGTCATCATCATCATTATCATCATCATCATCATCAGTCTCTTGAGCTAGTGTGGTAGTTGAGGCACTGTGCTGCTGAACTGCTTGCCCGTTCCTTCCACGTGTCTCGATCATGCGCCAATGCCTGTGTCTCCGAAAAACTTGTCATGGTCCATTTCGTGATGTTGTCAGTCAACTTTTGTCTCTGTCTACCTCTCCTTCTGGCACCCTGGACTCTGCCCTGCAACATTGCTGTAAGGTGCCTGTATTATGCGTTGCTGCCAGGGTCCATATCTTATATGAATGCAAAAAGATTCAGATAACTAGTGATATCAATAGTCTGATTTTAGTTTTCAGATAGATTTTCTTGTCTCTCCAGATGGTTCTTGGTTTTAATATAGGTGCCGTTGTTTTTGCTGCTCGTGACAAAGGTTTTGTTCTTGATCCCTCTTCGGTGATGATGGAACCAATATATTTGAACTGGCCCACTGTTTCTTTGTTACCGTCCTCTGACTTTAATCTTGGCTGAAATTTGATTGCCACGATTTGTCATCAGCTTTGTCTTCTCGGCGCTTATCTCCATGTCAAGTCTGGAACATGTTTCATTTAGGTTCTTCACTAAAGTTGCAAGCTCGTCTTTACTGCTTGCCAGCTAGTCAATGTGGAACGAATTGCCCATTGAAACTTGAAACAAAGACACAGTTATTCTGTTCAAGGGTGCTCTTGAAATTCACCTTTTTCGACTGCAAGAACATACTTAAAGACCTAAAGTTTTGTACCTTAAATATTTTTCAGCATTTCTAATGTTTTCCAATTTTATTGTTTTTGTTTGGATTTGTTTTAGTTCTTGTTTATCTATAGTCATATCATTATTGATGTTCTAAAACACCTAGAGCTTCTAAGGTTTATACAAAGTCCTCATTTTTATTATTATCGATGTCGTTTGCAACGTGTAGGTTGGTGATGTTACGCCCTCCGATGCTGACTGTCCAACAATGGGTTTCCAGGGCTTCGCTCATGATGTGCTCTAAATAGATGTTGAAACGCGTGGGTGACTGAATACAGTCTTGACGTACTTCAAATGTTGTCTTGAACCTGTCCCCCACAGAACCTTGAGCAATTACTACACTGGTAGCCTTGGCTTGATGGTATTTGTCAACTGTTAACCCATGTTGTACTTCTTCATTGTGGCATACAACGTCGCATGCCACAATCTGTCATAAGCCTTTTTGCAATCTATGAACACATGACACATGTCTTGATGATGTTGTGATTAGTTATTCACACAGAAACCTGAGATTGAATATTTCTTCTCTTGTGCTCGCTTCTTCTACTCCGGAACCCGGAACCCTACCTGTTCTTTAGCGATTATAATCGCTTTCTTTGTTAGCGTTTATTAAAACTTAATAACAAGCCAATTTTAAAACAATGTTTAAATCTCTCTCTCTCTCTTTCTCTCTCTCTCTCTCTCTCTCTCTCTCTCTCTCTCTCTCTCTCTCTCTCTCTCTCTCTCTCTCTCTCTCTCTCTCTCTCTCTCTCTCTCTCTCTCTCTCTCTCTCTCTCTCTCTCTCTCTCTCTCTCTCAGACACACACACACACACATGCATAATAGCCAAAACGTGCTATTGGAAAATATAGAATAACTGACGACACTTCAGGGAAAGCAAACGAAATGGACCCAATCAAGTTAGAATAATTCGAATTCTCTATCCATATGCAATATATGATAATTTTGATAGAACTTGTTTACAACTTTAGAAATGTCTTTTACGAATCTGAAACGTTCAATATAGTATATATTTTGTATATGTTTCATAGCAATACAGAAAGATAAAGGGTTTTCCTGGGTTCTTTCTCTACCAATAATACTGGCCGCTATGTATAGTCTATCGTGTGCTTACAAAATGGCGTTAAACCCTACAACTACTACAACAACAACCTGGGAGGTCGTCATGGTATGTGGTTATTCGTCATGGAATATGTCCTACAGTGTTCTCGGCTTTAGTGATACCAAGTTCAATCCTTTATGGTTTAGGAAAAATGCACTGACTGTAATCGATGTTTTTGTTTTTCTTTATCGTTTGCTTTCAAACCACCTTTAGCCCATGAAGCGACCAACAGAGACACGCAGGGTTAGGCAATAAAAAGAATCTCTATCTAATAATGTCTCCAAACTCTTGAACCACATATCTCTCTCTCTCTGTCTCTCTGTCTCTCTATCTCTCTCTCTCTCTCTCTCTCTCTTCATGTATATATATATATATATATATATATATATATATATATATATATATATATATATATATATATATATATATATATATATATATCCAAAGAAAGACAGACAGAGAGGGCAGCGAGTTTGTTCTTTCACAATGTGCACATAATTAATTATCATTTCAGGTTGAATGCAATTGCAATGATCCACAAGATCTCACTCCATCTATTTTCCAGATGCACTCAATGGAAGTAGCAACGGGGTCATCTTGGAGGTCGGAAGTGTCGTCAGTAGTGTATGGGGCCCTGGAGGAGATATTTCATTCTGGAAGGCATACCGATACAGAAATCATAGTACAGAGCAAATCATTCCGCTGTCACAAAGTAATCCTTGCTACAGTGTCTAAATATTTGACGCAATGTTTTCCTCAGGTATGCGTGAATGCTTTAATAGCGTTGTGAATCTTCACGGTATAGAATGCTCAACATTTGAAAATATTTTGGATTTTATATACTCAGGAAAGGAATCTATCGATACAAATAATGCAGAAAACTTGTTAAAGGCTTCGTCCATGTTTCGGATTAAGCTTTTGCACGAGAAATGTGAAGAGACATGTGAGTGTTGAAAATTGCATCAGGGCTTGGAGACTAGCACGTGATTTCTAATGCCAAACACTGGCTAAGAAAGCATGGGCTTTTATTGTGGAGTATTTCATCGAAGTTTCTCGAACAGAAGACTTCAATTATATGCATGCAGTAGACATTATTGCGATGGTCAATGACAATGAACTCAATGTAGCCAGTGAAGAGATCGTTTGCGATGCAGTCTTTAGGTGGTACAACTTGATTCCGAAAGTAGAAAAGACAGTGTACTAAAGCTGTTTGAGTCCCTTCGGCTGCCTTTATTGAGTTCCGAATATTTGCTTCACGAAATAAAACCGATGAAGGTCGTGTCCGAAAATCCACGATGTAGAAGTATCGTGAAGGAAGCCATAAGCTATCAGATGTTACAAGCTAGGAGACCTGATTTAAATTCTTCACGGGTGGCTTTCCGTAACTTCTCCAACATGGAGGAAGTGCTTGTTGTTTTAGGTGGCTACAATGACAAAGGCGATAAAATGTTGGATGTCATGGCTTACAGTTTTCTTCAAAAGAAATAGTTTTCCTTTTCTCCTCTTCCAATAAAACTTAGTAGAGAATTTGCTTCTTGTGTTTATGGCAATGATATTTACGTGTCGGGGGGGGGGGTCAACAAAAACAGATAACCTTCTGTAATATCGAGCTGAGAACAATGAGTTGATTGTATGCCCAGCAATGACACAAGGACGCAGAAGACATGCCATAGTTGCCGTTGGGGAGTCTCTGTTTGTTCTGGGAGGATTTGCTGACAGAGATACAGACGAAGCCGAGACAAAATTTAACTTCTGTCTTGGAGTATGGAGTCAACACTCGAAAATGGGAAACAGTAGGGAAACTCGCGACTCCTGTTCGATCTATGTTTTTTTTTTTTTTTAAATGGTTTAACGCCATTTTTCAGCACAATATAGGCTATACATGGCGGCCAGTATTAATGATGGAGGAAGAAACCGGACAAAGCCCGGAAAGAACCACCGACCCACGAGAAGCTACTGGCAAGCTTTCTCACATAACTACATTTGCCGAATCTTAGACTCGAACACACGCAGACAGAGGTGAGATGGCAGTGGTCCGTAACAGACAGCGCTTTAGACCACTCGGCCATTCGGGGCCCCTGTTCGATCTATGTCTGCATCAGTCAGCAAAGAAAAGATCTTTGTTTTCGGAGGCATACTCAATGACGAGAAAGAGACACAAATGGTTCAGTGTTTTGACACAAGGCTTCACACGTGCTTTGTTGTCACCGACATGCCATATCCTTGCAAGCTTTGCAAATCCGTTGTTTGTGACAAACGTATTTTTATCATCTGCACGGACGGAAACATTTTTGAAATGCACGATGATCTGCGATGCGCACGAATTGCCAAAATCAAAGACTTCAATCGGCGAAGATTCGGTGCCGTACACTACAAAGGGACGATAATGATATTCGGTGGAGAGTATGCGAGTACCACACATCGCGATATATTTTCCTTTAATGTCGACATCGAGGAAATAACAAGTTTTACTGATGACAATTTTCCGTTTGGTGTTAACTTTGGAGGCCTTAAAATTGTTCTTCATAAGAGATTTTTAATCAAAGAGTTTTCAGTCGAGTATGACTAAGCCTAATGAACATAAATATACTTTCACACAGAACTAGATATTTCCTAAAATCTGCAGTTTTGCTAATAACGCATAATTCATGTCTTACTGTCCATAGTTCAACATTTATTTTCTATGGAGTGGGAGTGGGTGAGTGATCGCTTTGGGGGGGTTGACGGGGTGTGGTGTGGTAAAACGACTATGAAATTATAAATATAAACCAAATCAAACCACGTACTGAACAGTGTTGCTTTGAAGAGACATTGTACAAATTGTCCACACGCTGTACATTCTCTGATTGATGGAGTAAATCAAAAGGGACTAAACTCAGAAAAGATTAAGTGTAAACTCCAAGAAAATCGCAGATTCCACGATATTTGGCACATATATGATGGATGTAAAACATGCTTTGTGCTTGATATCAGGGAAAACTGTGCTTTTAACACGCCTTTGACAATCATTGTTTATGGAACTCTCAACTTTACATAAAGCCTGCGTCGATACCAAACGATTTGCTTATTTCAATCAGTTATACCAAAAGCTTTGTTTATTCCAATCCATTTAGAACAAATGCTTTGTTTATTGCAGTCCGTTGATGCCAAACTTTCAGCTACAAATAATGTTTGTATATACTGTAGTATTTTATTTTTAATTACATGATAATTGTTTTAACGTGAGTCTGAAATTATTGGTTGTATGTATGTATCTACTGTAACTAAACATTGATCATACCGTTTATGTGTTACGGATGTTAATAACAGTATGGACGGTATACAAAAAAAATGGAAATATAAACATATTTATGATAAAGATTACTTCTTGTATTTTTATATAGCGACATTGTAATAACTGAATATATTTTTCCCTTTATTTACTTTTTTACATCTAGAGTCTTCTTTCTTGAGATCAATTCATTGTATTTTGTATTTATTTATAGCTGTATATATGCATGTTTTGTGTATGCAAGCCATGTAATGTGTTTCTTTTTAATTCTTTTAAAAGATTTGGGGGTTTCTGAAATAAAACAACTTATAACATATCCTCATGATTTCCTTTCCAGAAATCATTCAACCAGTTTGTACATATATTTATGCATTCATTTACATATTTTATCAAACACTTCATGGACAAGGTAAATTTCATAAACATCTGTCAGAGCAACCTTTTTTCTTTTTCAAACACCTTATTGTTCCAAGCAATGTTATGGCTTATTCAATCCTCATTTTGTGAGGCAAGGAAATGAAAATGTATACAAGGTACAATGGTTGGTCTTGCTGTTCAAGGGAGCCATAGATTGCACCCCGTTATGCGTAACATGCCTCATACTAAAGAGGCAAGAGTGTTTTTTTTTCTACATGTTACATTATTTTAATGTAGTGAATTCGGTTCGATTTACTCCATGCTGAACGAGCAAAGTGCTTACGATGCGAAAACCGATCTACATTGACTTCATTGACCTTGTAGTACACCATAGCTAGGGTACATAAAGAATTCTGGTATACTCCTCACTTTTTACGACCTGAAAAGTCTTGTCAGTAAGCGGGCCAATTAACGAAGCAAATCTACAGAGGTGCGTGAATTATAAAACTGCATTGTGTTCTGGCCATATCATATGTAATATTTTTAAAAATAGTTTTCAAGTATCTATTCTTAAGCTTAGACAGTCTAACTATTGTCCTAGAATGCATTGTTTCTATATTATAATCAAGTTCACCTTTATGGAACTGGAAAGAAAACTTGTATTCACGTTAATGTTGCATGTATTAAGGGATAATAGAATCTTACTTAAATTCTGTAAGATTCTCGTCAGATACAGGTTCACGTACTAAATTAATTATTGTGATAGTATTTTACAGAAGCACCGACGGAATGATTTTCTATGAGATAATCGACTCAACATACGCGTATGCGTCACCTGCCAAGAACATGAAGTGTCTTTGAGTACGGTGGAGAAAATTCTCACCATTACCGTGAAAATTGTAGAGATAGGACAAACTTGAAATGTGTGCATAGGGATGAGCTGACATAAAGGTAATTTACGTTATTAGTGGAGAAAGATGTTTTCTGAACTTGTAGCTCCCCAATAATCCAGGTTCAGTGTACATAGAGCGGATAATGTGTCCAGTAGGTTTAGTCACTCGTTCAGGAGAAAGACGACAAACGCACTATTAGCCAAATTGTATTCGATATTAACCTTAGTAGTAAAACACCCATTCAATTTAAGATTAAAGAGCTTTGTGAAGCCCAGAAATAACTGGAGGTCCGCATTTAGAAATTATAGCGATTGTGGCGTGACGTGGTTTCGTTATGCCGCCATTATGGTAGGTTGTCACGGAATTGTATACGACTATGTTCAATATGTATATGTGGTCAAAAATCTAGTCTCTATTTCGTTACTGCGTACAGCCTTACCGAGAGTAGTTTATTATTTTTGGGGTATTTTTAGTTATTTCGACATAATGAGCGAACACTCAGCTCATGCTGCACGTGCGAAATTGCCTGCAGTTTAAAGTACCTAGCTGCGCATATGTCACAGCTAGGGGTATATAAGGACGAAATTATAAGACAGAAATCACATCACGATCCAGTCTTGTCGGAAAAAGCTTCCATCCTTAAAGGAGCAATCTATCAGCTAAAAGAGGTAACAATAGATTTAACTTTGTTCTCATTGCTATTTGTATTATGATATAATTCATTGTTTTACATATTAGATGTTTAGTATTTATTATAAAATCTATAGAATAAATACATAGGTTAGGCAGCGACATTTTATCAGAAGTACTATATTTTGTTTCATTAGTTCTTTTGTATCTGAACATAATTGAGTTCAATTATACGCTGCATGCTTAACGTTAAATGTACATGGATAATTATTTCATGTGCGTGCATGCGCTACATATGTGAGAATACTTGACTGTGTCTTATGTATTACACGGTTCGGTTGTTTTAATTTTAGCTGAGTGGGGGCCGTTGGTGCCCGGGTGCGGTGCCATGTTGTGGTGTCCGTGGGGTGACTGTGGTCCGGAGCTGAGTGGGGGCCGTTGGTGCCCGGGTGCGGTGACATGTTGTGGTGTCCGTGGGCTGACCGTGGGGGCAGTGGTGCCAGTGTGTGGTGCATGTTGGGGTGACCATGGACGACAATGGGGGCTTGTCTAGGCTGCCCGTGGTGTGCTGAAGTGTTGCGCTGTGTTTTGGTGACTGTTTCGGAAGTGTACTGGTGTCCTCAAATCGAGGGACCAAGGCTTCGCGACCATCGTCTCTGTGTTGAATGTAAAGGGCTCCCGAGGGATCTTTCAAACAGACGTGGGAGTGGACCGTGCGTGGCGACTCCACCACCATTGACTAGAGCGGTATACATCTTCGACGTCAAAAGGACGCCATGATAGTTGTAGTATACGTGTTCCATATATTTTTATTACCATCTAAGCAAGTAATTCACATCCATGAATCAGTTTCGTTATCTAAACGACTCATAATTTCCCTTTTCTTTGCAGCCTCGTTATATGAACGACACCTGCATAATTTTATTATTTATTTAATATCTTCTTTGCAGTCTCGTTATATGAACGACACCTGCATTATTTTATTATTTATTTAATATCTTCTCTGCAGTCTCGTTATATGAACGACACCTGCATAATTTTATTCTACACAAATCTCGTTCCATGAACGAGAGCTTCAGAATTTAGGTTTCACCATTGCATATATCTCGTCATATGGACGACATATTATTATTTAAACACTACTTTGCAGTCTCGTTATATGAACGACACCTGCATAATTGTATTATTTATTTAATAACTTCTTTGCAGTCTCGTTATATGAACGACACCTGCATAATTTTATTATTTATTTAATATCTTCTTTGCAATCTCGTTATATGAATGACACCTGCATAATTTCATTCTACACAAATCTCGTTCCCTGAACGAGAGCTTCAGAATTTAGGTTTCACCATTGCATATATCTAGTCATATGGACGACATATTATTTAAACAGTTCTTTGCAGTCTCGTTATATGAACGACACCTGCATAATTTTATTATTTATTTAGTAACTTTTTTTGCAGTCTCGTTATATGAACGACACCTGCATAATTTTATTGTTTATTTAATATCTTCTTTGCAGTCTCGTTATATGAACGACACCTACATAATTTTTTTCTACACAAATCTCGTTCCATGAACGAGAGCTTCAGAATTTAGGTTTCACCATTGCATATATCTCGTCATATGGACGACGTAATATTTATTTAAATATCTTCTTTGCAGTCTCGTTATATGAACGACACCTGCATAATTTCATTCTACACAAATCTCGTCCCATGAACGAGAACTTCAGAACTTAGGGTTCACAATTGCATATATCTCGTCATATGGACGACGTATTATTTATTTAATATCTTCTTTGCAGTCTCGTTATATGAACGACACCTGCATAAGTTCATTCTACACAAATCTCGTTCCATGAACGAGAACTTCAGAATTTAGGGTTCACAATTGCATATGTATCGTCATATGGACGACGTATTAATTATGTAATATCTTCATTCTAGTCTCGTCATATTGACGACGCATTCTTTTCATATTTGCATCTATCTCGTTATACGAGCCTTATATATATATATATTCATATTTGTAAATTCATTCATATACTTCTTTTTATGTCATTACGTTACTGAAATTCATAGTTCCATGTTAGGAACATTTATATAAATAGATTTTTCTTATATTTTGTAAAATATTGGTGTCAGAGTTGATTTTTTTTTAAAATTGCGTTTATAAAATAAACATCTTATTAACGCAGTTGTGTTACGTGTCTTCACTAATCCAGTCCCGACTCTGTCTATCTTGTGACATAGGTGTGTTATGCCTGGAGTGGAGTGCTCCCAAAAGCTTTTACTAAAATGATTAGAGAAATCCCACCCATTTTAGTTGGAAGTTAAATTAGTGAAAGAAAAATGTAAAGCCTCAATCTCTGTCAGGATTGCCGACACTTAAATGACTGAACATACAAAAATGTGAAATTCAGCGAATAACAATTTAATGCAATTCAATGCTCAAGTGATTAAAATTTCTCAAACAACATCCCATCATGTGATAGTCCATCCAAGCACTCAGCCTCAGTTTTCCTCTTACGGTGAATAGAAGTCAATGAGAGCCACTGGCAACGTTGTTCGCGTAATGGTCCACGATTACCTATTCTTTGTAGTCCTCGCGCTTAAAATACTTCTTGTCGTCAATGGTGGGAACGCTACACTCAGTGTCGTACAAGACGGTGGCAACTTCTCCGTTGACAATTGCGGACGCAAGGTTTAATGGTTTACAGCTTGCCTTGGTTAGCATTCATTTCAAGCGACGGAATTCGCATGGGTCCCTGGCCTTGAGACAGTCACTTGCAAAAAGCCTAGGCGCTGACAGTTATAGCGTGTCGGTGCCCCTCACTGCAAGGTCCGTTTTCGTGTGTGAAGCCTGTTATGATCTATAGGCCGCATCCTTACCTGTAGATCCTCTTCTGACCTTAGCGTCGCCCTTACGGTTGCGGACAGTTATCTCTCTCTCTCTCTCTCTCTCTCTCTCTCTCTCTCTCTCTCTCTCTCTCTCTCTCTCTCTCTCTCTCTCTCTCTCTCTCTCTCTCTCTCTCTCTCTCTCAAAAAGACTGGCGACTGTCATACTCAGGACGTGTATAAACCCGCTTAGCCCGTCATATGATCGTTTGTTCGACTTCTGTCATGTTTATACACTTCTCAAATAACCCTCGAACACGGCTGTGGAATTGAGAACGGGCTGGCTGTTTTGTCTCGTCCCGTAAAACGTTTACGGCAGTACGTTTTGGCATCAGCCAATAATGGCAAAGAAGGATTTTCTTGAGTGAGTTGTAGTCGTAAGCTTCTTATGCGGCTAAGATATGGTAAACTTCGTGAGCTACACCTTCCACGAAAGATGAGACGTTAATTTTCCAATATTGCTCGGAAATTGAATGAAAGCACGAGAGTTTCTCAAATAGCACGAGAAAACCGCCAGTAGATTCTTCTTTGTCGTTGAACTGCGGAATACTGTATCTGTGGTCCTAGCTTCTATCCTTACTTTCTTCATTTCGAGAGTATGAGCCGACGGTTAAATTATTGCAGATACAAAAAAGTTGCATTCAACAAATAACAATTGAATACAATTTAATACTCAAGTGAATAAAATTTCCCAAAAAATTTTCCTCCCGCTAAATCCTGTGTCAGATAGCATTCCACCTGTTCTTGTGTTCTACTCATATACGTATTCTCCTCTTCTATTCATCCAATACCTCTTCCTCCCGTCTTGCTCCAAATTCTTTCTCCTCTTGATTTCTCTATACTCCATTTCCTTCTCCTTTTCGACTCCTTTTCCTCCCCTTCTCGACTCTCTCCTGACTATTTTGTAGACTCCGGATGCTATGCCAGTCTCACTTCCGTCTATCTTCTTAGAGACTCGTGGCTAAAATGAACCGGAAGTTCTGTCCAGAGAAAAGCATCTTTTCACAAAGTTTTTTTTTCCTCAGAATTTCCTCTCTAAGCTTTACCGCAAAATTACGAGTGGCTTTCTCAAAGTAAACCTCAAAGTTCCTTCAGTAATTCTCATAGGTGAGACTAAATTTTCGCTTGCCAAATATAAGTCTCAATTCTGATTGGAAGCAGCTGTGACTCAATCCAATGAACGTAGCGGTCAATGTCGTTCTCGTTGTCTGTCCACGTGGGGAGCAGTTTAAAACTCGGCCCGCTCCACTCTCGAGCGCGATTCCCTCGTTGAGCATAGACTACTAACACGCAGGTTTGATGATCCTGATCCTTTATCAAGTGGTTAGACCTCAATACTTTACAATACTTACTAACTGGGGCTAAGTAAATGTGACAGACATTTTGTACAAAGGTCTTAAATGTAATTACAGACCGACCAGGCCATCCTGGATCGGTACAACAATAGGTAAAGCACATTTGAGCCAATCAGAATTAAACGATATCCTATACCTTTTAACACACGGGAGACGACGAACGAAGATGTTAGATTAGAGCTCATCGAACCTAATTCCCCGTATTTATCGCCCGCAGTATTAGCTAGAAAGAAGAACTCAACAAGCAGTTTATACATTGACTTTAGGCACGTTAACAAAACCGATGTTCAATGCTAAACCGATTCCAGATGTTGAGGGATTGTTTTCAAACTTAGCAAAGCACCAATATATTTCAGTTAGATTTTATCAAGATATTAGAAGACACACATCGATGATAATGTCAGCGCGTTGAGGGTATTCGCGATTCCTACTATCTTTACAAGTTTAGTTAAGTTTTGGTTTGGTCAACGGCAATGCGTCATGGATCGTCAGATGCGACAATTGTTCATAGTTATGGAAAACTCTTGTACACGTATATGGAGCAGCAGAAAGGGGTCAACCTACCCCCACCGCAACTAATAAGTGGCCACGACGTTTTGGGAGGGGACCACAATCAATGCTGCATTTTCAAATCTGAGGCTAACAAAATGCTATTTTTTAGTCAAGTTAAAAATCAATAATTATCCGAGGCTTCTATATAAGCCTGGTTACTATTTAGGGGATGGATGCCGAAAGTGGCGTCGACCTTGAAGAGGATCCCCTCGCATCAAGGATCCATTTTGCAACTTGCAGGCTAAAACATTATTTTTATGTCAATGGCCCAATCCTGGCCAAAAAATTGTTTTTGAAAAAATAAATTTGTTTTGATTTCGGTGCAGCATATAGTTGAGCATTTTCTTTGTGCTGGTATCTTTTCTCAACAATTTATTTGATCATTTTTATGAAGTACCCTTCAAACGTTGCCAATTTATGCCATTTTTTGTTCTACCTTCATAGGGTACCCTTTTATGAGGCTTATCTTTGGTTTTATTATACGTGTTTTGTTTGGCTTTTCCATCTATTTCTAGCTATATTAATTTCTATCTATGTTTGCGATATTTACTCTTACTGTGTAAGTTAATCATGAAGGGGGAGTGTTTTCTCTTCATTTAGGTGAATTACAAGAGGCAGACCGAAATATCGGAAATTCAGAAGGTTGTCCAAGAATAAGTCCGCTCATGCTTTTAAGGTCAACTGTATATGTACTGATCACTTATAATGTTTTTTGTACAGCCATCCCCAGGTGAGACCAGCAGGTGAAAAAAGAGCACCTTAAAGTTGCTCGACGTGGTGGAAGGTGTTCGCGAATTATCAGTGATCTGTACGTTTTCCTTTATACTTTCGAGCACATGAGGCGTAGTCCCCACTTATTATAACGTTACCCACTGACAAATACACCCGGCACGAGGTTTGAGCCCACGAAGATTCACAATCGACATGTGAAGCCGATCACGAAGATTCACAATCGACATGTGAAGCCGATGACGTTATTACTAGACAACTGCGAGTTCAAAAGATATCTGTTAAAACTTCGCAATACATAAAATACCTGCTGACTTTGTCAATATCTTTGTCTGCGGACTACAGATAATGCTCTGCTGAATGAAACATCTAAGCGGTGTTATTTACAAAATATAAATAGGTGAGCAACACCAGTTCCGCTCTGTATGTTTTTATTCAGTCGGCTAAGTGCATGATGTGACGTGTACTGTGTGATATATATATATATATATATATATATATATATATATATATATATATATACCAAAAATGTTATTTATATACACATGAATACCCTAAGTAGTGGACAGCATATACTTTATAACTAAGTGTATTTCTTATTAAAAATATACATAGCTATTATAACTATTAACCTGACCACGCCTGTTTCGCTGTGTGTTTTGTATTGTGACGCGTGTGTTTTGTATTGTGAAGCGTGTGTTGTTTTTGCTGGTACTGTTAGCATGACTGGTTACGGTTATGCAATCACTGACTTATGCTGTGTAATTAAATTGTTTTACTAGTATATAAATCGATGTTTCTCGTGCTAAACATCACCTGCAATCACTTAAGGAAACTCATGTTGAATTATCGAGGGTAGAGAACAGTTATGTAAACCGATTGCTGAACCAACCAAGAAAATCGTCACATCAACGGATGCAACACAGCAAACTCTTGGGACATTACCTGTTGTTATTGCAGGCTGTTTTCCATGCCCTCCACCACACCAAGCGCAGACAACTTCACCGCCAGAGGTTCAGCCACAACTTGAAGTTTAATCACCGCGACCGAAAGATAAATCCGAGATAATAGATAAATTCACCAAAGAAGGTTTTAAACCCACCAGGAATCCAGAGCAAATCGTTATTATTGCCCTATTTGGGAGGTATGAAAAAGAGCAATATGTAAACCCCGAACATGGTAGCACTCTAAAATCTAGCAATTGTGTTAATCATGCATATCACGTTCATCACAACATTCAGCGGCTCAAAAATTTTGATGATAAAAGAGAGTTTCAAATCATTACACTAGAAGAAGACTGTCAAAATCAAAGAGAAAATAGGGAGTAACAATTGCGGGAAATGAGATTCAGCTTGAAAAAGTGACGGAGAAAAGGAAAAAATCAATCAATATCTATGGCCTTTCTATTCCATGTACTATTTGGGTTGCACACGCAGCGGATCCATTTGGTGTTGCTTATTTTGATTCGTATGGAGTGGCGCCACTGAAAGAACTTGTACAGTATAATAGTGGTACTGCTGCTTTAATCTGGTGTTCAATATTACCAACACAGACAGTAACGGATCCATCAATGTGCGGTCCTGAAGTACTTCCTTAAAACTAACACCGTGTCAAGATCAAAGGAGTAGCCACATAAAGTCGTTCATAAAGTCGTTCACAAATATATCGCCCGTCGTTTTAAACAGGTTAATAATTTGTAACTATAGATATTTACGGATGATATGCTAAAAGCAAGGCCTCAGACGACATTTTATTGTAGGCGCATACAAAACGAGAAGGACTTGGCTGCTTTTATGTGTGTCAACGGGGTTGATCCGGATCACGTGGTTGTTTTTCAGGATCATTATGGGTAGCTAAATACGAGTAATATCAAGTGGGTCGATATTATCAAGCGAGTGTCAGGTACAACCAACTTTAACATCGTTACCGGTGTTACGTGCTTAGGCTCGAATAAGCAGCAACACAGAAAGAGTGAAAACTAACAACCTTGTAAAACTTTAACAATGAATTTATTAAGTACAATTATTTTCATAAAACAAATAAACTTACGGTTTTAGAGAATCAAATCCAAAAATAATCCAATATAGAATTCACAAAAATAATCCACTAGTGGAATTGCAAGAGTCCTGATAAATAAATGTTCTAATAGTTCCAGGTTCGAATCTCAACGATATACTCCAAAATGGCTGATGATGTCACGTGATACATTTCTTGTTTTCTAATCATCCAAATGAAAATCATGAACACATGTCCTTTCCCAGATAAATGGAATAATTCCTCTAGCTACAACGAAATGACACAATTTCCAATATAGCTCAAAACACAACTATTACTTTAAAGCCCAGAGATTCTACTGAATATTCTCTCACAGTATAATAATTTAAATACCCGTTTTTTTACGTAAACAAGGGATCACGTGATTTTCTGGAAAATTCATAGAAGGTCAATGAAAGAGGTTACCTTTATTAAGTCACGTACCCATAAAATGATTCAGAAGAAAATCGGCCACTAATTACTAAAAAAAATAAAAATATGTCCTTGAAATTAACCAATTGTTGACACTGTCTAAAGCAGGGCTAGAAACGAGGTTAACAAGCCAAGGTCAAAACATGTTTACAGATAGAGTCTAGGTCAGCCTGAGTTTTCCAGAATAATCTCCCAATTAATGAATTTTTAACCCAAAATGACAAATTTGGATCTGACAAATTAATAAAATAAATAATTTTAATCAGATAGACGTAACAACCGGAAATATAAATGCTGCTTTGGAAACATCAGAATCGGACGATGACGCAACAACAATGAAATACGAGGAAAACAACGACATCGCGATATGGGCCTTTTTAATAACAATCAGTTATGGATTGGCCAGTTTCAGATCTGAATATAATAATCATGTACGAGACATCGTACATCTGTAGATATCATTCCCAATGGTCCAATTGCCGTCGACATTATTCTCGCAAAAATTGGCTCACGACTTACCAACATCGATGAAATAAATCAAACATATTGCCACTGGTATAATGCGTACGATTCCATTCATCAACGTGGTATATACAATAGCGTTTGGATCATCAACATGGTCACAATACAACAATTACATCAGATATCACTATGAGGTCACCAGTGTATACAGACTCTGCTTGTTTAGTGCCGCACGATTAAGGATATTTAGAACGTATCCATGGCGTCATTCCACTGAAAGATTTTCAGGAACCGTGCCGTTTGCGTTAAACCGAGATGCTGAGGAAGTTTTCATGCTGATATCAGAACAAACTTAACCGCAAAGACGCCTTAATATATAACATAAGGAATCCCACACAATTATTTTGGTATAGTCCAACACGTTTGTGGAAGACTTCGCATGAAGACATCACCGACTAGTACATGAGAAAACAAACAAAAAATATCACAGACGAATCATCGTCGTCGAAAATGTTGTACAGGCACATGATATCGCCCGTGGTTCGACTCGGTGTAAGTATTGATGTCGTCGTTGCTGGTATCCTTAATATTATCGCGAAACAAATATATACATGTGCGGGTAAAACGTTGCACCAGCACATATAAGCAACGTATGCGTCGAGGTATGCGTGTATTAATATAGCATGGATATTGACACCGATGAAACGACGGTGCAATTTCGGACAATAAATATGATGCAGTTAGGGATATGGTCTATCGGTAGCACAGAAAAGCGAAAATATCCGTGCCAACTCAACATCACATTTATAATCCGCAGTATAGATAACACAGTGCCTCCAACAATCACACGACCTTAACTTGATATTGATTTTTCAGCTCCGATAAAAAGCAGTGGTCGGTCACATGAAATCTAATTGGCCTAATTATAATTTTATTACGGTTGGCCAAATATCAGAGAAAGGTTGATTGGTGGACTAGACGCTAAGAATTTGCTGATATTCTCACATAAAATAAAGACTACTGAAAGACTCTCTTCCCCGTCCCAGTCGGAAAATTCGTCAGCGTACCAACAGCGTCATACCAGTCGCAAAAATCAATGACAGACTTCAGCGTAGAATCAAATCAGTAACTGAAAAAAATCAAAGATTGCTACCAAAAGAACACGAATCAACGCCGTTGAAATATTAAAACCTGAGTGCGGCGTTGACATTTATAAGACGTCGATCAGAACCGTACTGGGGTGGGAACATTAATTTATATTAGACCACCACGACCTACTTATATGCAACGTGAAAATTTGTTTGTATACAAAGAGAAACCTGATTAGGTGTGTCTTCTCTGAAAGATCACGTCTGGATAGGAGAACATCAATTCATCAAGTAGGAGAAATCTCAAACGCTATTGCACAGGCAATTGAAAATATACAGCTCAGTCTGCAAGAGGCGTTTGAGGAGTATGTGATTGATCATCCAAATGATGATCTTAACAAAACAATATTATTACAATAAAACATCTGAAACATATGAATAAAGATGTTTTATTTTCATTGAGAACTGTTAACGAGATTGTCCTTACTGATCCCGATTATTAAACGTTATTTCTTGATGATGTTAAGATCACCAAAGATAAACTACCTACGTCAAAAACTCTCCGGGTTGGATCAAAATACAATGCGATGCGATCGCGTTTATTTAATTATTGAATATCATCCAGACGTCAATGCCGCATTGGAGAAAATAAGATATCGTCAAAACATTATCCTTTATGACAACGATGCGGATGGTGGTGGTAATCATGTGAAACCAGGCATGGTCAATATCACGTGGACAATTTCTGTGAATCTAGTCCTTTGTCGCAATCGAAGGTAGCTATAACAATCTGAGCAAGCATCCTAAGGGCAGGTTCAGCAGGTATATGTTCTATACAGCTTTTGTCCGGAGGTTCCGACGGGTAATTTGTCTGTGTTATTGTCCGTTAATGTTGTTTATTTGCGGTGGCGTAATCCGTCGTTGTCACAAATACGTTTCCGTCTAACAAATCAAAATGGTAATTTATTGGACAGGCGTGGTAACGCTTTGACTCTTATTTCATATGTACGTGATGGACCTGAACGCCTCACCGAAAAAAATAGCGTAATCCATCACCAATACCAAGCTACAATAACAACGAAAAATTATATAATCTTTAGTTGGTTCCAAAACAAATTTCGTTTACGGTCTCTCAAGCGCCCTTACATACTCTCGAGATTCATATTGTCCAGACACCTGTGACTGTATGTTCTCAATATTGCTTTTCAAGAGAACACATTTAGCTATATCATAGTGTTCTTCACTTTTGCGTTGGAGTAATAATATAAATCTATATATTCTACCTCATGTTACGTGCTTAGGCTCGAATAAACAGTAA
The DNA here is from genome assembly GCA_029339505.1 of Unio delphinus. Taxonomy (NCBI): domain Eukaryota; kingdom Metazoa; phylum Mollusca; class Bivalvia; order Unionida; family Unionidae; genus Unio; species Unio delphinus. Next base: position 6,522,062 of record JAQISU010000142.1, read on the forward strand.
CATAGAAAGAGTGAAAATAACAAGCATGTAAAACTTAATAAACAATTTATTGAGTACAAATATATTTCAGAACTTAAGGTTTTAAGAATCATTTCCAAAATTAATCCAAAATAATTCAATATATTATCCACTACAGAAATTGTAAAAGTCCTGGTAATAAAATATCCAAATAATTCTAAGTTCGAATCCCAGCAAAGTATCCAATATGAAAGACAATGTCACTGGATGAAGTCAGTTCTTGTTAATAAAATTTTCTAGATAAATAACAAAATAATTCCTCTTGATCCAAACCAATTGACACAATTTCCAGTACAAGATAATTTATAATAACTAAAGAAACACAACTTAATATTCTAACAGCCCAATTCTCTACTGAATTGCTCGCTCCAAAATATAATTTATATAGCTGCTTTTACGTGAACAGGAAAGGGTCACGTGATCTTCTAGAAACTATCAGAACAAATTTACGTTCAAGAAATTGCGTAAAGAGCGCATGACCCAACTAAAATAGAAATATGTTTATACAAAACTCTATTTTGTCCTTGGAACCAACCAATAATTTTAAAAGCTTGTTTACAACTCTAAAACCAGGTGAGAAATGAGGTCAACATCTGGTGTTTATTCTGTGAAGCACAGGTCACCCTTCCCCAATGAACGAATCTTAAAACTTAAAATGCCAAATTTAAATCAAACAAACAAACAATAAAACTAAATATAAATGACATATGAAATATACGTATTACTCAGCATATATTTACTTCATCCTGTTGCTGCTGTATCATCTCAAAATCATTAAATTTAACCGCAAGACCATCTCCGAATGTTCAGTCTCAGAGTTAATCTCGTTAATATTCTATTGGCTCGTTATACAATAATGCATCTAGACCAATTCGATAACATGTTGCTGGATGATGTTAACTTAATTTAATGAATAGAGGGGGATCTGTGCATGTGCAAAGACGTTTTATACATGATTATGATCATGTTACTACGACACCAAGTCTGATGAATATTTTGCAGTATTATGTGTCAACACCGTTAAAATTGATCAAACAGTAGTTATCTCTGATCACGTAGGAATTCTGAGTGTAACGTTAAGGACGATATACTTGATTTTATGTCTGCCACATATTCTGGTGGGAATTCCTTGTCAAACGTAACGTCATCGTAAATCATTAGATTGTTTATATCACCGTTAATATCTTATATGGCTGGAGCATAGTCGATGTCAATAATAAATTCAATAACATCGTTGTTTTTCATACCCGCTGATCATTCACTGAACTCGTCAAGAACATTAAAATATATGTTGGTCATCCACAGATAGCGCTACTAAATACAGATTTTCTCATTTGAGTCATGTGAGCCACCTAATTAGCACACTGAACAACAACTGAGTTTTACCAGACCCAGACGGACCAATTATTATGGCTCGAATGGAATTTAGTAACACTGGATGATGCATTACTGATACCTGGTCGCATGTCGTTCAGAAGTCAATAACTTTCACATTGAACAAACAAAGTAATATTTATAGTTATGAGTGTATACTGTGTTCAATTCACGACGGTCTCGGATACAAAATGGTTAAGAACAACAACGACGAAAAATAACAAGAAAGTGGTCACATGCAAGAGTCTGATATGTGGTATAAAAATATAAGTTCTTGAGCAGCAATGCGTGCACTGTCGCAGTTTTTTTGCTTCGACACTTGGAAAATTTACATGAAGTACCCAAGGAAAACATCTTCCTGGATATAAAGTAGCAGAGGGGGCGAACAGACCAAATATTAATCGCGATCAGGGGCCTCCATACCAATAAACATCCAACGAAACCTCCAATCGTTAAAATGACGGTTCCAAAACAATATAGAAATTTCGCCCTGGGGACAGGGCATAATTGATGGGGTCCATTGACGAGTCGATCGAATCAAAGATTTTTAGCCAAATATTAAATGGACCCCGTCAATGATTGTGTATAATAATAATTGGAAATCAAAGATTTTATATACGATGTCAAATATCGGAGAAGCTCAAATAACGAGATTATCTAGAGAACGATTAAATTCAATTACAATTTTTCTCCCAATAAGTGATGCGTTTAGAGATAATTTACAAGCTCAACAACAACAACATATTGAATTTATCACTGACACTGAACGATTATTTAAACCGATTACTGCTGCAACTGAGCAGGTTGGCACAGATATCACCAAAGTGGCAGAACGGACCAAACAGATTTAAAAAATCTTTAAAAACTCTTCCAGCTGATATAGTTGCCGCACAACCTAAACCAATCCCGCAACCTGAACCAGTCCCTGAACAACCTGAACCATCCCTGCAGCTTCAAATAGAAAAAAATTATTTCACCGAAGATGATATTTAATGAAAGAACGTTGAAAGAGATTTAAAAAAATAGATAATATTGATGATTTAGCTAGATATGCAATTTCGTCGTGGAATAACATTTACCCCCACGTTAACCCCGATTATAATAAGAAATTAAATTGGGATCAATGGTATAAAAAATATATTGTTGGAAATATGATATTGATAAAGTTAAACGAACTAACCGCAACTTTGTCGAGTATGAGGAAACAATAAAGGATGTATCAGAGGGTCTTCCATCATATACAGAGTCTGTTTATGGTCCCGTAAAAGTTGTGGTTAGTGCTGATTTATCTACACCGTTACCTACAAAAATAGGTACCGGATACCACGGTGGTGAAATTCCCCAACATTTAATACCATGTTCAAAAAGTATCTTTGATGATATATCACGGTTGGTAATTCTCATCGGGGAAATTCGAGCTGGAAATAATTCTCCGGAATTAATCAACGAGGCAACTGAAATCAACGAGGCAACTGAAATTTGTCAGCGACTATTTCGTGGACATGTTATGGATATGCCAATGTATCGTAGTTTTGTTAATGAACTTGTTGATGATTATTATAGCGATTGAAAACATTAGCATTTTAATATCATGATAATAACTCGCAGTATGAATCGAGCTAGGCCTATTCATGTCGTAAATTCACGATTACCTGTATACAAAGTGACATACGGTAATGGTTTCGGTGATGGTGTTACTGGATTATTTACAAGAATTGCTCCAAAAATAATTCCAATTGGAAAAGAATTAGCTTCAAAGGCTATTGGGGTTGTTGGTAAGTCATCTCCAACTGAGGCTGCAATGCATGCATTTAAGACTGCAAAGTCCAAGATTGCGTCGTTGATACGAAGAAAAAAACTCCGGATAAATCTAATAACACCCCGGTTAAATTGCCGTCAACGACGGATATGCTAGCGGAAATTGCTAGCGAAATCAACAAGATGGCAACGGATAAATTAAATACAAATATTGGTTTGGGTATAAAATTATCGATTTAGATCATAATCATCAATATAATGTTTCAACATGAAATCGACGATGCTTTTGACGTCGATGCTCCTGTGAGGAAAGAAAATTCTGTTCGAGATTATCAATATTTTTCATATACTGCTCCGGATCCGAATATACGATCACGTATTGAACTTAGATTTCATGATACATCTAAGTATTTTTTGCCATGTGAGGCATTTATTGAGGTTGAGGGGCGATTAACACAACCTGATAGCGCTAATTATATTAATATAAATACCACCGCGATTGGATTTGTTAACAACGGTATCATGGCGTTATTTAGCTCCGCACATTATATAATCGGTACCACTAAAATTGAGTCAATTGACAACAATGTTAATGTTGCTACAACTGTGATCGGGTTAGCTTGATATTCTGATGATTTTATTAAATCGGCAGGTCATTCAAAAGATCAAATTGATAGAGCTGTTTTCATCAATTTATACTGCGACGGACAAAGAAGGTTTCAGCGGCTGCTGATGACGCCGATGTTGAATCTGTTATTATAAGTGCTGACCCTAATTATAATCTCGGGTTTGCAGCTCGAAAAAAGATGATAAACGCAGATGGTAGATTTTTATGTATTATTCCGTTGTCACATATATTTGGATTCTATAGAGATATCAGAAAAGTTATATTTGGTGCCAGTCACACAGTTGTGTTGCAGCGAAATGGCAACGACGATCTTGCTTTGTTGCGTTCTGCTGATGCTGAAAACTGGGCTGTAAAATTAACAAAACTAGCACTATGGATGCAAATTATGACCCCATCGTTAAATGTTGAAGCGAAATTGTTGTCGTTTATGGATCAGGGAGGGCGGTCACTATTAGATGGCATGAGGTTACAACAGCTACTACATAATCTACACTTTCTGGTATATTTACTTGGCAACTCGCGCTAACAAAAAATGTTTCAGCGCCAAAACATGTATTGGTTGCGTTGCAAAATATTAATCGGGCTCAGGGTGCTGATCTTCAAACACGTTCTCATATGAAATTTGATCAATGTGGTTCCTCTGAGATATGGTTGCAAATAAGTAATCAGCAAGAACCATCTGAAAATCTTATCCTTGTATACGCTGAAAATGAAATTGGTCGAGTTTATCATCGGCTGTGGTCATTTATGGGGAGAGATCAAAATGTAGATACTGGTTTGCAAATATCTCAGTTGGATTTTGAAACGCTGTATCCAATTTATTACTTTTCGTTGCAACATCTTGATCTATCAAAACACTCCGTCGTTGATGTTAAATTTCAAACTCGTGTAGTTGCTCCCGCTGCAAGATTTAGGGCTATCGCGGTTATGCTCAGTGACAAATCTATGATCCTTGGAGGTGGTGGTGGAAAAATGCAAATTATTGATGCACCTGTGGAAAATCTTTGAAATTCATCGAAGATTTTACATTAGAATCAATCTGTTATGTATAATGCCGTATAGTCATATTAGTGTTACGTTAACTCCACGTCAACTTAAGAAATTGCAATCGGAATCAACTAAAAGATGCGGAACCACTATCACGTTGAAACCCAATCAGATGACTGGCGGGGCAAATAAGTTATCGCTGACAACTCCTCAAGTAAAACATTTCAATGACGCACTTGTAGCAAAAAAAGGTGTCCAGGTTACTCTCTCTGCAAAAAAATCTCCGATATGACAAAAACCGGTGGAATATTTCCATTTTTGATTCCAGCAATTGCGGCGCTTGCAACTGGAGCGTTATCAGGTACTGCAGGTTGGGGAACAAAAAGGTTCTCGATAAAAAGTCAAAGGTGGGGCCATTGGAAGAAAAAAAAGGGAACGGGATTAAGACTCCCCGGAAGCAGACGTACCAGATACACGATGTAAATAAACCTGTGGCTGGAAAAGCTAGCTCGAAATCCGTAGGATATTCACCTATGTCTAATTTTGATCTCGCCGGCGCTGTATAGGCACTTCCAATAAAACATTTCAGAGGTGTATTCATGAAAGATCAATTACCAGCACAACCGAAAGTCGTAGAAACTGGAATAATTAATCTAGATGATCACACTGGACCTGGTACACATTGGACATGTTATACGATTTCACCGTCGGGGGTTATTTATTTTGACTCGTATGGGTTACCTCCACCGCGTGAATTTATCAAATATGTGTCTAAAATCCGTAGGATTTCACCAATTTGGTATTCAACGTTACCCACACAGAAATTAATTGATCCTCCAATATGTGGCAACGAGGTTTTAAACGCATTAACAGCGTTATCAACAAGTTCGTTACCACCCCATTAAACCGTTCATGAATACACGATGAAAACCTACTTAGACGCAACATAATATATAAAATCAAAGATTTCATGGCAGATATTTATGAAAGATTGATATCATATTGGCGGCCCGAAGATACATTCGCGATGGTAAAAAAAACTTTTCCGTGATGGAATTTCAAAAATCAGAGGCACCGATGTGAAAAAAGCTGTCCAAGATAATATCGCTGAGACGCTAAATCTCGTTGATGTAGACCCCGGGGAAATAGTTGTTTTTGGGGATCGTGCCGGTAAATTACAAACAAGTAATGTATCCCTGGATGACATTTTAACACGACAAGGTGATGTCGTTGAAAACACAATAGCGTTATATTCCAACGATGGTAAACTCAAACCGGGCTCACTTATGTCCACGGTTACAGATAAATTCACCGAATACGACAAAGATATTGACGAACATGTGAAAAACTATAACCAATTTCTCAAAAATGTCATTAATAAGTTTTTTGGATCTCCGATAGTAACTGCATCGTCTCTCGCTGAAATTTAAACGTCTAATGACACTATCAAATATGATTTTCCAAAAATGGTCGAACGACTCGATAAAGTAAAAATTCCACATTCCGTAGATGGTATCCGTAATGTTGTGTACACGGTCAGATATGGATTCAAGGATTGGATCAGAGACGCCGATACCACGATATTATGGGGTGTTCCCTCTGGCAGAGATTACAGTAATGCGATTTACCGATTTACAATAATATTTATGATCAATTTACAATAACATGCAGAAATTTTATTAACAAATCTATTTTTACAACAGGTATCAACGAGGAAACATTTAAATATCATCCAAACGGTATAGAATTTAAAATGCAAGCGGTTGAAGATAACGTGGTTAGAAAAAACAATATCGTGGATTATGGAATCTGTAACAAATATACCTGTAGAAGATTAATTCAACGATGACATTTCAAATAATGGAATCGCCGTCCAGTTAAAGATACAACACTGTGCGGAATATACCGCAACGTTGAAATCACTTTCTGAACAAATCACGCGAAAAAAATATACCGCAGAAGAATTACCGCCATTGACGTTACAGTGTATTTGGTGTTGGGGCTATCGGCAGGTGCTGGTGTTATTTTATCGTCGGTGACAATGATTGCCTCGATTGCTGTTCCAATTGCTATATCCGCGGTAACAACACTTGCAAGAGTCACAAAGAGTCACAACTGCATTTACCGCGAAAATATCATCGTGTTCACAAACAAAACTACACGGATATTCATAAAAATACACAATTGTGTCAGATGAATCTTCGTTGTTATCGTCGATGATTTCAACGTCACTTGATGACGCAGTTATCACTGATGCGGAAATTGAAAACAACAACAACAACAACAATAATAATAATGTCACAACAAGAGACCCCCCCGATACTCCAACAAATCGCAAAAAATACCAGATATTAACACGGAGATTATAACGCGAAATGAGGCTATTACTGGACCAAATAAAATAGATGTCAAGGATGGTCCAGATAAATCCCCCATCGAGATAAATGCACATGAACCATTGTTATCAACGTCCATAGAGATAAATTTATCTGACTGTTCCGTAGATATATATAACAGCAGTATCAGATCAGTGTTAGGTGGCCTGAGCTTCCTGCTGGTGTTTTTGAAATCGCTGATATCCCTGTGGAACCACAACGACAGGATTACCCTGATGATAAATCCTTTACACTCGCCCACACAACATGGTTGGACAACCTTCCTGCGATTCATCCTCGATTACCAGAACCAGCATGGGTTGATTTTTTCACAACAAGTATATCAGATCCGCCCGTTGCAATGAAATTTGTACACGATTTTAATATTTTACACGACAGAGATATTTATCAAAAATACTCATATGAAGTATTTGATGGTACGAAACAGATATATCGCGTGAAGAATATCGTCAACATGGTAATTTAGTGGATAGATTTGCGCTAGGTAATCGCGGTGCATATGAGTATTCAATAAAAAATATAACCGATTATTTTAACAATCAACGCGTACAGTTTCAAACTGGACTGCAACAGCTACGAAAAACTTTTCAACAATCACTTCTCCTCGATATGACAACGCGGAAACGTTCGATTTTACAACAACAACGACAACTAAATCAAATTATCGCGGATACGAATTTCGTCAACGATAAATTTCTTTCCCTGGTGTATGAGGATAAAACCCCATTCAGGGAAAAGTTTAAAAAGTATTTTCTCGCACCGACAACAATCTAGTATTTTACAAATTTCCCTGATGGTGTGCACCAACGTTGAAAAAATCATTACGGGATCTCATTGATGAATGTTTTCCACAGATTCATGTGTTGTGGGTAAAAATCAACCCACCCCCACGGAGACTTTACGATCAAACAATTCAACGTTTAAAACTGGTATACACAGATCACCGAAACTTTCCAATATCACATCGACGATAGCGATACATATCATTGCGGATATAATATTAGATAGTTATTCCGTGGACATGTCAAAGTCTTCAAAGGCTATTCCAGGATATATATTGTATACATTTTCCCCAAATGTGTCTCCGGGGTCTCTCATCGTGATGAATCCGCCCAATTTAGTATATTTGGCTGTTGCAAATGATTTAATTACGCGGATAAAGTTCAGTATAACCGAACAGGATTTTCACCGATTGATCTTCGCGGTGAACAATTACAAATAACCCTCGAAGTAAAATCGTAGATTTTCATCGTAAATTAAATCATCATTGTTGATAAACAATAATGTATCGCCACGCCAATGTGACCATCCACGACAAAGTCAAATTGTACGATGCTGTTAGAGAGTGTTCTAAAAACTCAATTGCATGTTTTAATTTTATTATATCTGAGCGCGATAATGATAAATTTTTGCAAACAGATTTTCAACGTGGCCGGCTATCTATTAACGGGACCACCACAATTACCTGTTATTGTGATCAAAAAACACAATACGCTAATAATTGTATTGATAAAAATACACTATTGAGAATTCTCGCTGGTAAAAATCCATAAAATTATTTATATTTGTAATGGAAAAAAAATAATTTCAAAAATCCAGGTTTTTATTACATCAACGTTATTTCTGACTGTCATTGTTGACTAACATTTCTGATTCTCGTGATTATCACCAACATATTTAACTGAAATTACTGACTAAAATTTCTGATTATTATTTTTTTTCGATATTGTATAGATGCGATCACCAACATATTTAACCGATGAAAATGTCAAACGAATTATTTCGTTGAGAGGTATCTCACGGCCTTGTGAAGTAGCCCGCGAATATAAAATTGGGCTATCTCGATTGTATAAATTATGGTAAAAAACTCCACAATCGGCAGTCACACGAGGAGATCCCACTGAATATGTTACAGCGAAACGCGCATACATGGAAAAAAACACGCATCCTCGCTGAAGAAAACTCTGCGTTGCGACGTGACATTGATGTGTTAAATGCGTCGATTGAATCTCAACGGGAAACTGCCGCGAAGACAAAAAAACAACTCAATGATGAAATTGAGTCAATGCAGGATTATTATAAAAAGCCACCGATAAGAATATTAAACTTATTTAGAAATCGATGAAATTAACAATAACATCAAAGAAAAACAAATCACCGCGGATAGAATGGAAAAACCGTTTAATTTGGTTGCTGCGAAATATAATAAATTTTTATTTGATATAAATGCGGTGCGAGATCATGTTGATAAATCACGTCTAGGATTAATATTCGATACATTTTTATCTGATAGTATATTTGATGTTCCTACAACGGCGCCGACAAAAGCCTTTCCATCAAATCGGCATTGACCGCGCTAGTGTATTTACGCTCATTATATATTTTTTTGAGAGCATCTTCGATATATTTAATTATTCTACTCACTGGAACAAACAGCGCTATTTGATCTCTGTGTTTTGCCAACACTGATGTGCGTGCCTAAATGAGACGTTTTATAATTCTATATTCGTTTCGATAAGATGGTTTTTCCCTGTTCTCTCATTGATGTAACACCGAGATATTCTTGTTCAAGCCAATCAGATGTAAATGTGTTTCCGCCAGGTACATATGAGGAAAGTTTATCTAGTTCGATACCCAACTGTGCGATATTTTCGTCGTTCATATACTTATATAAAATCTTTTGTATATTTTTTTTTAATAAATTATATGCAATATTTATTGATATAAAAAAAAACTCAACAATGAAACCATTTTGAGTATGCGCCGAGATGCCTCGTAATCGGGGTAAATCGGGTGAGATTGATCTATATATGGATATGCAAAATTAACTTTCCAATTACTGTTTTCGATAATTGCCAGTTATATAGTCCTGTTCGTTAATCACAATGTTATATTTGCGTTTGTAATATCCAGCTAGTTCTTTAAACTTATGATTGCCACAATCACCACATAAACGTGTCTTTCCTTTAACTCCCTTGGAACACCCGAGGCAAATTAACACCCCAGTGGAACCTTTATTTTTAATTATATAATTATGTAATGCACAATATTCTCCAGTGCAACGTCGATTGCAAAATCCATCATCGCGAAGATGCCTCCATAAACAATTATTTAATATCATTATATGATGTGCAAATTTTCAATTGAACACTGATTTGCATATTATTTATATGACAAAATTATCAAAGATTGCCGTGAATGTGGAACCTGTACGAGTCAGAATTAAATATGACCTAGATGGAAAAATATTACCAACGCGATATAAATCTAGAATCGTTAGAAGCATTCGCGAGGCAAAATATCAACATCGGTTAAATCGTGCTGCATATACATACTCGACGTTTTTAACAAACTTCGACGATAACACAATGACAATAAAACGTGCCGCAGATATATTATCGCGGATCGATTTTACCAACAACAACAAGTACACGTTAGATGTCATTTACACAAAATTTGAGAAAAAAGAACGAAAACAGATTAAATATTTTTAACCTGCTGAAGTAGATCGATTACTTGAAAACAACATTCGGACTTGGAAGATATTTCATCATCGCAGAAGAGTAACATACAACGGTGGATTATTCATTTCAACGAAATTTACAAAACCTGGGACGCTAGTTGGTATCGATAATCAATATTACAATGTGGCATATCCGTTTAACGTAATCATATATGGGATATTTCCCGTGGGGGTTCCAAACGACAATGAGGTCGCAGGAATGAAATTATCGACAACGTTAAATTGTGTAGCTGAACAAGTAATAAAACATTTTAAAGAATCAAAACGCGGCGCAGGTCTGACTATGGATAGATCAGCAAAACTTACCGCATGAAGTGAATTTGTTAACAAAAAAGGTACTGGTACAACAAAACACGATGTTGCCATGTTGGAATAAAAGCTAAAAGTTCCAATTGTTGTGAAAATTCTTTCCGGGAGAATATTTTATAGTTCTGGTTGCTACCGATCAAAGGGATCGCCCATTGAGATCATTGACCACAATTTTCATGCGTGGGGGATCAACGAAGGGGATTTCACTGACAACAAAATTGTGAAATATTATCACGATGATATGTTTGATTGGATTAAACTAGATTACACCGGCCCGGTAAATGTGTGGTTCTTTTCCAGCGGTGATCAATATGATCAATTTGTAACCTCAAATGGAGAACTTTATCGACAAGAATCTTTACAACGAATCATGGAAGAATTTGACGGCAAATACATCAGTGATACATCGATAATTACAAATATCACACAAACGAGTTTTACAATTTCATCAATTGCGGCTCAATTTGCCAGAGAAAAAAACTTGTGGAAACCAACTAAGAAAAAATTGATTGAAAATACACGGGCAAGTTGTATCGAATATGGTCACGGTGGTTTGTGGAACACACAATATGATTTCAACGATATGAGGTCCGTGGATATGATCGCATGTTATCCATGAAGTTTTCTTGGTGGTGGTGAGTGTAATAAATATTTTAAACAATTTGGACTACCAACTCACAAAATGGTATGAAAAGCTGTTAATGGACCGCTACCTGATTATGACCTAACAGGATTTGCTGAAATGGTTTCGTTTAAATTTGCCGAACGACTTCATCCAGTAACATATTTATGGATTGGACGACATCTACATGAAAAACGATGGACTCCAACAGTATTACTGAGGTGGGCATTAGATAACGGCGTACTAACAAAGTTAACTGTATCTGAAATAATATTTAGCTGCGATAAACAAACGGATGTTCGGCTACCCACACCAGATAAATTCCCCCGATACGATATAGAATTTCTTAGCGATGCAATAACCAGTGAGTGTAAACAAATTTCATGGATTATAATTGGAAAATTCGCACAAAGGGGGAGGGGGCACTGGGAATGAAACTCGCAGACGTAAAACTGCCAAATTGGTGTTAGATCCTGGTGAAATAAAATTTGTAATTGATGATGCAGTATCCAAAGGTGTATTTTACAGACAAACTGGTGCACAATTATCATCAGGGGAACAATTTGGAACAATTTTAGGATATTTTAACAATGAAATGCCACAATACGTCCATTTAAGATCATTTATGCTCGCATATGTGACTATAAATCTTCTCAGTATGGTAAATCGATTTCCTGACATTGCAGTGACAGTTACAACTGACTCATTTTATTGCGATAAAAAAAATCACAATGACGTCAAAAAATATCTCGGTGATGGTACAACATGGGGAACATGCCGTGTTAAACATGAAGAATTATATCAATATCGATAGCACGCAGACATAGATGATAAACCAGAATATCACAGCGATGGAGTCGAAAAAATATCAACATCCCCGAGTATACACGACCTTGTTGCACGGCACAAACTTGTATACTTGAATGGCCCAGGTGGTTGTGGAAAAACGACCAGGGGGATTGAATTATTTCGTGGGGCTAATTTAATTGCGCTAACCCCAACTCATCGCCTTGCTAGAGATTTTAAAGAAAAAGAAATCCCTGAAAGTACATATCATAGCTTTTTTAGATATAGTGGAGGTGAATGGACCCCTGAACGAATGGGAACTAAAATTGTTCCCGATGTGGTATTATGGGATGAAATTTGTACTGTGCCAAAAACAACAATAAAAATGTTTCTTGAATGGCTAAAAACAAAACATATCACAGTGGTGTTATGTGCAGATCATGGACAACCTCCACCATTTACTGAAATATCTCCACATTGCTGGTTAAAACTTCAAGTTGATTATTACGAGGAAATGACAATTGACCGCAGATCTCTTGATGAGGAATTAACTACGTTGAAAGCTGCAATTAGATGTACAAGTAATAAAAATCAGGCTGAACAATTGCGTAAAGTAATCCCCGAAATACCATTAGATGAATTTTACAATATTTGGAAACCATCTGATATAGTTGTAGCTAGTAGAAAAGCCACTAGAGATATTCTTGTGAGAAAATTATTTTATCTTCATGAGAGTAAATTTCCTAACGAACCTGTTCCGTTATGTTATCGACCTAAAGATACTAGACGAGAAAATATCCTTGTGGATATACCAGGACGAGAACAACAAGAACTTGTATTAAATGCCATAGTTGAAGTTGATTTACCTGTAGTTAGAGACGCAATAAATGCAATTAATTCTCCGTGGCGGTTAGGATACGCTACAACGATACATTCATCACAAGGATTAACTATCACAGATACTGTCATGTACATTATTGATGACTTTATCGAATGGGACAATTTAATTTATTTGGCTGTGTCGAGAGTAAGAAAAATAACTCAGCTTAGACGAGTCACAATTTTACAATCATGTTAGATTTTTTGGTGGTAATTGAATATCATCTGGAATAACTTGACGTTGTTCTTGAGTAAAACTTCGCTGAGGTGCAGTTGGATCCAATTTATAATATGTTGGTCTGTGTGCAGCTGATATCGCAGAATATATTTTATGGGCGGTAATACTCCATATAGGATCTGTAGATCGTCTAACACCACCTTCAAGTTCACCGGGTTCATATAAATATCTAACAGTAGCGTTCCACGGCAATGGCGTAACACTACTCAGTAATGTTTTTCCTGGTATATATTGTTTTTTTATCGCGGTCGCCGGTTTATCATTTATCGGTGAAGTGATCTGATTGTTAAGTGATGAAATCACCTTAGGGAGTCGTTTAGCCCAATCACGAGATCTATCATGTTGAATAAATTCTTTTGCAGTTTTATAATAAAATAATTTATCAGCAAGGGTTTTATTAAATCGTTCAACAATTGCCTGATCACGATGAATTGCAGTATGTCCTCGTCGAATTACAACGTTATGTTGAGCCATTAACGATGATACATCCCCGTGAAACTCTTTACCGGGATCAACCTGTAACAAATTTGGCCAACGTAAAGGACTTTTTTGATAAAAATTTTTAAACGCCGCAGCGACCTCAGATGATGATTTTGTTGATAGCGGCAATATCAACTATAGTTAGCGCGTATTTGTAAACTCGTTTTAGTTTATCATGCGGCAAATAAAAAATATCAGCCTGATGAACCTCATTTGGAACATGAACATCAAACGATCCATATTTAATTGATGTTGGACCGGGAAGATAAATTTGCCATATTGCTTGTCGGGATAAACAGTCTGCGGCAACATCACGCGGTACTTTAGCGGCGTTAGCTAATATGTTAATAGCGGATTTACCAGTGTAATATCCCGTCGGAGAATAATAAATTCGCTCCATGTTATATACTTGCACCAAACAACAATTTACCTTTCATGGTAGATTTAATAAACCACGATGCCATTTTTCTTTAAAAGATTTACACGGAATAGCATTTATCGCATGAATTAATTTCACATCAGCGAGATACCTTTGTTGAAAATTATCGCTTTTATACGCTATATCATGTACTCGACACAATTCATCGATAGCATTTATCGGTGATTCACCACGTCGAGGCTGATTTTGATCATCAAGTCGAATATCTAATCGTGTCCCTGGTCCACAGTAGCTGTGTCCTGGAAAATGTTTTTCTCCTGGGTACTTTGCCCATGGAGTTCCTGGGATTTTTGTCAATTTTGCAACGATGTCACCTCCGTGGCTTTGTTTTTAAATTCCGTCAACGGAAACAAATTTAAATTTTTTTATGCCACGAACCTCACACTTACCAGTGGGTGCAGATCTGTTATTTTTTGTAGTAGTTGTTGTTTGATCAGTTGTCTGAGTATGTGTGCGACATTTTACATAACATGGATCCATAAAAATTTTACGTTATATCTAATGGAAGTCATTGACTTTTCCTCGGTGAAAAATAATCAACAAACAAAACATCACCCAAGGTTACCAAATTCAATAAGATGTATTATTATTGGACCATCTGGATCCGGCAAAACACAATTGTTACTCACATTAGTGATGAAATATACCAATTAGGATAAATTATATTTGATAGCTCCAAGTGTAGATGATCAACATTGCTACCAGGTGTTAAAGATTTTAATGAAACTGCATCTCACAATGTAGGATATAACGTTGTTGAATTTATCACAGATATAATCGAAGCACCACACGTAGATGACTTTGACGTAGCCATCAACAACATGATTGTATACGACGATGTAATGTTGAATAAACAAACAAATCCCGCAATGATATTTTCCCGAGATCGTCACAAAAATGCTGATATATTTTATTTGACTCAGCGATATACACAAATTCCCAAAGTATTCAGAGATAACTGTAATATGTTATGTGTATTTAACTGTATTGATACACATACATGTCGAAATATTTAGCAGACATGGGGCCCCAATATGGATTTTAATAAATTTCGAAAATTTGTCAGCGCTGCTCAGTCGACCCCCCACGGATTTGTCACAATAAATTTACACGACGCTGTAACACGTTATCGAATTGGACTCGATCGAATATTTGGCTAGAATCTTTGATTCGATCGCTCGTCAATGGACCCCATCAATGATGCCCTGTCCCCAGGGCGAAATTTCTATATTTTTTGGGGAACCGTCATTTTAACGATTCGAGGTTTCGTTGATTCTTTATTGTTATGGAGGCCCCTGATCGCGATTAAAATTTGGTCTGTTCGCCCCCTCTGCTGCTTATAATTATTGTGGTTCTGGAACTAGACAGGATATTAGACTTGACAAACAAATTCAGCCAAGACCTAGATAAATTTCCGGTAAATGCGATTGACTCATGACTACGGCTATACAACAAAGATATGTAATAAGACATCGTGGATGTTAGTTTGATTCACTATCTGAATTCGATAAAAAGTTCAAACATACGAGAATCACTCGCCAACTGGTTGATGCGATACGTGGTAAGAAGGTGGTGAATGCTGGAAATTAATTATTCGATAATTACATAATGGAGTCGTTTTCTTATAGACCAAGAGGATACTGGACATATACGTCAGTGATTAGCAACCACGCCGATGCACCATGTGTCACACATGCTGTTGCTGTAGATTGGTTGTCACAGCAGGAAATATGGCAAATTGATACACCACCTCCAAAAACAATTCAGCATGGATGGTTTGATGTCAGAACGACTGAAGAATTTCATCAGGCAGATGTCTTGTTTTACCACATGATGTCATTGGCACTTGAAGTAAACGGCGCACATGCAAATACGTGTTCCCTATAGACGACGTTGCAAGTATATATAAAGGAGCGTAGTCTCTACCGACTAAAACAGCAAATGTAGTTTCAACAAAGTTTGAAAAAATGTATTTAGGTTGCGCCTGTGATGACCTCAGTTGCTACGGGTTGATGCTGCCAAAAGATGTTTGGTGCATTAATAACGCTAATGAATCAAAGTAGCGTTACAATCAGACAAATCATGTTTGTGAAGGTTGGTCTTATTCAGTTTGGTGGTGGGATGCTGCCAATATTATTTAAATTAATACAAAATACTCACCCTTGCTCTTTTTTGTCAGAAATTAAAGTAGTGAAGCAGCAGAGAAGGCGAACAGACCAACTTTGTAGAGGCGTCGATTTGGCAAACCAAGGATTCCTCGTAAACGCTTAATAGAAGTGTCAATTCGGCAAAACAAGGCTGTTCGTAAATCGTAAAAAAGTGTCCACGGGCAAACTAGAATCGTTAAACAAAATGACGCCAATGTCATTGTCGCGCCATTCAGCTGTTAACGGTTTAACGATTTTCTTTAACGATTTCACAAACAGACTAATTTGTTAAACCTCACCTCGTAGATCAATCAAATTGTTGGATTGGTCAGTGAGTCTGAAATTAATTCTCGTTAAAGAATCATTATGACATTGCATATAGACCGAATTAGTTGGATCCTCAATCATTAGAAATCCTGGAGGAGCTGTTGGTGCAAATGAGTATAGAATATATCCCTGCTGAGCTTGATTTGATCGTTCAAGATTTATTTGATAGCTGCTTTCGATGACATCACATGCTAAATTCAATGCAATTACCGAGGATATATTGACGTTGAACGGAGCAATATGTCTACCACCTCCTCCATCTAGGTCATTATCATGCGTAAGGATATTTGTTTGTTGTGATGTTGTTTATTTCCATGCGTCACGAATCGTTTTGAAACTACTATCGATGGTATCACTTAAATGTATTTTTAGTTCTGGTACGTTATATTTTGGAAGCTTAAATGTGGAAATATCTTCAATACGGATTTTATGTTTCTCTGTTTTTTCTCTTGAATAATTTGCGAATGAAATATTTTATTGTCATTGATGATTTTGTTACTTGTTTGTACGACGCTGATCAATTCATCTCGGGTGAGAGTACCGAATTGAAGCAATATTAACAACATCAAAAGATCATTCTCCATCGCTGTGTAATTTTTATTGATTTTATCGTGTCGAGTTGTGTGGTATCTAACGCAATTTTATATCATTTCATTGAAAAAATTCAACTTGTAGTATTCGCTATAACGTTTTATTGGATTGTCAGGTTTTATCTTGTCTGTGATATAATCGGATCTTTTAGGTTCGGGTGATAAATTAACGGTTTCTCCATGAGGTGGTATTTCAGGCCAACCCAGTATTGTTCTAATAGAACTCTGATAGATATCTACGAGATAACTAGGTGAGTTCATCTCAATGGCAGATGATAGCGTCGGCTCGTGAACCGTTATAGCAATTTTCTATTCTGTTCCAGTAATAGATTTTATTCTGCGTTGAAATTCGGCATTGATTTATTCAATTTGGTATGACCCAGATGGCAAAGAAACAACGTTCCAGTCTGGAGTTCCATCAGATTTATTCTTATTCGCGAATATCAACTGTGATATACTCGTTGTTTTGCTAGCGCAATCTCCTTTACGGTAATCGGAGTAGGGAAATTCACACTAAATTCAGGATTGGTTGATGTTATTGAGATCACGCTTGTTTTTACCGGGGTTGTGTTCTCCGCTATCCGTTGAAGTAGTTCTTGCGGTGTTGTCATTGTTATTATTTTTGTCGCGCTCTAATTATAACATAGTTAACTCGTACAACTGAACCATTCTCGAAAACTCTTCCTCGGTTATTGTCGTGTCGTCGAGCGACGACGCTGTCAACTTAGGTAATTGCGAGTACGCGAAATACCTCAGCATATCTAACAGTGTAATCCTTCAGTTTTTGTTGAGAACACTATGACATTTTGTTTGCTATTGCGGAGACTGTTCCCGCGATGATTGTCACCGCAGCTATACAAATCGGAACAACAGCCGGAGCGGTCATTGTAACCGAAGATATAACAATAACAGCGCCGGAAACTACACCAGACAGCGAGTATACAGCTACATTGATGGCAGTGATTCTTCGCCGGTATTTTTTTATTTTTATTCGGCACTCCTCAGAAAGAGTTTTGAGATTTGTTTGAAATTCTTTGACGGTGTTATATCGGCATTTATTAGATGAGATCATCAGTGATGCCATGTTATTTTCAAATCGTTTGCGATTTCAATTGAAACCGCTAGCGGTTTAATTGTTTACTCGAATCCACTACGAATTCCACATACCATGTTACTGAAACCCAGGCTAAATTCTTATATGTGGATTCTATTGTGAACTGTTCAGATGTATCATTGTCGAGGACTGTTGATATCGTATTGTTGACTCCAGCTGAACTCGACGATGATATATTAAATTGAGTTGGTGTCATTAGTGTTAATCGATAAATACCTTTAACGGTCGCAGTGATATGTAAAATGTTGTTTGTAGGAGTCCACGCAAATGATCCGTATTGAATCGTGTATACTACGTTGTTGGTTCTTTTATGAGGAATTTTTGTTTTTTCAACGACTTCTATCATCCTCGCTGCATCATTTTTAATTGCCTCGATGAAGTTTTTCATCTCATCGATGGATTTCTTAATATCAATGAGTTTCATGTCGAGTTTATTAAATGTGGTTCCAAGAAATTTATCTACGATGTTTTTACGAAACGTTGAAAACTGTTTTACGTGTTCTTCATATTTGGATTGAAGTGTTGCTAGTTCCAACATAGAAGTTTTTATCTCTGTAAGCTTCGGTGTGGTCACTGGTTGATTACCAAAAAATTCTGCTACGGGTTGTCTACGATGGACTTTTGTAATTCAGTAAACTTATAAATGTAATTATATGATCGTTGTATTCATCGCGTAGAGTTTTTGATGGTTTTAAATAGCTAATTCGTTTCACAGTAGTTGATACATGTACATCTGGTTTGAGTTTACCCTGATAGGAAAATACCGCGATGTTCGGCTGCATCTTGTTGTTTAACTAAAATAACATCAAAGGAAACATTACATATTTTCAATTTACCCTGACGATCTTGAAATACAACTATTTCATTGGGATCAACACTTGCTAAGTTCGACGTTTCAGCTATTTCATCTTCGATTAGTTTTTTTAAATCAACGGTTGCAGTGCCATCAGCATCGGGTTTCTTCAGCGCTGATAAAGATCTCCCCCAAATATCAATCATGTTATTGTAAAAAATCTTTCTCTCTCTAAAAAGCGATTGCAATTATATTCATTCACGACCTGATGAGGTGGTTTTCTAGATCATGAAATAGCGTCAAGGACATTAAATACTTCGTTGCCGCATATTGTTGGGTCATTCATTTGTTGTTTTGGTAGCGTAGAATACCAACAAGGAGTTTTTAAGTGGTTTATATAATTCATAAATTCCCTCGGCGGTGCTAATCCATATGGATCAAAATAGACAATTGCACGCTGATCAATCGCGTATGCAACCCAGTGGGTTCCAGGTCCGGTGCTGTTATCGAGATTAATAATACCAGTTTCAACGCTATTTGGTAGTGTCGGCAACTGATCTTTCATAAAGACACCAATAAAGTTTTTAATCGATAGCTTTTTAGCAGCATCAAGTAAATCAAAATTTGACAACGGTGTTAATAAACCGTTCCTGGGATTCTCAGGTCTTTTAACGTGTACCATGAATACGGAGTTCCTGGTAGTCTTAGACCCCTTCCCTTCCCTTTTTTTATACCCCTTCCCGGTAGCTTTCTTTAGTGCCATTCCTGCCGCGGTACCAACGGCTCCTAACGCCGCCGCTTTAGCCACCGCTGGGGCCGCTGCCGCAATCAGCGCTGGATATCGCGGCAAACAATGGCAATATACCATCGGTTTTTATCATGTTGCTGATCACTTTCGCAGAGAGTGTATTCTGAACACCTTTTTATCTTTGAACGCGTAATTGAAGTGTTTTATCTGACGAGTTGTTAGCGATTATTTATTCGCCCCACCAGTCATCTGATTGGGTTTTAGCGTTATTGTGATTCCACATTTTTTAGCCGATTCCGATTGCAATTTCTTGAGCTGACCGAGAGTCAATGTAACATCAGTAACACTATACGACATTATACAATAACAGATTGATCTAATTGTTATATGTTTTCCTCTGGTGCATCTATCACTCTCATTCGTCCACCAACACCTTCGAGTAGCATTGATTTGTCGCTGAGAATGACAGCAACCGCTCTGTATTCGGGGATAACACCACGAAGCACAGTAGCTCTAAAATGTATATCGACGACGGATTGTCTTGTTAAATCAAGATGTTCCAATGAAAAGTAATAGATCGGATTAAGGGTACTAAAGTCATGTTGTGATATTTGTAGACCGGTATCAACATTTTGATCGCGTCCCAGATACGACAACAGACGATGATAAACTCGTGCAATATGGTTTTGACCGTAATTAAGTTGTATATCCTCGGATGGTTCCTGTTGTCCGTTTATTCTCAGCGAGAGTCATAAACACCTAATCGATCAAATATCATATGGCTGAGGAGTTGATTGCCAACTCGAGTGTTATCCTGTAACGCAATAAATATATGACGTGGAGCCCAATCACCTTGTTTTGATGCCAGATTCCACGTAAATGTACAATTAACAGTTGATTGTACAATATCCGTTGTTGTTGTTAGCCGACTTAGTAATGATTTTCCTCCTTTGTCCATAAATGATAGTAATCGTTCTTCTGCGGTGATTGATGGAGTCAGAACTGGTATCAACAGTGTTACTTTTGTCAAAACATCCTTACCGGCATCATTTCCCGGATGTGTAGCATCTGCTGGAAGCCTCCAAATTCCATTATTATTAGTACCCTTTCACACCAATGCTACTGTATGCTTTACTCCATTGATAATTTTTCGGACATTTCTACAGAATCCAAATATATGATCTAGTGGAATTGCGCATGAAAATGATCTACGCGCTCCTTCCAACATTGACATGCGTGTTGCAGTTCATAGATTGAAATTATCATTTGTACTTATAATCATATCCTCAACATCAACATTAGCGTTACCAGTATTATTCCATGGTCGTCTTACAACAAATTGATTTCTTCCAGCAGTAGTTTTACCATCCTTTGCAAACATCATAGAAGGGCCTGCCGATCTTGTATAATCATCGGAATATCTTGCTAGCCCTATTATTGTTGTGGTCACATTAACATCACGTTCTATCGACTTAATTTCTTTTGCATCAATCAGATATCTTGCACTCTCAAATAACGCCATGATACCATTATTGACAGAACCGACTTGAGTATCAAGTAGATACGGTGCTGGTACAGCAGGTGTATCAGTTAATTGCACAGGTTCCCCTTCAACTTCGATAAACGCTTCACACGGTAGTAAGTATTTACTGGTATCATGGACTTGGAGTTCAATTCTTGATCGAATATTTGGTTGTACTGCGTGATAGGAATAGTATTGATAATCGCGTACGGAATCATTCTTGAGCACTGGGGCGTCCATATCAAACGCTGTATCAGGTGACCGTTTGAACATTTTATTATATATTCTCGTTCCTTTATCAAGGTCTAAATCATCGTCGTCGACCATGTCGTGGTTTTTTTTAGCCGGTTCCCGCTATCATATTTACGATATCATCTTGGTTGCTCGCTGTTAATTACAGAGTTGTCAACGAAGTCGCCAGCGACGCTAGTTTCTGATCTACTGCGTTATTTATTATTTTACTAACATTTGCAGGCATTTCTTCCGTAGATGGCAGTGGTCCCAAACGCGCTGGTGGTTTCCTTTACCGTCGAACTAACGCTGTTAGTTTATCCTTCGCGGCTGAAAACGCTTTCCCGGCAAGATCTCCAACAGCGCTAATACCCTTATCACGAATAACATCAATGGCTTTCATCGATAATTGTTTTGCTAGCGGTGCCACTTTGGGAGCCATTCTTGCAAATAACTCTGCAATGGTCTCACCGAGTCCATCACCATAGTACGTGCGCCAAACAGGCAATCGTGAGTTTACTACATGGACACTGGTTGGTTTATCGTGGTTGTAGTGTATGATCATTCTTATTTAATTGTTATTTATCTAATCGGGTGATTAATCACTATGATAACCATGATGCTCAACTAACTCGTCAAGGAAATCTCGATATGTTTCAATGTCCATGATGCCACCTTGAAATAACCGCCTGCAGATATCAGCTGCCTAATTAATTATTTCCGGTGAGTTATTTCCAGCTCGTTTCCCTCCTATATGTACTTCTAATCGTGCTATATCCCTGAGAATATTACCAGGAAAACTAACTAAACCACTACCTGATACCCCGCTTAAATATCCCTTTCCCGCTATTTTTTTAGTGATACCAGTTGCACCTTTTTCAGGACCAGCTTCTGTTATGATTTGTATTTCACCCGGGATTGGCTCTGTATAGGGTGATAGTTGTGGGCCGCCCTTGACAATGAATAGAAATCTAGAAAAAAACAGGGTATTGTTCTTTTGTGATTTCAGTTCCGCCGTATTTCGCCAAATATATTTTTCTGCCCAGATGGATTTGCTTTTTATAAATTTTTCATATTTGTCTTTTAAATAGTTCTCTCGGGTACCTTTCGGAAATTTTTTTCTAGCAAAATCAGCTAATTCATCATCTGATACAGTATCTTCTAATTATACATTGTGGTTGTAAATATATTTTCAGGTGGTATGGATCTAATATCAGCTAGTCGTTCTTCTTTTAGTCGTTCTTGTTCAAGTCGTTCTTGTTCAAGTCGTTCTTGTTGTTTTCGTTGTTCTTGTGCGGCTGCTATATCACCAGGAAGCGTTTTTAAAGACTGTTGTGTTTGTGTGGTTTGTTCTGCAATTTGTTCAAGTGTGGGAAGAAGAGGCGTCTCTTTCCTTTTTCCTTCTTCGGGAACAGCTCCCCATAAAGCTCTTTCAGTGGTTGATATTATCCCCTTCGTTGCCGTAGTTATAGGCTTAAACAATTGTTCAGACCCTAAAGTAAAGTCAGTCTCAATACTCTTTCTAGTTTGTAGTTTATTTCTGACAGAATCACGTACAGGAAGGAACTTCTTAATAGCAGCCAGTCTCTCACTCGCCAATTGAGTCATTAATGCTTAATTTATCATTATTGAAACAGTAAAGCAATTTTCCAATTAGTGTATGATGAGATTTCAATCTCGATGTAATGATGAAGTCACCAAAAATGATTGGAGTAATGCCCTTAAGCGAGGACTAAAATCAGTCAAAATCAGACAAGCGACGACTGAAATCAATCAAAAAACGACAAAAAAAATGTATTTCAGAATTAACGAATCAAAAAAATATTTTATTTTTTCCTGGTACTAATACACTAGTATTGCATTTCAACCGCTATTGTGACTAAAACTTCCTTGTTCTAGTTGACGCACACCTGTCCATTGTGTTATATGTTCGACAGGTATTTTTACATGTCGATGTCATACCTGTTCAATAGGCACACATTATAGCCGGGGTTAGTGTAGGGAAAATGGCTAACGTGAAGGGAGGATTTTGGTTCTGACTAATGATTTTCGAAGTGACCATCCTTTGAGTTTATTATTCCCGGCCCAGTTCCCTTCTTACTCGCTCCACGATAGTACATAACGGGCCAAACATTTTCACAGCATACAAGGAGTCGCGAATGGATTTCTGGATTCGCTTTATCGCATACTTCTTTGACATATTTGTTATAGTAGCGAATTCGATATCCTGAAAGTCGGACATAATTGTATTTTTTAAATTTTCAGATATAATTTCACTAATATTTTCAGGATTCATATATACAAAAATAATCAGAAACCTATGATAAGCGGTTATCATTCATTGTGACCCTTATTAGGTTTTGTGTCTTTCACAGGGTCTTTTATTGACAGAGAGCTTAGGGTATCAATGGTTGCTGTTTATTTTGCGGGCGTCTTTGTTGTTATACACCTCCCCCTAAGAAATTAATTTTCCCAGGGGTGCAATAATACACCGTATTTAACGTGACGGGAGGTGTACACAAAGTACCTTTGGGCTGGCGCCCCCAATTATATAGATAAAACAACCATCAATCGGTACCGTAGACAATATGTCTACTACGGGATTAGAACCATAGCCGCCAGGATGATATCGCAACCCGTTACGCATTGAGATAACTGTTCTTGCTACAGGTATAAGATTTTGAATACAATATGTATGTAAGTCAAGCGCAAACAGGTGTGATGTACAATAAATGACGTCAACGGCGTGATAGTGAATGGATGTGTATATATAGAACAAAGCACAGGACAATGGATTATAGAATGATATGACAATGAATGAATCCACATACCTTTCGTGTACTTGATACTGATAATTGACAACCGAATACTAAAAAAAATACAACTGCTTATAAACACCGTGTATTTGATTCGTTTTCTTACAAAATAGATATAATCGATTATCCTGTTGAGATTTATGATAGTTAAAATCAGCCAATCAAAAATCAGATGACGCGATGTTTAAAAAAACAACCACTGAGATATGTAACTCTTTCATAAGCAATTACTATACCTGCATGAGTTATCTCCCTTTGATGTTATATAGAATAGCACGAGTACATACAGTCAGACATATGTAAATTGAATCCTTCGTCCATTCCTTTTAGAAAAAGCCGAATTTTGTAGTCCTTCTGCAACAAATCGTACTGAGGGTATACAAATCTCAAAATATTTTCCGGCTTTTTCCATAGATTGAAATACTATTTCCTCGTTAGCTGCCGTATTAAATGATTTTACGGGTCTCACATTTTTTGAATATTTTCCAGTTCTTCGTCGTTTTAAATTCTCACTTTGTGTAACAGCTTGTAGAATTGATAAAGAATTGTTCTTAGGATTGAAATAAATGTGATCGATAACAAAACTATCCTTGATTAATCCATTGTGACAATCATATATTATTCTGTGATCAAGAAACATTTTCCCTCTCGCGTTAAACACCAAATACCACATACAATTGTTAGCACCAACTGGTTTCTTCAGTCTGCGGTGTCTGACAATACCATCAAGGGATGACTCATAGTTGACAATCATAGGATGTGTCGCAACTCTTGGTTTATTTATATACTATACTATTATTTGTCTAATTTATTATTTGGTCTAATGATAACATTACTTTGGAATCTATCAATGTAGTCTTCGGGTGTTCTTATAATTTTATCAGGGACAGAGTCATTGATGGAGTTTTTAGCCCTCTTGTCATAATAGCGCTTCAACTCTCTGTATCGCTTACCACCACAACCGAGACATAACTGTGATATTCCTCTAACCCTACCCCACATCGTAGGCAGAGTAGCGGGCCTAGGCTTCCCCTACGAAAACTTTGCATATGATACCCACAGAATTCATTTCTGCATGATTTGTTGCACTGATCCAATCATTAGCGATTTGCAATGATTCGTTATATATATATATATATATATATATATATATATATATATATATATATATATATATATATATATATATATATATATATATATATATATATATATATATATCTTATTTAAATACTTGTTTTAATTATTGCATGAAGGAGTTCGAGAGATTATACAAAATTAAGCCATGGAAAATTGCTAAATTTAATCTCGATAGAATCTCTGATACACCAAAGGGTCTAATAAATGACCGAAACATGGTGGGTAAAATTCATGATTGTTTTAATGAATTCAAGCGTGATGGAGCATTTCACTGTTGGTCAACATTTCGAATTGATGCTCGTGTTGATGATACCATGAATGAAGAAAGCGCAGCAGTGATAATTTCACATCTTGGGCGAGAAAGGAATTTGTTAAAATGAAATTCATTATCCATTCGGAAACTCGAGATTGTATTATCAGAGATAAATTCGACCCAATCTTGAAGGATAAAAGAACCGTCGTTGTGAGTTGAGATTCCAAACCATGCTACGAGAGATCTTATCCTGTAACAGCAATTGTTTACGGAATATATCCGTTAAATGACAAAACGAGCATTGAAAAACTAGCGCCAATGAAATATTTGTCGCTGAATTGTGTAGCAGAACGAATAATAGAACATTTCACAAATGCATCCCTAGGAAACAAATTGACTGATCAAAGACGCAAAAAAAATTACCGAGTGGGGACTAACAGTGAAGGAGCGCGGGGCAACAATTCAAAATGTGGCAGCGTTTGAACGAATACTAAAATTCTCAATATCGGTAACGACGATACCAGGAGAAGTACTAACCGAAATATAAATTGAGAGGATCATAACGAGCACGCATGGACACCTGCAGTAACAATATTCCCACGGGATAGCACAATAAAATATATACCCGCGGAGTTTTCCCCAGAATTATCAGAGGAGAAATTATTTGATTCTATTTACCAGTTAAGTAAAAACGATCCTGTGTCAGTGTGGTTACTTCACAGTTTTTAAAACTCCGAGGGCAGATTCAATCAGTTTGTAAGACCTAGTGGAGAATTATACCGTACTGAAGCGCTGCACAATGAAATGAAAAAACTAGCTAGTGAGTTTTCAACAGAATAAGACGAACAATTACTAACAAACTGTTTTACACTTCCGTCGGTTGCAGCTCATTTTGCTAGAAAGAAACAACGCGTGGAAACCAACAAGAAGTGAGTTTCTGTCAGACATCAAACTAAGTTGCTTTGAGTACGGTCATGGCGGACTATGGAATACAAAATATGACCCCGGGAGTATTATTTCCGTTGATATTGTTGCGTGTTATCTCGGGAGTTTTCTCGGGTATGAAGAAGCAGTTGTGTACTTCACACGATTTAGACACCCCACACATGAAATGACCCACGTTGCGATTAATGGTCCATTACCCGATTTTGATTTCACCGGATTCGCTCGTATGGTATCATTTGAATTGGCTTCAGGATTTCATCCTTGTAGTTATGTTTGGATTGGTAGACATATATCTGAAAAACACTAGTGATATTACGATATATGATTGATTGTGGTATGCTGATATCGCTGATTGTCAGTGAAGCAATTATATCATATCGAGGTCAGACCTCGGTTTGGTTACCACAACCTAATCTAGATAGTGTAATTAGCAAACAACGAAAACAGTTTCTCGATCTCAACGAAAAAGATATCATGAATTGGTCCATAAAAAAATAAATCTGCCATATCGCCTGTTTGGATAACCAATTAGCGGCAGTAGTATTTTTCACCTTCGAGGTGCTGGCGAGTTTACTGATTGCCGCCTTGCCTCTCCAGTATTCTTTCGAAGAATAGATTCCATGTTGTTATTAATTACCAGCATCCAACATCAATTTACTTTTCGTCACCGATTTTATCAACAATGAAACCAATTTTTCTTTTAAGGATTTATCAGTGATAGAATTCAACGCGTGAATTAAGTTCACATCTGCAAGATGTTTGTGTCGCAGATTGCTGCTTTTATAAGCAACATCATGAGCATGACACGCCTTATCAATAGTGTTTATTGGTTCTTCACCAAGTCGAGGTTGGTTTTGATCATCTAGTCTGATATCGAGTCTTGTCCAGGGTCCACAATAACTATACCCTGGAAGGTGTTTTTCTCCTGGGTACTTTGCCCATGGTGTTCCTGGGAGTTTTACTAGCTTAGCTGCAATATCACCTCCTCGTTTTTTTTTAAAAAAATTAGTTTTCGTAGAAATAAATCTAAATTTCTTTGTACTACATTGTATACATTTACTAGAATGTGCTGATCGGTTATTTTTAGTTGTAATCGTCGTCAAGCCATCTGTACCAGTACGCGCGTTACATTTCACACAATATAGATCCATAATTTATTTATAGTATATGGATATGACTGTAATTGATTATTCATCAACAAAAGAACCAGAACCCGTAAAACATCACGTTATGTTACCAAACTCTATTCGAATGATTATCATTGGACCTTCAATGAGAGGTAAAACATAATTGTTAATTGATATGATAATAAGATGGATGAAATGGGACAAGTTGTATTTAGTAGCACCAACCGTAGATGATTAATGATGTTACCGGGTGTTAAAAGACTACAACGAAAGAGCCATAGAGAGAGCCAACGAGCTTATAACCGAGATCGAGGAAGCACGGAAATATTAACGACGACGATTATGAAAGAGCTGTATAATTGTCATCGAGGGAGTTATTAGATTTATAACCGATATCGAAGAAGCACCGATCATTCATGATATCGATGGAAGTATTAACAATTTAGTCGTGTACGATGATGTGATGTTAGACAATCAAAAGAACCCTGGCAGGATTATTTCCAGAGGAAGACATAAAAACATCGACGTGATATACGCCACTCAACGGTACTCTCATATACCAGAAGTGATCAGAGATAACTGCAATTTGTTATGTATGTTTAACGGAGTTGACAATCATACACTACGAAATATTAGGCAAACTTGGTGCAGCGATATGGATTTAAATCGATTTAGAAATTTCTTTAGTTTCGCTCAGTCATCCCCAAACGGATTTGTAACGATAAACTTAGTAGATCCTGGGACGCGATATCGTATCGGACTTGATAAAATATTCAGTTAACCACATAGCAGCAGAGGGGCGCCAATGACATTGGCGTCTTTTTGTTTTACGATTCTAATTTGCCCGTGGACGCTTTTTTACGATTTACGAACTGCCTTGTTTTGCCGAATTGACACTTCTATTAAGCATTTACGAGGAAGCCTTGGTTTGCCGAATCGACGCCCCTACAAAGTTGGTATGTTCGTCTCCTCTGTTGCTAGAGATAAAGAGTTGCAAAGCTTCGAGCCCCCAGTCAGCGGCTCCGACAATTAAATTAATGAATAAACAAATTGTGAAATTCAAATAACAACAATTTAATATAAATCAATAACAGTCATCTCTCAAATAATATTCAAGTAAACTCATATCACTCGACCAAGTGACGGCCTTTTTCATCATTTGAATTTAGTATGCTAGATAGTTCTCATGGCATGAGTTCCTACTCATCTGTATGATTCTTCAATCTCTTTTCATGTGTCTCCCATAGAATCGGACCAACTGCACTGGGTTAAGTTCCAATGGTCCCTACAAGCTTCCTGTATTACCACACGAGGACATTACCATAGCATATTCCCTTAGCTATGTAAACTCACAATAAACATTAATATCATCAGATAATCCATTTCCGTTTAGTTTGGTCACGCATTCGTACCCATCGAAATACACATTATCCCTGATACGTGTACAATGCACACACACACACACACACACACACACACACACATATATATATATATATATATATATATATATATATATATATATATATATATATATATATATATATATATATATATATATATATATATATATATATATATATATATATATCGTCAATCTTGTTATACAGAACAAAGCAATATCATAATCATATAATCAGAAGCATTTATGTACATTGCACTTCTACACATATACGCAGATATGCACATATCCATGCGCTGTTATATCCTTACACATGATACTTCTACAAGTATACACAAATAGGCAATTCCCTATAACTAGTGTTGCACACCGCAACCATTATGCAATTTTTTTAATTCAATTCAACATTTGCAAATCTATATCAAATGAATAAGTGCATGAGATTACTGCGAATTAACCCAATAGCGAATTACAATATTATTTCTTTAGTTCATATCTCAAAATATGCATGTATATCAAACACTAGGAATGAATCAAACTACAAATGGTAATTCTACATACTAAAGTATACATACTGCAGTAATTAAAGTACACTTACTTTGCAGTAATATAGAGCAGAAGTTTATTTGTTCCTTAAATCCACGCAAGATGAGTTTAACACCACTAATATTTAGTTCTCAAGATAATAGATTTACACTTGCGATTCTAATGTTTGGTCACGCCTTGCTCAATTCCGATTGGAGATTGGTTTATATAATTATCAGATACTGCCACCTCCCAACAGTTTGTTAGGCATTTTACGACCCTCCTTTGATACCCCTTTGTTCTGAACAAAGAATTCCACCACTTACCTGTGAAAAATGTGACGTAACTGGCTTTGGCAAACATAAAGCGCACGTCATTATTGTATGGCTATGTCAGTTAACTGACTGGCCAACTTTGTTCTCCGAATTGGCCTTCATGCATATACATGTTGAAATCTGGTTAATTCTTACAACGTGACAATGTCACATCGTTTTCAGGCAATCATTGAATGATTCGATCGAACACTTACTGAGCCATTAATTGTGCATTTATACTGATCAAGGATAGATCTCATGAATCGGTTGCGAGACTACCTCACGTGGTGGCTGAGTTAAACAATGATGTCACTCGTGAAATTAACATTAAACCCACCAAGGTAATTGCGACAATGCACATGCTACCATGAAATTACCTGGAAATCAATTAAAACAACCAGTGATGCTAAGTGTCGTAAAAGTCAGGTGCTTGTATGTACCTTGTGAACCTGAATATGGTGCAGCAAGAGCAACAGATCCAGTCTGGAGCGTAACCACACATAAAACTGCAGGTACCATTTGTATAAGTCTTGGTCAATGACATGGCCGAACCCACGGACCCCCCACCCACCCACCCACCCACACGTATCCGAGGTGGATCCCTTAACTTCTAGGCCACCGGAGCGGTTAGACAATAAATTGAACTCAGTTATGAGATCAGCTTTAAATAAGGAGAAGCGTTCGAGTTATATGATCCAGTGCTGTTATTCTTGTTATTATTATTATTTGAAATGTAAAATATATTGTTCGGTTTACTCGTATATTTAACTGATACGGAGTCAATAAGCTCAGTGATTTGTATAACCCGAATACTGCTGTCATTGGTGACGGTAATACGGAGGACGTTACTGGTTAGTTCAGAATGAGGAGGAATTTTTTTGACCATCCGATTTGCAGAATAAAGATGTTATTGATGAACCATTAGGAACATTTGGAAGAGCTAGCTAAGCACGATTGCATCTTAATCACCTGATGGCAGTTTTTATCAGAAATACTTCGTGAGCATCGCATATATGTCACGAGATGATTTTATATTTTGACTGAAAAAGCATCCTAATATTTATGGATAAGCATTACTTTAACAACAAACAATTTCATATATTGGTCATATTAATTCACATTCCATTCATTAATCTATCAATTAATTTCAGATATTGGTCATATTAATTCACATTCCATTCATTAATCTATCAATTAATTTCATATATTGGTCATATTAAATCACATTCCAATTATTAATCTATCAATTAATTTCATATATTGATCATATTAATTCACATTCAATTTATTAATCTATCAATTAATTTCATGCATTGGTCATATTAATTCACATTCCATTCATTAATCTATCAATTAATTTCATGCATTGGTCATATTAATTCACATTCCATTCATTAATCTTTCAATTAAGTTCATATATTAGTCATATTAATTCACATTCCATTCATTAATCTATCAATTAACTTCATATATTGGTCATATTAAATCACATTCCATTCATTAATCTATCAATTAATTTCATATTTTGGTCATATTAATTCACATTCCATTCATTGATCTATCAATTAATTTCATACATGGGTTATATTAATTCACATTCCATGCATTAATCATTAATTTCATATATTGGTCATATCAATTCACATTCCATTCATTGATCTATCAAATAATTGCATACATTCGTCATATTAATTCACATTCCATGCATTAATCTATCAATTAATTTCATATATTGGTCATATTAATTCACATTCCATTCATTAATCTATCAATTAATTTCATATATTGGTCATATTAATTCACATTACATTCATTAATCTGTCAATTAATTTCATATATTGGTCATATTAATTCACATTCCATTCATTAATCTGTCAATTAATTTCATATATTGGTCATATTAATTCACATTCCATTCATTAATCTATCAATTAATTTCATATATTGGTCATATTAAATCACATTCCATTCATGAATCTATCAATTAATTTCATATATTGGTCATATTAATTCACATTCTATTCATTGATCTATGAATTAATTTCATGTATTGGTCATATTAATTCACATTCCATTCATTGATCTATGAATTAATTTCATATATTGGTCATATTAATTCACATTCCATTCATTGATCTATCAAATAATTGCATACATTCGTCATATTAATTCACATTCCATTCATTAATCTATCAATTAATTTCATGCATTGGTCATATTAATTCACATTCCATTCATTAATCTATCAATTAATCACATGCATTGGTCATAATAATTCACATTCCATTCATTAATATATCAATTAATTTCATATATTGGTCATATTAATTCACATTCCATTCATTGATCTATGAATTAATTTCATATATTGGTCATATTAATTCACATTCCATTCATTGATCTATGAATTAATTTCATATATTGGTCATATTAATTCACATTCCATTCATTGATCTATGAATTAATTTCATATATAGGTCATATTAATTCACATTCCATTCATTGATCTATCAAATAATTTCATGTATTGGTCATATTAATTCACATTCCATTCATTAATCTATCAATTAATTTCATACATTGGTCATATTAATTCACATTCCATTCATTAATCTATCAATTAATTTCATACATTGGTCATATTAATTCACATTCCATTCATTAATCTATCAATTAATTTCATATATTGGTCATATTAATTCACGTTCCATTCATTAATCTATCAATTAATTTCATATATTGGTCATATTAATTCACATTCCATTCATTAATCTATCAATTAATTTCATATATTGGTCATATTAATTCACATTCCATTCATTAATCTATCAATTAATTTCATATATTGGTCATATTAATTCACATTCCATTCATGAATCTATCAATTAATTTCATATATTGGTCATATTAATTCACATTCCATTCATTAATCTATGAATTAATTTCATATATTGGTCATATTAATTCACATTCCATTCATTGATCTATGAATTAATTTCATATATTGGTCATATTAATTCACATTCTATTCATTGATCTATGAATTAATTTCATATATTGGTCATATTAATTCACATTCCATTCATTGATCTATCAAATAATTTCATATATTGGTCATATTAATTCACATTCCATTCATTAATCTATCAATTAATTTCATATATTGGTCATATTAATTCACATTCCATGCATTAATCTATCAATTAATTTCATATATTGGTCATATTAATTCACATTCCATGCATTAATCTATCAATTAATTTCATACATTGGTCATATTAATTCACATTCCATTCATTAATCTATCAATTAATTTCATATATTGGTCATGCTAATTCACATTCCATTCATTAATCTATCAATTAATTTCACACATTGGTCATATTAATTGACATTCCGTGCATTAATATATCAATAAAGTTCATACATTGATCACTTCTTTTGCTTTTCCATGCATCATTGTTGTATGTTGATTAATCCATAACATACGTTTGTAATATCCAAACATCATTAATGTCTATTGACAAGCAAAATCATTTTGTGGGGTTTTTTTTGGGTTGAAATTCCATATTTGGATCATATCCCTTTCTGAGCTTGGAACGAAGTCATCCCCCGCCACCCCACCCCACCTCCCTAGGTTGTCCCCTATTTCCAACGACTTCAGTATAGCAGAATTCCATAACGGGCAGATAATACAATTTGCTTTTGCCATCTAATGACCATTCATAACGAAACTATACCTTTAACCTATCGTGTATTCTCCCCGTTTCACATTTGTATGTCTTTTCCTTGTGCCATTTTATAAGATTTACTACCAAGTTTTTCGAAGCCAAGCATTAATACTTCAAAATCAGCTTCGAAGCGCATTTCATTCACGTTCCAAGTGCATTTCCACCCAATGTGTTTGCAACCACGAAAAAAAGCATCTCAAAATAAAGAAGTTACTTGCCATCACAAGGTGTCGTGAATACTGTACGTTAAAATATATATGTTCTTATACGTTACTCACTTAAGAAATATCCATCCAACACTCAACAAACAACCAATCAATAAAATCAAACAAAGATAGAAATATAAGTACCATAGGTTTATTATAGTATGTTGACTAAGAAGTATAGTAACATGAAATTCAAAAAACATTCATAAAGACACAAAATCTTTAAATTTCAGATTTGCTCTCATACTAACTGGTTTTTTAGAGCATTATTTTTTACTATATTAGTTTGGCACATTGAAGAGTCTTTCCTTACAACATTGAACATTCATAATAGAAACAACAACACCACAAACCAACAAATAATATTAATACAAATTATAATAATAACAATGACGTTAATAATAATGATAATAATAATAATAATAATAATAATAATAATAATAATAATAATAATAATATAAATAATAATAATAATATAAATAATAATAATAATATAAATAATAATAATAATAATAATAATAATAATAATAATAATAATAACAATAACACTATTAACAAAAATAATAAAAATAAATAAATATAATAATAATAATAATAATAATAATAATAATAATTATAATAATAATAATAACAAAAATAAATAAATATAATAATAATAATAATAATAATAATAATAATAATAATAATAATAATGATAATAATAATAATATGACCCACTGAACTAATTAATCCCAGAAATTTTCCAATCGTTTGGCAAAACTACTTATTTAAAAATAGAGTGACTCTGTGCTGGTAAATACTCAAATAGAAGATTATTGTTTAACCCAAAAAAGGTAACAAATAGTATCATAAAAACAATTTTAAAAAAACAAATGCAAATAAGTAAATTTCACAAATATTATTGATAACTTTATTAATTAATGTTTGCAGACTTGGAATGGCTTTTATTGTACACTTAAGTCTTTTACAAACGTATAACATCTTGATTTATTTTGTGTGAAGCAAAACATTCTTATAATTCTTTCACAACAACACAACGATACGTTACAATTTTAAAGTAAGGGAGATAACAACGCCTGTCTTGTTAATCTATGAATTTTGGCGACTTGGATTTTATATGAGTTTCTCTTAGCGTATATACTAAGCTTCACCTACCTGCCATTTCACGTATTCTCTTTAAACTCCGTGCATAGTGGTAACGTCATAAATGAACGCATGTTTTTCACTATACTGATCTCTACCAGTTCACGCTGTCTTTTAATTTAATTTTCTGGCATTCCAGATAAGATTCAACTATATTTGTTTGCTATGTTCTTTGTTGGGTTTTTCTTTCTTTTTCCTGTTATTGCCTCGTGCATTTATTTGACATATCAGTGTATACACTTATTTTACTCATTAACATATGGTATTAAGAATAGAAACTGAACACTTCGCTTAAATTGTGCAGTCAAATGTTTTAAAGAGAAATGAACCTAGGTGTCCGAGTCAAGTCATATAAGATTCAGATACACGGTACTGAGGTAACTGCTTCATGACGATATGATGGTAACTCCACCATTGTCAGCAGTCAGCTGTCCAATGGGGTCACTGATATCCGGCATTTTAATGCGGTAAAAATCGAATAGAAAACGATATGACAAGTTTATCAAAACCATGTATTTAAACCACGTGTAAAGGTTTAAAAATCTTAACAAATATAAAATTGTTAACAGGTAAAGTTTCGACATCATTCATGATTTGGTATTACATTTTAGAAACTCAAAATATATGAGAATACATTTTTAAAAATTTTGATTTCTAGATAATAAATACAAAAAATCGTTAAAATAAAGCAAACTTATGCAACAGTACTGGTAAATAATCCATTTGTTTCACTGAATGGCTTATACAGTTGCTACAATCGTAATTCAAGGTATACATCAAGTAAGACACATAGAGATTACTTTTAATATAATTTATATTTTATGTTTGATCATGTTTTCTTTATTGTTTAATTCATTAATATTTGTTTTATGTGAGATATTATTGCTTTTATTGTACATTTAAGTCTGTTACATAGGTATGACATCTTGATTTATTTTGTGAAGCAAGATTCTAGCTAATTACCTTGTAAACTTTACCTGTATTTAAAGAAATCAAACATTCTTATAATTCTTTCAGAACAATTTCCGTTACAATTTATTGTTTAAATAAAAGCGCTTGATTTCATATGGCAGACGACCGCTTTTGCGAGAACAAACTGTTACAGGTGCTATATTTTGTGCGGCTCTGTTCTTTGCACATGAATCTATCATGTAATATTAGTCAGTCAGGTGATATCACAGACCGCTACAAAACTTGCATTATAAATAATTCATATATGTACTGAGGCAACAACGCGTCATTTTCGTTCAGAGGTTATATAACCGAGCCTGATACAAAATAAGCTCATTTCACCATAATACAGAGCCAGACGTTACATTGGTTTTTGCGAATGCAATCAATTGCAATGAAATGAATTATTTGCTTGACGGAAAGAAACGGATACTGCAGTTGGAAAGCATACACACAGGTAAGTGCGATGTGATAATTCCCACCATATATATTTTAAGTGATGTCTGTCTTTGTCTGCCTGCCTGTCTATGTGTCTGTCTAATTTTGTAAGCGTCTTGTGTATGTGTGTGTGCGTGCGTGCTTGCATGCGTGCGTATGGGTGGGTGGGTGTGTAAAAAAAAATACAAAAATAAATATTACACGTAAATGGTTAATTGCATTTGCATTTATATCATATGACCTAGTTCCAGTGACGCAATGACCCAGTGACCTAAAACTGCAACAATTAGTGACATCTGCTGACAAGCCCTCAGTAGGTCAAAGCAGATGAAGTCGTACTGACATGCAGTGAAAGCGATGAAACTTAATGAAATGATAATGACAAAGCATTTCCATCGCACTCTGCAATTAGCCTAATCTTTTCTTTACCTAATTATTATTATTATTATTATTATTATTATTATTATTATTATTATTTTATTATTATTATTATTATTATTATTATTATTATTATTATTATTTTATTTGAAATTAAAGTTATAAAAAAATTATCAGGTGTTAATGTGCCGTAAAACATCACCAAATAACCAAACCAAAAAGAAACAAAAACGACTAAAACAAAAACAAAATATGATTCTGGCAATGCACCTTACGTTGCAAATTGTAATGACTCTCCTTGCTTTATTTAGAGCAGCAATAAAGAAACAAAATCGTTAGAATCACTGTATATCTTATATTTGTTAATTTGTTCGTTGCTCCGTTTCGCGTATGCATATGTATTGAGAGACAGCGTATTCCTGTATAAAATATGTATTGTGAGACAGAGTATTCGTGTATAAATATGTATTGTGAGACAGAGTATTCGTGTATAAAATATGCATTGTGAGACAGAGTATTCGTGAAAAAATATGTATTATGAGACAGAGTATTCGTGAAAAAATATGTATTATGAGACAGAGTATTCGTGTATAAAGTATGCATTGTGAGACAGAGTATTCGTGAAAAAATATGTATTATGAGACAGAGTATTCGTGAAAAAATATGTATTATGTGACAGAGTATTCGTGTATAAAGTATCCATTGTGAGACAGAGTATTTGTGTGTGCGTGATCAGGATTTTTAACGTAGCTTTAACAATTTTGCAGTCATATCGCCACGATGTCTGAACTGAAACAGTTTATAGTGATGTCTTACACTGGGGCATAATGCCGCATACATGTAGCATGATGTCCCACCCAGTCACATTATCCTGACACCAGGCTGAACAGTTCTAACACTAACCTCTTAATGCTGAGCGCCAAGCGAGGTAGCGTTTAGTATCATTTTCGTCAAGTCTTTGGTATGACTCGGACGGGAATCGAAACACGACCTTCCGTGTTCAGAGTATTCGTAGATGTCGAAATTGTGAGGGAGAGTGTTTCTTATAGCACACCTTGTAGTGAGAGTATTTGTTGATGTATATCTAACGCACTTTCATTCATCATACGTTTATTGAGGTAGAAGACTCTCCATGAGTTGTGTTAACGTTTAATTTGATTTCATCACCACAATTACATTAAGATGGACAAAAAGTATTAGGCACAAGTAATTTCCTAAACATGTTTCTTTAATAATACATTGGGGGGGGGGGGGAGTTGGCTTTCTTTTCTTTTTTTTATATGGTGCAAAGAAATAGAAACAACTAAGTCCTAAAGCAATAAGGTCACGAATCACGTTAATTTCTTCGTTATGACATATCGATGTACGGTTTTCGATCTCGGAATAATCAATTGTTTTATGAAATATACGAAATGAACCTAACTGCAGTAACAACATTACGAATAATACTAATAATAATAATAATAATAATAATAATAATAATAATAATAATAATAATAATAATAATAAAAATAATAGCAATAATATTAATAATTAAAAAGCAATACTAATAATAATAATAGCAATAGCAATAATAATAATAATAATAATAATAATAATAATAATAATAATAATAATAATAATAATAATCAAAGCAATAATAATAATACTAATAGCAATAGCAGCAATACTACTACTACTACTACTACTACTACTACTACTACTACTACTAATAATAATAATAATAATAATAATAATAATAATAATAATAATAATAATATTAATAATATGTTTATTTGAAATATATGCCACTAGCCCATGACACAAATCCATGCGGTACAATAAGATAATTTTAGTAAATACAGAAAGAACATCATATTTATTGGAACTGATATACATGAGAGTGATCATTATTCCAGTTTTGGAATTGGATGAGATACATGACACAGTAAGCACGCGCATGAATTAAAGGAGATTCATAGAACTTGCATGAATTAAGTTTTTTTATCTTGATCTAGAATCTTATGCAGCAGAAGTCATTAATAAGACGGGTTCTCTAACTTTTAAAGCTTTAATAGTAAAGCTTACAACTATTCATCAGAATGGTACTAGTATTATTTTGTTTCAAGACCTAAATGTTTCTAAAGTGAGATTTTTATATACAAAGGTAAATATTTTCTTCGCACTTCTGTATATAGCATTCAAACAGTAACACAATATAATTCATTTTCAATCTTTCGATGTTAAGCTTACAAATTTGACAATCTTTCCTCATAGCAAATAGTTTCATATCTTCCCGTGTTTTTTTCTGACGGTAAAGTTCCCCACTCTTAAGCATAGATATTATATAAGAAAAATTCGCTATCTCCCAACAATTCTAGATATCTTTGACAAGTGAACTCTACTTCCATTGACATATACTAATGCAGTTATCCATAAAATAATAATAATAATAATAATAATAATAATAATAATAATAATAATAATAATAATAAATTTAATACTAAAAGTAGTGGTTGTAGTAGGAGTATCGTTATTAATCATTTAGAGTAAATGAGTTCAAGATCAATATTTTTTATATCTTGATAATAAATATTATAAAGATCACATTGTTGCAAGAGTTTTAAAGACGAATAAAAATCCCTAATTAGTCAATTATATAGCAGGTAAAAATCATTATTATAAGTATGCGAAAGATGTCACCCTGCTCCTTTTGTTTGTATAGGTCTTCAAAAAAAATTATGATGTTATCTATATACTCGAATCGATTTTTAAAAAAAAAGAGAAACATTGATTTTTTTTAAAATTCGAATTTTTCATAGGTGTATTACTTTAAAGTGATATACCAGAGCCACCTTTACGTTTCATTCGCCGAAAGGTCATTGTAAGCGCCAGTACACTTCTTAAAGAAAGACACTAAATTAACCTCGTTACTTACATTTGCGGGATACTGCTCCAACGGCCTATTGGTTAGAGATTCTACCTGGAATGTGGTAGGTCATGGGTTCGAGACCCAGTCGCGTCATGCCAAAGACTAATACAACATGGTACTAAGAGCTGCCTCGCTTGGCTCTCAGAATTAAGAAGTTAGTATTAGGACTGGTCGGCCTGGTGTCAGGATGATATGACTGGGTGGGACATCATGCTATATGTCTGGGCATGATGCCCCAATGCTAGACATCACTTTAAACTGCCAAAATGCAGACATTGTATCAATAAGACTGAAAAATTGTTAAAGCTACCTTAACAATCCAAATCACACACACA
Source organism: Unio delphinus (assembly GCA_029339505.1). Classification (NCBI taxonomy): domain Eukaryota; kingdom Metazoa; phylum Mollusca; class Bivalvia; order Unionida; family Unionidae; genus Unio; species Unio delphinus. The sequence continues at coordinate 6,562,586 of JAQISU010000142.1, forward strand.
CACACACACACACACACACACACACATTTGCTGAGTGCAGTTTTCGTGTCGCTACAAAGAACAACACGAAGCAATAATATGCGATATTCAAGGTTTTGGAAAATTGTGTAACTTGAACTTTTTAATTGACGTTATTGGTTGAATAATTGATTGATTAATTGATTGATTGAGAGAGAGAGAGAGAGAGAGAGAGAGAGAGAGAGAGAGAGAGAGAGAGAGAGAGAGAGAGAGAGAGAGAGAGAGAGAGAGAGTATTAATTCAGTACGGATCAAGCATTACGGAAGGTTACTATGCTATTGTGCCGTAACTCAAGGACGTTTTGGATTCAAGTCTCGGTAGGGAACAATTTAAAAATAGTCCCTAAAGTGCATACAAATTTTCTTTCTCAAAGTACAGTAATATCACTCTATTATCACACATCCTTATGTAGGACCCAGAGATGTATGTATGTATGTATGTATGTATGTATGTATGTATGTATGTATGTATGTATGTATGTATGTATGTATGCATGGCCGTCCACTGAGGTACTGCACGACCCAGCCTTCGAGACCATCCTGGTCAGTAATACATGGATCATACAAAGTACAATAATAATTATAGTCAACTTTCTATAAAATGGCTTCATAAAGGAAGACATGATTTAGTATTTAAAAATATTAGAAAACTGCGTCTTCGTGACGTACATCATTTACGTCCTGGATAATCCTAATCTTTAACTTCATATCCTATACAACCTGAAGCCATCTTCTAAAATTTCATATAATACTGATATTTCTCACCATTTGTTATACTATATTATCATATCAATATGACATTTTAGGCTTTGTTATATTTATATGATATGTTTATATAAACAGTTTAATAATTTATAATGATGACGAGGTTTATCTATGATTTTGTAATCTCACTATAAATTTCCCCATACATACTCACAAAGCAAAACAATACATTGGATATAGGCTGTTTTGATTATGCATATCTTTAATTAATCTTTTTATAAGTAATTTCTACATATTGTAAATAATTTGGAGTATGCGCATTTGACAGCGCTCCGTTTAAATGAATTCTTTGATTTGTGTGAATACTTGTGTTATTGTTGGAATTCGGTGGAATGGAATTATCCTTAGCCATGGTGGCAAATGCGGTGCCGTTATAGTGGCGAAATGTGTAAGGAAAGCATGCATGGACTGGCCTAAGGTAGCGGAGTTAAAATAATTCCCAGTGTTAGGGGATACTCGTATACTTTCTAAGGCGTAAACTGCTGACTGTATGGAAACCTGATGAAGAGAAATCACGCAGATGTGCGGTTGATGTAAAGTGCACAGTTTGGAAATATGAGGTAATGCATTGATTTGAATAAAATTTATGTATAGAACGGACATGCTGGGCTTTCTAATTTACAACTGAAGTTGTATGGAAGTCTTTGGAAATTTTTAGATAAGCTTATGACTTCTGGCAGTCAGGTTTATGTTCAATTAGGTTGAGGCCCATTTACCGGTTTTGCTTTTACTCTAGTTATTTCGTATCGCTTCCAGTTTTGTAAGCTCACTAATTTTCTTAACAATCTAGTGTATCTTTGAGTAAATCGAAATCTAAACCGTTTAGCTGTACCAGATCATGCACAGCAATACAGATGCAAATGGTAACCCGAAAACCTGAAGCGAAACCACTGTATATGGAGTTGGAGTATATATAATACAATGTCATTAGAAAAACAAGCTACAGAAGGTGATAAATATTCATTCAAGCCCTGCATCCAGCACAACGGTTGTTGGTGTGCATCATCAAGACGTATAATCAACACCCAGCTTTATTGCTGAAACCCGATTTAAGCTCTGAAGTTTGTTTTTCTGTTCAGTGTGTATGGCGGTGGGTATGTGTTTTGAATCCTCAATACAACAGAATACCTTGCTTACTTAGATCGATATTTGGGATTTTAATTTCCTAGCTGATTACTGGTTTGCATCAGGGATGCAAAACATCGTTTCCTGTGTGGACCACATTATGTGTCTTCACAATAGTTTTCAGTCACATTCGTTTTGGAAAATTAGAGCAAGGTATCTTGCCTAAGAACACAATACTAAAGCCTGTCCGTACTGGTCAGTGTAAACATAACTGCAAAGATATGCAACTATTTGTATTTCTGCTGCGTTTTCCAAGGGTAAATTTGTAATAATAAATTTATTCTCTGTCTGATGTTTACCACTTTCAAAATACTAACAATTTATTTGACTGCAAGTGATTTTGCAAATTATACAAAATAGCTGAATTTGTTTATTTATTTTCATTTAGGTTAATAAAATTAAATCCTATGCGATTTTCAATGCTAATTATCAAAACAATCGATTTTTCGAAATATGCTGGTCAATCTTTCACTATACTTGCTTATTTTTCATATGTATTTATTTCATGCGCCGACATATTTTATGTTGACCAGTGTATTAGTCTACGATTAGACGCAGCAAGAACATATTGCTTATGTTAGGCAGTTTAGTGACAAAACTGTAGGTTTGTTACATTTCTGAAAAATGATTGCATTGGAATAAATTAACTGGGACACGCCTGTTTATTTTTCAACCTTTGTGTTTGTCCAGAGGCTAAAATCAATGAAGACTTTGCTTTTCTCATTTGAGGTGTAAATGTAGTTTTCTATTCAAAAGAACAGTGTGCGTTTGCATAGCAAATTTTCTATAAATCTTATCGAAAATATATTGATGATTGGCTTAGGAACAACATTAAGATGCAATGACAGTTCGTTGTCTCAACTATTATTATCACACTCGTTACCGGACTGTGCCTCTTTCTTGGATAGTCATTACGGTTCATATTAGGTATTGCTAAATAAAACGTTTAGAAATTGACCTTTTACAAGGAAGAAAACTACCATGAAAATGAATCCATTTTTAGCATATGTTATCTTTTTTGAAACGGGATAACTGTATATTAACCAATATTCTTAGGGGACGACATTATACATTCATTTTAAATTATTCATATCCTTTTAAAATAAAGTCAATTAACCTAGCAAGATATACGACAATATGAAAATATTACTCATTTTGTTTTAGGGCCCAATTATATGACGTGAATCGAAATGAGTTGTACTGCCTGTTATTTGAGAGCTGAATCCAAGATCGGCGGAGCCTTTGCAAGCTATGGTCGCTTCTTGGCAAGGCATCCATGGAAATTCATCATTGCCTGCGTTCTTGTAAACGGTCTGCTTGGAATAGGAATGATACGTCTTACGTCTGAAACCGATACAGCAACGGTTTATACACCAATGAACAGCCAGGCTCAACAAGACAGCGAGAGAGTCCGGACACTGTTTCCAGATATGAGCGGTATTAGTTTTATTCAACTCCAGAGAGCAGACGAAGGGTTAGAAGCTGATGTAATTGTTCGTGCGCCATCTGGAAACGTGATGGACAATACAGTATTAGAAGAAGTGAAACAGTTATATAATTATATTGTATCAATAAATGTTGACTATGATGGCGAAAATATAAGTGTAAGTAACATCTGTGCAAGAGATATTCGAGGTTGTGTTGTTGCTGGCGACTTTTTCTTTTCACCTGAATTCATTGTAGCTGTAAACAACGGTAATGTGACATACCCCGTTTTTCATCATCCAAAAACAGGTATGATATTTTACCAAAATCGAGTGGGAGATGTCAGAGTGAATGGTTCTAGTTTAACTTCGGCGGGGATGTTGTCTTTGAGGTTTTATTTCCGAACTGATGGAGACAAATATAAAGAGACGTATACAATTTGGAAGGATGAATTTATTTCAAAGATGAAGTCGTTTATCTCAAAACACATCGAGATCGCATTTTCCCATTCTGACTCACTTGGTGATGAACTCTCTAACACCATCTCGGGTGACATTACTTTGTTTTCAATAACTTTTGTCCTCATGATAACTTACGCATGTGTTGCCACTCTTACGGCCAGGTGGGACTGTGTAGGTCAAAGGTCACTTCTTGGCTACCCAGGAGTCATTGCAGCCGGGATGTCAATTATATCTTCGTTTGGCCTAGTAAGTGCATGTGGAGTGGAATTCGTCAGTATCGTTGGAGTTATGCCATTCTTAATAATTGGTAAATAGATCTCTGTCTTTCTGTCTGTCTGTCTGTCTGTGTCTCTCTCTCTCTCTCTCTCTCTCTCTCTCTCTCTCTCTCTCTCTCTCTCTCTCTCTCTCTCAACAATTTCAGTGTATTAAATGGCTTCATATGAGTTTTGTTATATCAGGGTATATAACCCACATCTGTGTCTGTCTCATGAGGTTGATATATACTCATAAAGCTGACGATTTATTTACGACCTTAGTCAAATGGATCCAAGTACGTTTGAACTTTGATTATTGTTTCATAAAATATACAAATATAAGTTTATAAATTGAATATTTATTTCTACCGCATGAGTTTAGTTTGAGCAATTCATTTTACAACAAATAGACAGTAAAATAGTTTATAGTACAAGTTATATAGCTCATGTACGTTCATTAGGTCACTTTTTGCAGCTAAAGGTTTCATTTTAGAGAATTTGTTTCCATATACCATTTAATGATCTTTATTCACTTTATTTCTCGTTTTGTGCATTAAAAATATTCCATTGACGATTATTGTATAAATTCCTCGAAAAATGCTAGACGGCAAACTCACTGATAACGAACTTTGATATTTTGAGGCACGGTCAAGAATGCGTGGCGATCCCAATTAAACCGGTTTTTTTCGCGCGATGTTATGTAACACGGAATGCACCTACCGTTTGGGAAGAAGTTCTACTAATAACATGTAGAGTTAAAATGGCAGTTAAAAAGGGAACACATGGTCAATAAATTATGTAATTTAGCATATATCTTCTGTATGGTATAGTATGTCTTTTATTTCAATTCGCACATAATAATTGCGAAGAAATGTCATAAGTACAAGTTATGAATAAAACGTATTGTATGTTACTCCTCTATCCGATTCATTGTTAAACATCGATACAGGAGAAGTATGAAAATAAGTGCAACTTCTTGTTCACGCGATCATACCTTCATTCACAAGCACTATAAATAGATCAATCCGATATCAACTTTATGATCCAACCTAATGCCGAACTGCCACTGTAAAGGTCCATAGGGATCGATAATTTTCGTATGGAAATTTTATTATAACAATAATTGCGAAGAACCCTAAAAAATTACGATTGCATAACTTTGATAAAAACTGTAGACGCTTAAAGTTTAAAACTCAAATTTAACTTTATATAAGTAAATGCGCTTACATGACCCATGTGACTTTTACTAATGAGTGATTTTGGATTTACGAATAGACTGATTCCAAGACAATGAAGAATAATATTTAAACAAAGAAAAGGACAAAATGAAACAGAACATTAGCCATTAATTATTAAATTCCAAAGTGTGATATTTCCATCGACTATACAGTGCAGAGGTTTAAAACCAGCAACAAGCGTAAAACTATATATTTATAAAGATTTCTTTTGCATCTCAATTTTCCATCAAATTTTTTTAAAAATTCTAAAGTGTGGTATTTCCATGAACTATACAGTACAGAGGTTTAAAACCAGCAACAAGCATAAAACTGTTTATTTATAAAGACTTCTTTTTGCATAAAAATTTTGACAGAATAATACATCTGGCCATTTTTAACGCGGCATGTAATATGTTACGATGCAAAGGATTATAGTGTGCATCAAAAATGGATGAAAAGGTGATATCTTTTCTACTTTCTACTTTTTAAATATTTTCTTTCTGTAGCAAACGAAAATGTATTCGTTGTGACAAAAACACTTGTATGTCGGTGGAGTTACACCAAGAAAATCATTTTATTTTATATCAATTCATGATCTTCGTACTCACGTTCACATTTTCTTTTTCTCGCTTTCACTCAGTTACTTTCCTCTCTTTTTTTCTTCATCGTTTTCGTATCTTACAACTTCTTCATTCTTCTTTTTAGTCGTCGTCATTGCTGCATCCATCAGCATTACCGTTTATATCTTTACACCGTGATTTATACCTTAAATACAGTCCAATGTTGGAAGCAACGTTACCTCCCAAACTGTCAAATTATTATCATTATTATTATTATTATTATTATTATTATTATTATTATTATTATTATTATTATCAAAGATTTTCGATTAATATTGCTACTCTATTTACTATTACTACAATCTTCTTCCATTGTTATGTGTATTATTATTATTAATCAGGTATAGGTGTAGATGATATGTTTATCTTACTATCCGGCTTGTCAGACGCCCAAGAAAAAGAAACCGTTGAAGAAAAGATAGCAGAGACAATGAGAAAGAGTGGTGTAGCCATCACCATTACATCCTTAACAGATCTTCTAGCTTTCATAGCTGGAGCCACGTCAATATTCCTAGGAGTGAGAAACTTTTGTATCTATACAGGTACGATGACAGTACACGTAACAATGCGTACCTACTTTTCCTAATTCGAACTATTTTTCTCTCTTTTCTGTGTTTGTCGTGGACATTTATGTTTGTCAGGAAATTGGCTTGATTGGGACACTAATTTGACAAAACAAAGACTATGCCATAAGATATAAAGAGGCACGAGAAATTTTTTTCAGATGAATGTACAATAATAGTTCCTATTTCTATCATGTCTTCAATCTGCAAGGATAATCGGAGACAATCGGGTAAGAAATGTAAACAGTAAGTAAATATGGAATATTTGAAAGTATCATGTGGAATCAGCATAGAATTGTCATTTTTATTCACAGGTACTGCTGTGCTGTTTTGTTATCTGAACCAGACAACTTTATTTGTTGCTTGCTTGACATTGCATGAGAAACGAGTGGCAGCCAGACGACACTTGTTTGCATGCATCAAGGTCATCTCCAAGGACGAAGCCATAGAGGCCAAAAGGTCTAAGGGAAACATTTTATGTTGCACTGGCTCCCCACCCAGATCACGCAAGGATGTCGAGAGTTTCTTGGACAAACTTCCCGGCTGGCTGTTACCAAAGATTGTTCTAAATTTACCGATGAAAATTATGATCCTTATTTTATTCTCAGTATATTTAGCTGCATCAATATATGGAATCACAATACTGAAACAAGGACTGGAGTTAAAACATTTAGTGTCAGAATCGTCATATTATTATAAATTCAGGGATTGGTCGGATACTCATTTCCAAACTATAACACCAATTTCTTTTGTTATATCTAGCAAAATTACGTACTCTGATGTAGGCAACCAAAATAAAATACGTTTACTATTAGATAATATAAAGAAGGACATTGAAATTCAAAATTCAACTGAGATTAATTGGCTCTCGGCATATCAACGGTCAACATTTTATGACAATTCATCAGAAGCAGGTTTTATATCAAATCTGAAAAATCGCTTTTTGAAAAGTCCATTCTTCAAAAGGTTCGAAAACGATGTTGTCTTTGATGAAAAAAATATAGCAATATCTGCCTCGAGATATTATGTATTTTCTGTTGATCAAAAATCCACAATGGCTCAAGGAAACTTGATGCTGAGGATGCGTAACTTTGCGTCACAATCATCTCTTCCAGTGTTTGCTTTCGCACCATCCTTTATATACTTCGAACAATATGTTGAGATTCTTCCACAGACTGTCCAGACAGTGGGTATTGCAATAGGGGTTGTGTTTTTTGTGACAGTTCTTTTCATGCCACACCCAGTTCTTCTTTTTTTTCTAACAATTACAGTTGCCATGATTATGGTAGGCATTTTTGGTTTCCTAGATTATTTTGGGCTTACATTGAGCTCAATAACCATGGTACACATTGTTATGAGCGTAGGGTTTTCCGTTGATTTCACCACGCATATATGTCATGGGTATATGATATCTACTGGAGACACAAGGAATGAGAGGGTCCGCTCAACTCTGGTAAGATCAGGATCACCAATATTTCACGGAGCTACTTCTTCTTTATTGGGTGTCATCGTTCTCCTTAAGACGTCATCTTACATATTTATGTCATTTTTCAAGATTATGTTACTTGTGATAACATTCGGAATAGCACATGCAGTTCTGTTTCTGCCAGTGATATTCTCTTTCATTGGGCCTCATCAAAAGAGCAGTAGAGGTATAAAGGTTACTGATGTGAGAAAAGACAGTGAGATGATGTTTCAACAGCCGTTGGAAGACATAGGGAAATCTGAAAGAGTCCACGAGGAGCAAAATTGTGTTAATTACCAGAACAGCAAAATGTACAACACATGCCAAAACGATGCTTACTGTGATGAGATAATTAAACAAGGAAATGGAGCAGGAAACATGGTTTTAGAACAAGACACAATGGAGATCCGATAAAAAAAAACTGGGAAGGAAACAATTAGAAATAATCTTGCTATTCATAGTAGCATTTAAATAATTATATAGAATTTATGTAAATGCATTTTGGATTTATTGCCATCGATGCTTTTTAAAACTACAGCATACAATATTTAACAACATTACTCAAAAGTTTTGCATCCTTTTTTATGTGTCCGTCTATTATTATTCATCTGTGTTTGTCTGTCAATCTCTCCGTCTGACCAATTGTCAGCTAGTCTGTGCGCATGTTTTATTTGTTATGCATATAAAACGTTCATTCGTTGAGAGAGAGAGAGAGAGAGAGAGAGAGAGAGAGAGAGAGAGAGATAGAGAGTGAGAGAGAAATAATGTTAAAATGTCAAATAACTTTATTTACCATTTTATTTCTTTCGTAACTTATATTCATAATGTCACATGTGAGAAACTTGTTGATAATTAGTCAGCCCTAATTGCGAATTCCTTTACTTTGGATCTGATCAAAACTTTTTCAATGACACTGCAAAGGTTAATATTTGCTTTCTTTGCATATTAACACCATACAATATTCAAGTCAGCATATACTAGGATCATTTCTGTTCTGCTGCTATAATTTTAGATCCAAAAGCAAGAACGTTTTAAATTACGAGAATCCATTTATAAACAACGATACTATACTAACACATGCTAAGTTATTATGATGGTCTATATTTTACTGATTTGTTCAGTGGATATATTAATATTTGCTTCCCCGCACCTCTTTCAGATATTCAACACAAAGTAATGCGAATATATCTTTGGACGTACCTCACTAGCCAATTAGAGTATTTCTAGAATGGATGTAATTGTAGAAGTTAACGAGCTAAAATAAATAAAGAAAATAGTTTGATTATCCATAGCTTCACGGTCAGTTTTTGTTTGCTTTGTAACTCACTGAAGTGATCTGGATAAGGTATGGATATACATTTGAAGTCAGATTAGACTGGTTAAATTCTAACATATGAACGATTACATTTGTGTAAAATGGTATAGAATAAACTAGAATGTTTATAGCTTGTCGCAAATTATACGTTATAGAACGCCACTATTGTCTTTTGTGGTGCGTCCGTAGCACTATGGTAGGTAAGAACAGAGCTAGGGTTATTCAGACCTCGTTTCGTATTATTACAGCCAGAAAGGAAATACAATATATAGACAGTTTGGACGTATGCATCATATTTACTTTGCTGTCACGTTGCCCTGCTCACGACTGCTTAAGTCAAGGGAACAAAGAAATGGTTAGAAGCTATGTGCATAGTTAGACACCGCATCTATAGTTGGTCCTCTTCTTAATAGTACAAGAACCCAGCTTTGTTGGGTGTTAAAAAGCGCACGAGGATGTTGAAAGTTTTGATCAAGAACAAAAGACCCTTATGGACGTCATAATTCTCAACACGTTGACAGACGGACTGGATCATTGACTGATAATTTGAATAGATCAGGGTAGAATCGAGATCCAGTCGGAATTAAGAGAGGGTGTAGTCGCCAATTTAATACGAATGTTATTTAGTATTTTCGAGTAAACATTAGTAATTGCCAAAAAACCATGCTGGAAAGGTCAAAAAGCAATACTCCGGGAAAATGACCCTTGTAATTTGGTGGTAAAACTTAGGAAATTGTAAGAAAGATAAAGCTTCGTAAAGAAATATTTTAGGGTACAGACTTCAGGTTTAGTTAAGTCCCGAGTCTCAAGGACGAATACGGAATAAATACTAGTAAAGAAGTAAATTGTGAATCGAAAGCATATCAGAAAAGGAGTTGAGAAGGAGAATTTGGAAAAGGAGCAGCAAGGAGAAGAAGGAGTTTGGAGGGAAGTCGGAATGAGATAAGGAATTGGCTGGATAGGAGAGATACAGATGAGTAGGAAACATGGACAGCTGGAAAAGCAATCTCACACTATAAATCAAATTATGCAATAGGCTATCACGTGGTCGAGTGGAATAAGATTGATTGGATAATTATTATCAGTTCACTATTGACTTGTATGAAATGTTTATTCATTTTAATTTCACCTTTTGTGTACTCAGTAATTTAACTGTCGGCATTGCTGATTGGGAGCTCAAAGCTTTATCTCTCTCTCTCTCTATCACTAATTTGGCTTCCAACAAAATCCAGCCTGGGTGGAACTTCTATAATAATTTAAATAAAATATGGGGAGCACCCCAACCCAACCATAAGAACCCACTCACCACAGTGGTGGCAAAACAAACCCCACCACACGCGACATGTGCTATTTATATATAAATTTGTTTTACCTTCTGGATATTATTTTTCTACAATTATTTAAAATTTGTATTCATGATTTAAATACTAGTGCTTATGTATGGTTGAATGTGTTGTACGTGGATAAATTTTGTTTTAAAATTTTAGGACGTACAGTTGCGTAGAATCCATAAATAGACGGTTACGTACCTCTTTTTGAGAGTTTCAGATTTAGTTCCCATTCAACAATCGGCCTCTTGGTATCTTAGTAAAATTACGTTAATTCCCATTAGGTGATGTAAATGGTGCGAGTTTTTCTACGCTGTTGAAAACATGTGATTTGTCACGTAGTTGTAGTTATAATAAAAGCGTTTAATATTTTTCTCCTGTTCATAAGTATCTCGGAAGTGGCGTTTTTTCTATTCGTCTTTGTTGTGTTCTTGTTATAACATCAAGTCTGCACGCGTGTTATAGACTGATGAGATACTACTTGAGAGAAACGACAGTTGTTTGAATTATTAATTAGAACTAGAAGGTGCTCAGTAGACTTTATTACTCTGACATTATTGTTAATTAATTAAAATAGTTCTGAAAGTCGCTATTTCGATACCTTAGAATTATAAGTACTTAACATTTCTTTTTTTTGGACCAAAACACAATTTCTTCTGGATGTGGTATTTCAGTTCAATTATATTCACATTTCAATTTATACCATTGATAATTAAATAGTTTGTAGACTATTACAAGACTGTTTGGTTTTCCTTCTTTCTAGCCGTACAGTCAATTGAATTGTAAGATTACTCTAGTGGTGACATATTTCCGCATCAAAGAAAACCTATCAAGCAAGACTGTTAAAGGACAAGTAGTCATAATTTCAATTCTTGATTCATCAGGATATTGATCAAGCGGACGTTATTAAACGTTAGTTCAATTTGATTCATGAGATATAATAAATATATGTCATATCATTGAATAAAAGAATACATTGCCCAAATAGTTAAAGCATTGGTAGATTTAAAACGAAACTTACTAGAAATGCAGGTTTAAGACGGAACTAGCAGTTGTCTTTGTTAAGCAAATATGTTCATCTGCCGAAGATATAATTCTAATCTGTATTTTTAAGTTATGGATAGTGTTAAAACGTGTACATCTTTTCCTAATATAAATTTAATGCATTGTTTACAGAATAAACGCACTTTTATTAACCTTTAATGCACAATAAAGGAATATTTTTAACATTTCGCACATATATTTATAGACAATAACAAAATATGTAGAATCTTAAACATTCTCAAGTCTGCAAACTTCTTGAAGAATCGACATCTAGGTTTATACGCACTATACGAGAGGGTGACATTTATTTCGAGCACACCACATGGCAAATTATTAGTGCATCGTGCTATTTTATTAGAGTGATAGTGGCGAAAATATCAACGCTCCTACTTTTGCAGAGATATTGACATATGCAGGTTGAATTTTGTATAGTATAATAAGTTTTTAAAAAATTTCCAGTAGAAGTTGAGGTTTAATACATTTATGTATTGAGTTTTCTCTCGTTCCTATGATTGACGAATCGTCCTCAATTTGGCCCTTCTTCGTTAGAGATAATATTAAAGAGTGTTATTTCTGCTGTAAAACAAGAGAGAACATGCTGACCAATCAGTTCATGCCTAATAGACATATTAAAAGAAATTTTATGTTATGAACTTTTAATGAGTAAATTCTCTGATGTTTAGAAAATACATTATAGGGCAATACTGTTCTAATCTGTCAGGAGTTTACATGTATAGGTACCGGCTATTTGTTATTAAATTATGTTACTAGTGATCGAATATCAGTTCGAGAATTGCAAAACAGATGTTAGTAGTTTACCTTTCCTTTAATTTATTAAAATAATTGGTTATCTTCTGTCCACTTAATATTTTAATTCCATATAACGTATAATGTTTATAGACAATTACTGGCTTAGTCTTAGCAATGCTGAACAAAATTCGAAAAAGAGGATAATTATGTTGCAAAACATGGACTATACCTATTATGCATCCTAGTTATCAAGCACAACACTCTAGTAGAAATGCATTACCAACCTTTAAAGATTCATTCATTTGTTTTACCATTACCTGGTAGTCACTATATGATTGTTTAGATATCACTTTAAGACAGACGGATTTTATTCACCGGAGTCGTTGGTGTTGAAAAGGCTATAAAACTGAAATAAAAGTCTGTTTACGAAAATTTAGTTGTTTGTGTTGTTGTAGGGTTTAAAGCCATTTTTCAGCACAAAATAGGCTATACATGGTGGCCAGTATGAATTGTGGAGGAAGAACCCGGGGAAAACCCCGGAAAGAACCACCGACCCACGAGAAGCTACTGGCAAGCTTTCTCACATACCCACATTTGCCGAATCCGAGACACGAACCCACGCAGACAGTTGAGGCCCCTTGAAAATTTAGTACAGTCCAAAATTGCTGAGAGTCAACTTAAAACCCGACAAATCTTTCCGCTTTACTTACTGCCATTCCAATGCCACACTACAACTTTCGGTTATGCAAAATATATTCAGTCATCAAAGCTAGTGTCTTCAAAGGATTATGTTTATATTCATATTATTTATATTAATTTCTTTCCTTTTCACTTAAATCAAAGCTTTCCAAAATGCTAAATATTCACTGCAAATGAATTAAAAGAATAGATACATGAAACACATCGACATATCAGATCTGATGACAACGTATAACCCATGTAATTTACGTTGTAACTTTTAATTGTTGAAAAGACCTTATGCTTAAATGGACTCAGATTAATCAAAATAAGCACAATAATCGACTCTTTTTTTCTAAACTTGATTATATTATCGGATAGCCTGGTTTTAGAAATTACATTAAAAATGACAACGCATCGTCTCCGCTTATGATGTTGGATAGAACTTTATATCATATATCGACACAATCTTGTTAAGACCAATGACTTTCTAGACAGTCGACTTTGCTAGTTTTGTATAATTATACAGAAGCACGACAACATGAAAGGTTTTAAAACAGACAGTAAACCAAGGTATGGGAACCTAAAGCGTTTTAAAAAATGAAATTAGAAATCAATGAGGCCAATCATTTTTAACATATATTTTAGGGATCTGATTTTCCTTCAGAGTACTTCTCAATTATACACGACCAACACACACATACACGCGCGCACACACACACACACACACACACACAAACAAAGCAACACATTAAAATACACATACAAAAATGAATAATGTTCCCGAAATTCCAGACAAGGCTACCATAATGGCTTCACAAATTCGAGTGTGTAGATCGATAATTTGGTCAAGTATTCAAGTCGCATGAAAAAAATTATACATTTAAGTTTTTAAATAAAACGAGCCTTGATGAGACAAACTGTAAATATGCTCAGTAGGATGCATTTGAAATTAACGGATTTGATATCATACACACGCCTATCCTACACATGATATCATGATATCATACACACACCTGTCCTACACATGATATAATGATATCATACACACGCCTGTACTACACATGATATCATGATATCATACACACACCTGTCCTACACATGATATCATGATATCATACACACGCCTGTCCTACACATGATGTCATGATATCATACACACGCCTGCCCTACACATGATATCATGATATCATACACACGCCTGTACTACACATGATATCATGATATCATACACACGCCTGTCCTACACATGATATCATACACACACCTGTCCTACACATGATATCATACACACACCTGTCCTACACATGATATCATGATATCATACACATACCTGTCCTACACATGATATCATACACACGCCTGTCCTACACATTATGTCATGATATCATACACACACCTGTCCTACACATGATATCATGATATCATACACACACCTATCCTACACATGATATCATGATATCATACACACACCTGTCCTACACATGATATCATGATATCATACACACGCCTGTCCTACACATGATATCATGATATCAAACACACACCTGTCCTACACATGATATCATGATATCATACACACACCTGTCCTACACATAATATCATGATATCATACACACGCCTGTCCTAAACGTGATATCATGATATCATACACACACCTGTCCTACACATGATATCATGATATACACACACCTGTCCTACACATGATATCATGATATCATACACACACCTGTCCTACACATCATATCATGATATCATACACACGCCTGTCATACACATGATGTCATGATATCATACACACGCCTGTCCTACACATGATATCATAATATCATAAACACACCTGTCCTACACATGATATCATACACACACCTGTCCTATACATGATATCATAATATCATACACACACCTGTCCTACACATGATATCATGATATCATACACACGCCTGTCCTACACATGATATCATGATATCATAAACACACCTGTCCTACACATGATATCATGATAAACAAACGCCTGTCCTACACATGATATCATGATATCAAACAAACGCCTGTCCTACACATAATATCATGATATCATACACACGCCTGTCCTACAAATGATATCATGATATACACACGCCTGTCCTACACATGATATCATGATATACACACGCCTGTCCTACACATGATATAATGATATTATACACACACACCTGTAATACACATGATATCATGATATAATACACACGCCTGTCCTACAGATGTTATCATGATATCATACACACACCTGTCCTACACATGATATCATGATATACACACGCCTGTCCTACACATAATATTATGATATACAAACGCCTGTCCTACACATGATATCATGATATACACACACCTGTCCTACACATGATATCATGATATCATACACACACCTGTCCTACACATGATATCATGATATCATACACACAATTGTCCTACACATGATATCATGCTATCATACACACGCCTGTCCTACACATGATATCATGATATACACACGCCTGTCCTACATATGATATCATGATATCATACACACACCTGTCCTACACATGATATCATGATATCATACACTCGCCTGTCCTGCACATGATATCATGATATACACACGCCTGTCCTACACATGATATCATGATATCATACACACGCCTGTCCTACACATGATATCATGATATCATACACACACCTGTCCTACACATGATATCATGATATACACACGCCT
The DNA here is from genome assembly GCA_029339505.1 of Unio delphinus. Lineage (NCBI taxonomy): Eukaryota > Metazoa > Mollusca > Bivalvia > Unionida > Unionidae > Unio > Unio delphinus. The sequence goes on from JAQISU010000142.1 coordinate 6,578,347, forward strand.
TTCCTACACATGATATCATGATATCATACACACACCTGTCGATAACAGTCACATTAATTATAACACTGAATGATACAATGATAGATGCAGAAATACAATACTTGCAAACACCGATGGAAATCCGAATACAAGTTTAGATAAACTGTCTTTGTTCAAGACATCTGTACGAGTATATCAAATAGTTTCAAAGATACGAATTTAATACTTTAAATCAAATAAAGTGAATATTGGTTAACATGGATGTTTAGAAAATCCCACAAAATTGGCATAAAAAAAAAGAAATTGAATGAAAGTCAGATGTAAAAATCCCAAAACGAACTCTGTTTCACTAAAACGAATATCATATCGAATTCTAATATGCAGCTTCGAAGATCTTCATAAATTAAGAAATCAAGAATAAAATGGGGGTGGGAGGTGGGAGTAACGTCAGTGTTTATGTCACATACTCCCTACATGATCCAGACAAAATTCAATTATTTTTACTATAAGAAGACAACAGTCAACAACAAATCATTTTAAAATTAAACTAAAACCTTCTCATGTGTGCGTCACAAACCTTGAATCAAGGTCAGGATACCGGTAAACATTTCTTGTTTAGAAAGGAAAATTCAAGAAAAGGAATTACCTGAGAAGAAAAACTACATCATATCAATACACTTTATTTACATTACAATAATATGTACTGAAAACTTAAAATAATTTAAACTGACAAACAATTAAATATGAAATAGATCATATGTATGTAACAATTCCTCCATTTATATTACAAAGATTCATCTTTCCAATATATTAATTGTACATGCGGTTTAAGAAAAACATAAAAGGTACTCACATGAATTACAGTGTACATGAAATAATACATTTCTGCACACATAAAGTACATCCGCTATTAAATTAAATTTTCCCATGATGTATCTGCTGTCAGGACTATATTCAGGGACATGAATAATCCTTCACTTTTTAGGGAAAATTAAAATTGTTGGTTTGTCTCAAAACATCCGGGATGTCGATCAATCAATTCTTACATGACTTAAGAATATTTTCAATTTAGATTTAAGGAAAACAAAAGTTTCCCATGTTATGTAAAACAAATGACATCGCATATCCTTACCATTATATGTATTTGCCTCAAGACCAGGACATTTAACTTACTGTCAAAGGTGAAGAAAAAAATCGCTGATAGAGGGATGATGTGCTAAAATAACATGAAAATATTTTGTTTTCAGGAAAGTATCCGATACAAAACTCAACGTCCATGAAAATAAAAAAGCATACCAACAGTAAAACAAAACTACCTCGATACTAGCAAACATATACTTAAACATGATGATAATACGTAAAGGGTGTACACTAATCCACGAATATTAGTGAGATGTAGCGACGAACCTTGACTCTCTGTACAGAAAATGTTGATTGGAAACATTCTAGTGGAACAACAATTGTTAATGTTGTTGTGTTTTAATGTTATCATGACCCTGCAGAAGTGTTATATGTAAATGAAATATTAAAGTAAATAAACTGGGCATACGCGATAGAAATATAATCTTATAATGCCATTATGTTAAAACTAAAACAGCGCAATTTATCAATAAGCATGATCATTTTTTTTTAATTCTTGAAACAATTGAGAGCATAATTTGATCGTATTAAATACTATCCTGAGACAAAAATACGTCCTCTATCACCCGAACTAATCACACTCTGAATGTTGGAAAGGTCACTAAAATAATCGAATAAAAAGCAAAGAAGCAAAGAAATCAAACTATGACAGAAATGTCTGTTGCAGATAAAGATAGAACAAATTAACAAGCGTTGCCAATTATGAATAAATATAAAAGTAAAAACTGTTTCTTCCTGTATATCAGCAAGCGTAAATGTGATTGAACGTGTTGTTCGTGTAGTTGCAAACTACAATGACCAACAATAGCGGGGCAAATAAAGATAATACTATTCATTACAGACCCACATTTTTTTTCTTTACTAACATTTATCATAAGATTCATTTTTTAAAGCACAAGATTTTCACGCATTTTAAAGGATGCGGTTACTTTAGACGTCATTTCGTGTGTCATTAGTGATGAATTCAGAAAGAAATTAAGATAAATGCAATAGCACGTCTATATAAAACTTGGTACATTTAAAAGTTTGATTCCTTTTGAAACAGGCATGTAATCTTTATTTATTTGTCTTGTAGATGTTTTGCATGTGTTATGAAAAAAATTCATTAAGAGTCGGAAGCGATTAATCTAGTTAGATACCAATTTTACACTGTTCTTAGTATGAATGTATGTATGTATGTATGTATGTATGTATGTATGTATGTATGTATGTATGCAGGCATGTATGTATGTATGTATGTATGTATGTATGTATGTATGTATGTATGTATGTATGTATGTATGTATGTATGCATGTATGTATGTATGTATGTAAGTATGTATGTATGCAGGCATGTATGTATGTATGTATGTATGTATATATGTATGTATGTATGTATGTATGTATGTATGTATGTATGTATGTATGTATGTATGTATGTATGTATGTATGTATGTATGTGTGTTTGCGTGCGGCATGTATGTATGTATGTATGTATTTATGCAGGCATGTATGTATGTATGTATGTATGTATGTATGTATGTATGTATGTATGTATGTATGTATGTATGTATGTATGTATGTATGTATGTATGTATGTATGTATGTATGTATGTATTGTTACGTGTTTAAGCTCTAAAAAACAGTACCTCATAGAATGTAAAAACTACAAGCTTTGTAAATTTTAGCAAATAATTTAGTGGTCTTGGAACAGATTGTAAAATGAAGTTACAGTTTTAAGAATCAAATTCAGACACAATCCAAAACTAATCCACGAGTTAAATTACAAACGTCCTAGAATTAACTGTTCTAATAGATTCATGCTCAAATCCCTTTGAAAAATCCAAATGAAACGATGATGTATGCTGAAGTCTGTTTTTGATTATCTAGAGTTTCTTGCAGAAACACAATAGTTTCAAACACCGATTGAAATCAGAATACAATTTTAGATAAACTGTCTTTGTCCAAGACTTCTCAATGAGTACATCAAATAGTTCCAGAGATACGAATTTAATACTTTAAAGCCAAATATAGTGAATATTGGTTATCAAAGACTTTAGAAAAACAACAAAAAACTGGCTATAAGAAACGAAATTGAATGAAGGTCAGATGTAAAAGCCCCAAACTCACTCTTTTTCACTAAAACCAATATTACATCGTATTTTAATATGCTGTTTCCAAAATCTTCCTAAATTACGAAATCAAGAATAAAATGGGGGGGGGAGTAACGTCATTGTGTATGTCACATACTCTTCACATGATCCAGACGAGAATATAATTATTTTTACTATAAGAAGAAAGCAATGTTTAGTTAAATTACTAGTCCCATCCTCACCATGACAACAACCAATCATTTTAACATTGAACTAAAACCTCCTTACGTGTGCGCCACTGACTTAAGTTAAGGATCTCTGTCAACGTTACTTGTTTACCAAACTAATATTCAAACCAACCAATTTTCTGAGAAGAAAAACAACATCATATCTATATATTTACTTTACATTACAATAGCATGTACTGAAAAATTAAAAGAATTTAAAACTGACAAACAATTAAATATGAATTAAATCATATATATGTAACGATTCCCCCATTTATATGACAAAGCTTTCATTTTACCATACATGAATTATACATGCGGTTAAAGAAAAACATAAAATGTACTCATGAATTACAGTGTACATTACACAGGACTATATTCATACAACAACAAGTCTCACTTTAGTAGTCTTCCAGTGTAATTAAAACGCCGAGGGAATTCAGTGATAGACATGACCTTAGCATCTATATGTTTAACTGTCCCATGATATGCCCTAGAAACGTTACACTAGCGCATCAAAACTCACTTTTAGATAAAGGAACTGTCAAATCTGCATCGGTGAGTCTGTCAAAATGTTTTCCGAATTGTTGCTAAATGTTCTTTCAATAGTTTCGTTGTAGATGATGACACCATCGATGTAAATATCACAATTATCTTGACGAGAAGCGATCATATTCATAAACCCATACAAGGTACATTCATCCCAAAACGTCATAACATTTTTTGGGAATACGTCCATATGCAGTTTTTCCGTTAGTGGAATTTTCCAAATTCTTTTCAGAATGTTGAATTTTGTGACCATCTTGGCATATCCAATCTTATCGATTCCTTGTCATGGAAATTCACCGATCTTTGTCACACTATTCAGGTTCATATAATCAGTGCACATTCGGAGCACTTTATCTGGTTTTGGAACAAGTATGAATGGTGAATTCCAGTCACTCTTACACAGTCCTATGAAATCATTCTTCAGAAAATAATGATTTTCTTTCTCTCCAAGTGTTCCTTGTTTGAGAGGTTATATCCTCTCCGGGTGTTGTTTCATAGGTTTGGAATCTACAATTTCAACTTTATTAAAAATTGTATTTGTCTTTGTAGGAACATTGGGAAATAAGTGCTCATATTCAATTAATATCTTACTGAGTTCATTTATTTCTTGCTCTTGCAAATGTGAACGTTTCTGGTCTAGATCATAAGTAATTAATTAAAATATTTGCCACTCCAATATCAGTAGAATTCGATGACATTCCTTCACATAAAACATTGCTAAATGGGACAGGTAAAACTTAGTAAATTTCATGTTAAAACCTGGCCTCTGGAACCCTTGTTGACGCACGCTTAATGGTCAACATGAATTAGTCACCTTACTTGGTCTTACGTAAGGGGAAAACACAAACTACCATAATTCTACTAAATGGTTCGTCTAATGCAGAAATAGGTTGCAGATGAGCCTTATGTATCTTCTGGTTAAGAATTTCTATCATTTGACAAGTACAGTATTTGGCAACATCACGTTTGATATTTGGACCAAGTGAGTCAAAATCTTGTGATAAGTCTTATTAATCCCTAAATGACCAACCAAAGGCGTGGTTTAATGAGCCAGACAAAGTATGAGTTGTCTGTAAGGTTTTGAAACTACAGCTAGATAGTTTACTGACCATTCATTACCAACAGGTACCTCGAGAGGTTTCCATTTTCTCATAAGTATTTTCTTGGTAATGACATAACATACATGTACGTCAGAGCCTTCAGTTTCAGTAATGGACGTTTGAACCGAATTGAAAATTTCTTGATCTTTTTTCTGTTCGACGACAAGCGATTGTCGTTTTATCCCCCTGACTATAATACCAAAGAAAGTGAGTATTTAAAAGAGGATCACTGTAATCAATACCTTTTGTTTGATCCAAACCAAAAGTGCAAGTGACCTCATTTAAAACCTGATCAATACATGTGTCAGCTAAAAGAATACTTAACGTATCACAATCATTCTCACAAGCTTTCTGTGCTATAGCTCTGGCAACTATACAAGCTAGGAAAAAAAACACGGACTTCACTCATTTGGGAAAATCAAAATTGTTGGTTTGTCTCAAAACATCCCGGATGTCGATCAATCAATTCTTACATGACTTAAGAATATTTTCAATTTAGATTTAAGGAAAACAAAAGTTTCCCATGTTATGTAAAACATTTGACATCGCATATCCTTACCATTATATGTATTTGCCTCAAGACTAGGACATTTTACTTACTGTCAAAGGTGAAGAAAAAAATCGCTGATAGAGGGATCATGTGCTAAAATAACATGAAAATATTTTGTTTTCAGGAAAGTATCCTATACTAAACTCAACGTCCACGAAAATAAAAAAGCATACCAACAGTAAAACAAAACTACCTCGATACTAGCAAACATATACTTAAACATGATGATAATACGTAAAGGGTGTACACTAATCCACGAATATTAGTGAGATGTAGCGACGAACCTTGACTCTCTGTACAGGAAATGTTGATTGAAAACATTCTAGTGGAACAACAAATGTTAATGTTGTTGTGTTTTAATGTTATCATGACCCTGCAGAAGTGTTATATGTAAACGAAATATTAAAGTAAATCAACTGGGCATACGCGATAGAAATATAATCTTAAAAGGCCAGGATTGTTTTATATCATACGCTGTTTTATTATATCGGCTTGATTTGGTTTATTACTGCCTTTTTCATATGGGTATAGTGGCTTTGCTTCCGGAGAAAAGAATTTTCTACCTATAAATTACTTCTTGTCCTGTAACTGCGCTTGCAATATCCAAAATACGTTTCTCCATACGTTCATTGAAATCAATGTGACTAAATTAATCGATACCTAACAGAAGAAAGCGTTAAAACTAAAACAGCGCAATTTTTCAATAAACATGATCACTTTTTTTTAAATTCTTTTGATCGTATTAAATACTTTCGTGAGACAAAAATACGTCCTCTATCACCCGAACTAATCACACTATGAATGTTGGAAAGGTCACTAAAATAATCGAATAAAAAGCAAAGAAGCAAAGAAACCAAACTATGACAGAAATGTCTGTTGCAGAAATAGATAGAACAAAAAGCGTCGCCAGTTATGAATAAATATAAAAGTAAAAACTGTTTCTTCCTGTAGATCAGCAAGCGTAAATGTGATTGAACGTGTTGTTCGTGTAGCTGCAAACTACAATGACCAACAATAGCGGGGCAAATAAAGATAATAATATTCATTGCAGACCAATATTTATTTTCTTTACTAACATTTATCATAAGATTAAATTTTTAAACCACAAGATTTTCACGCATTTTAAAGGATGCGGTTCCTTTAGACGTCATTTCGTGTGTCATTAGTGATGAACTCAGAAAGAAATTAAGATAAATGCAATAGCACGTCTATATGAAACATGGTACATTTAAAAGTTTGATTCCTTTTGAAACAGGCATGTAATCTTTATTTATTTGTCTTGTAGATGTTTTGCATGTGTTTAAAAAAAAATTCATTAAGAGTCGGAAGCGATTAATCTGGTTAGATACCAATTTTACACTGTTCTTAGTACATATGTATGTATGTATGTATGTATGTATGTATGTATGTATGTATGTATGTATGTATGTATGTATGTATGTATGTATGTATGTTACTTGCTTAAGCTCTAAAAAACAGTACCTCATAGGACGTAAAGACTACAAACTTTGTAAATATTAGCAAATAATTTATTGGTCTTAGAACAAATTGTAAAATGAAGTTACAGTTTTAAGAATCAAATTCAGACACAGTACAAAACTAATTCACGAGTTAAATTACAAACGTCCTAGAATTAACTGTTCTAATAGATTCATGCTCAAATCCCTTTGAAAAATCCAAATGAAACAATGATGTCCGCTGAAGTCTGTTTAACACAAGAGTTGCAAACACCGATGGAAATCAGAATACAATTTTAGATAAACTGTCTTTGTCCAAGACTTCTCAATGAGTATATCAAATAGTTCCAGAGATACGAATTTAATACTTTAAAGCCAAATATAGTGAATATTAGTTAACGAAGACTTTACAAAAACAACACAAAACTGGCTATAAGAAACGAAATTGAATGAAGGTCAGATGTAAAAGCCCAAAACTCACTCTATTTCACTAAAACTAATAGTACATCGTATTCTAATATGCAGTTTCGAAAATCTTCCTAAATTACGAAATCAAGAATAAAATGGCGGGGTTAGTAACGTCATTGTGTATGTCACCTACTCCCTACATGATCCTGACAAGAATAAAATTATTTTTACTATAAGAAGAAAGCAATGTTTAGTTAAATTACTAGTCCCATCCTCACCATGACAACAACCAATCATTTTAACATTGAACTAAAACCTCCTTACGTGTGCGCCACTGACTTAAGTTCAGGATCTCTGTCAAGATTACTTGTTTACCAAACAAAAATTCAAACCAACCAATTTTCTGAGAAGAGAAACAACATCATATCTATATATTTACTTTACATTAAAATTGCATGTACTGAAAAATTAAAAGAATTTAAAACTGACAAACAATTAAATATGAATTAAATCATATATATGTAACGATTCCCCCATTTATATGACAAAGCTTTCATTTTACCATACATGAATTATACATGCGGTTAAAGAAAAACATAAAATGTACTCATGAATAACAGTGTACATTACACAGGACTATATTCATACAACAACAAGTCTCACTTTAGTAGTCTTCCAGTGTAATTAAAACGCCGAGGGAATTCAGTGATAGACATGACCTTAGCATCTATATGTTTAACTGTCCCATGATATGCCCTAGAAACGTTACACTAGCGCATCAAAACTCACTTTTAGATAAATGAACTGTCAAATCTGCATCGGTGAGTCTGTCAAAATGTTTTCCGAATTGTTGCTAAATGTTCTTTCAATAGTTTCGTTGTAGATGATGACACCATCGATGTAAATATCACAATTATCTTGACGAGAAGCGATCATATTCATAAGCCCATACAAGGTACATTCATCCCAAAACGTCATAACATTTTTTGGGAATACGTCCATATGCAGTTTTTCCGTTAGTGGAATTTTCCAAATTCTTTTCAGAATGTTGAATTTTGTGACCATCTTGGCATATCCAATCTTATCGATTCCTTGTCATGGAAATTCACCGATCTTTGTCACACTATTCAGGTTCATATAATCAGTGCACATTCGGAGCACTTTATCTGGTTTTGGAACAAGTATGAATGGTGAATTCCAGTCACTCTTACACAGTCCTATGAAATCATTCTTCAGAAAATAATGATTTTCTTTCTCTCCAAGTGTTCCTTGTTTGAGAGGTTATATCCTCTCCGGGTGTTGTTTCATAGGTTTGGAATCTACAATTTCAACTTTATTAAAAATTGTATTTGTCTTTGTAGGAACATTGGGAAATAAGTGCTCATATTCAATTAATATCTTACTGAGTTCATTTATTTCTTGCTCTTGCAAATGTGAACGTTTCTGGTCTAGATCATAAGTAATTAATTAAAATATTTGCCACTCCAATATCAGTAGAATTCGATGACATTCCTTCACATAAAACATTACTAAATGGGACAGGTAAAACTTAGTAAATTGCATGTTAAAACCTGGCCTCTGGAACCCTTGTTGACGCACGCATAATGGTCAACTTAAATTTGTCACCTTACTTTGTCTTACGTAAGGTGCAAACACAAACTACCATAATTCTACTAAATGGTTCGTCTAATGCAGAAATAGGTTGCAGATAAGCCTTATGTATCTTCTGGTTGAGAATTTCTATCATTTGACAAGTACAGTATTTGGCAACATCACGTTTGATATTTGGACCAAGTGAGTCAAAATCTTGTGATAAGTCTTATTAATCCCTAAATGACCAACCAAAGGCGTGGTTTAATGAGCCAGACTAATTATGACTTGTCTGTAAGGTTTTGAAACTACAGCTAGATAGTTTACTGACCATTCATTACCAACAGGTACCTCGGGAGGTTTCCATTTTCTCATAAGTATTTCCTTGGTAATGACATAACATACATGTACGTCAGAGGCTTGAGTTTCAGTAATGGACTTTTGAACCGAATTGAAGATCTCTTGATCTTTTTTCTGTTCGACGATAAGTGATTGTCGTTTTATCACCCTGACTAGAATACCAAAGAAATTGAGTACTTAAAAGAGGATCACTGTAATGAATACCTTTTGTTTGATCCAAACTAGAAGTGCAAGTGACCTCATTTAAAGCCTGATCAATACATGTGTCAGCTAAAGGAATACCTAACGTATCACAATCATTCTCACAAGCTGTCTGTGCTTTTGCTCTGGCAACTATACAAGCTGGAATAAATCACGGACTTTGATTCAGCTGGATAGACTTTCTGATCCAAACAAAACTTGTCAGTTACAAGTGGATTGAACACATCCTTGTATGCAGCTAGGTCGTTGCCTAGCAAAAGGTGATGTCCAGCAACGTGTAAAACAGAGACAGTTCCGACTTGCACGTGTCTTGATACTATGTATGATGTCAAGATTACATAACGGAGAAGAACATTAGCAACACAGCAATCTACTCCCTGAATAGCAACACTATCATTTGAAGAAGACGTCTCAGAAAAGGCAAAGTACCTGGCAATAACTGACTCTGACTCTGTGAAGCTTATATGTCCCTTGGCCACATAACCCAAGTGTCATATAGAACCATAAAACCCTTCGATAATAAGTCCCAACAAATGTTTTGCTTTAAATACATGAGAGTGTCCCTGACCTCTTAGAAATAAGAGCATTTGCAAATGGTATGTCTTCATTCTGATACCTGTTTTTCAAGTTGTAGCAATCGGAAAAAACGATAAGTACACTTAGAGACAAGGATCTCGAGTCAAGCGTATCAGATACTTGATGCTTAGAAGTTGTGCCAGTTTTAGTTTTAGAATGGCTTGTATTAGTTTGAAATATTTTTCTGCCAGAAAACTGTTGAGAAGAAGTCTTATTTACAAACAAAACTTTATGAGCTAAAGAGTAGTTATCAGCGACACGAGCAACTTTTTCAAAGGTTTCGATCTTGTGCTCGTCAATATGTCTTAATGCCACTATGGACACAGTATTTGAATTGGTCAGGTAATACCAGTTGTTCGAGACTTTTATAATCGTTTTCAATTTTCTTGGCTAAGCACCATCTATCTAATAACTGCACTTTTGCTCTAGCAAATTCGCCTCTAGTTTGGCAAGCTTTTTTGTTCAATATAGTTTTTGAAGTTTTGCTGATAAACTTAAAGGACTAACTCATAACCCTTTAAGATGCATTCTATAACCGCATCATATTCACCATTTTCGTGAACGGAGAGTGAATTGCAAATATCAGTAGCCTTACCAGCGAATGTACATTGTAATAATTGAGTCCAATGCTCCTTTGGAGTTTGCAAATGCGAAATGCAGATGCAGTTTTTTAGGCATAACAAAAGACAAACAATGAAGAGAAAAGAACGACTAAACATGTCTTTAGGCATTTCATAAAATACTCTGGATAAATGATAAGATGTAGCACTTTACTTCTAAGTTACTTTAATATTCGGCAATATTGGCGAAAGAAATTCAAACTGGTTTTATTACTTAAATGAATACAGTCTTCAGAAGTAATAATACGTTGATATATTTTAAATTTTGACTATATTTCCAACACCGGCTACTACTTAATAAATAAATGCAGAATAACACCACAGTTAGGATGCACAATAGATGTTTTGTCCAATTGTATAGAATTTAATAATGCTGGTTAGATAACTAGCTTTAGTCTTGGAAATATTTTTGCTATGGTTTATAGCCAATAACTGTGAAAAAATTCTTTATCTCAATACAGAAATATACGCTGTTGTTTGTTTTAAAATATTAGATTTTATGAACTAATATACGGAAACGAACTACCTAGATACAAACCTAATAGCCACATTACAAAAGTCTATGATATAGGTAAAGATTGTCATACACATGTTAAATGGGGCAACATAGTAATGAAATGACGCACAAACTCTGAAATTACAATGTTCTTCGCTGAGCGGGACATGGAAAATGTATATTTGTTTGTCTAATTAGGAATTTTAACGTAGCTTTAACAACTGTTCAGTCATATTGTTACGATGTCTGCAGTGAGGCGGTTTATAGTGATGTCTAACACTGTGGCATCATCCACCAGACATGTAACATGATGTCCCACCCAGTCGCATTATCTTGGCATCAGGATCGAACCCACGACCTCCCACACTCGTGGCGGACGTATTAACCATGTCACAGAATTAGGCGAAAATTGAATTTTTTTTTCTCATGAATTACAAACTAATCTCATTTTTGGGGGTTTCGTCGTACATGCGTTACCTGGGGTGAATAAGTGGATTTCTCCTAGGTAAGCGGCGTGTAACGATTTGCATGTGCTTGACTTTGAATTACATGAAGTCCGGAACATTAGATTCACGTAGTGCACGGTAATCTTGCCGTGATTTCTGCTCACCTATTGGAGGGTATATAAGGCAGAATATTTCTGATAAATATTACGGGACCAAAACTATCTTATCGTAGGAAAGATAGCCTGTCATTCTTTGTCCAGCCAAAGGGGTGAGTGTTAAATTTATATTTCGTTTTATTGGGAATTTTATTCCGTTTATCATTTCATGTAATGATGCCTTTATTACAATGCAGATTTAAACGTGGAATATTTGGATTTACTAGTCACTATTAGACTTTAAATGTAATAGTGTAATCTAAGTTGTAGATTGTTTTGAGACAACTATTATTAGTCTGGTTTTCTTTATTGTAGCTGATAGCATCTCTGATAGCATCTCTGATAACATCGCTGATAGCATCTCTGATAACGCATCTGATAGCATCTCTGATAACGCATCTGATAACATCTGATAACATCTCTGATAGCGTCTTTGAGATCGTAGCTGAAATTGTAGATGATTTGTTGCGGAACATCTCTGATAACATCGTTGATAACGTCTTTGAGATCGTAGCTGAAATTGTAGCTGATATTGTAGCGGAGCATCTCTGTTTGTCGGATTGTCTGTCCGTCTACATCTGTCGTGACGTGTAAATATCCGGAAATCTAGAAGTCCGAGTGTCGGAGCTGTCTAGAGTTGTAAACATCCGGGGTGGCATCTAGGGTATTGAGGAACGTTAGTTCTAGTAGATGTCGTATGCTGTCTGTACGTATAACTGTGGTGGATCCGTGAAAGGCAAGTGACCAATAAAAGTATTGAGTCAACCCTAGGTTTTCGGGGAAACTGGTCTGCGATTCAACTGTTGGTGAATCGTATGGTTATACAGGGTCGAGACACATGTGTGTGTTGCAATTGTAGTACAGTTGAATACATTGTTGTATTTACATGGTTACTTCAAAATCACAATAGTATTTCAAGACATTGCATGAATCTCAATAAAAGCTAGCAACTTGATCAAATGCATGTATATGTTCGTGCTAATTGTCGCAATCCATACGTGCGATAGTATAGTTTGATGTTTTGTATTTATTTATCGCAATTTATACTTGCTTTAATATAACTATTGTAAAGGTTCTTTGGATCTGTGTATAGTCCAAGAGATTCCTTTATATCTGTGTTTTATTTTGTATTAATATTTAATTTATTCATGTATTGTGAATGGTTGTGAGTGTAATTGTGGGTTGAACGCATGAGTTATTGTGTTGATACATCATTATTTTTCATTAATAATTTATTTCATAAATTTACATTATCTTTCACACATTGTGTTTGTGTTGTTCATTTAGTCCACCATCCACTCGGTAACAATTATGTTACAATGGTGTCAGAAGTGGGATTGCTTTCAATCATTTTTGTGGAAGTATACATTTAATGTTTATATTTGAGCATGACCATCTTGACAAGATAATACTCAAGTTGGGGTTTATTTTTGTTTAGTTTATCTAGGTCCGGGTGTCCAGTATAAACGTATTTAAAACATTGGTTTGGTTACCTTCATCAGGAAGATAAGGTCAGTTGGTTCTATATATTTATATTCATATTACAATTGTCATGTCATCCCTTAAGGACTTGGTTGCCTTAGGCAAATAATTTGGATCTGAAGGTGAAAGCTTAAGGAAATTTATTCTAGAAGAACAAGCCCGGGAAAGGGAAGAAAGGGTAAGGCCAAGGGAATTATAAAAGGAATTAGAAAGGGAAAAAGGGGAGGCCGAAGAAAGGAAACGGGCATTAGAAAGGGAAGCCGATGAAAGGAAACGGGAATTAGAAAGGGAATCCGATGAAAGGAAATGGGCCATTGAGAAGGAAAAGATAGAATTAGAGAAGCAGGCCCAAAGGGAAAAGATAGAATTAGAGAAGCATGCCGAAAGGGAAAAGATAGAATTAGAGAAGCAGGCCGAAAGGGAAAAGATAGAATTAGAGAAGCAGGCCGAAAAAGACAGGAAAGAGTGGGAAAGGAAAGGGATGAAAGGCGAATAGGGTTAGAAGAAAAAGCAAAGCAACGGGATCATGAGCGTAAGGTAGAATTAGCAACATCTGGAAGAGAACACGATTCTGCCACTAACAAATTAAGGGGCCCCAAATTACCTCCCTTTGACGATGAAAAAGATAACATGGATAGTTATCTTCATCGGTTCGAGCGGTATGCCGAAAACCAGAAGTGGAGTCAAAATGACTGGGCACTGCATCTTAGTGCTCTATTAAAAGGTAAAGCATTGGATGTATACTCACGACTTCCGAGAGACGATGTGTTTAAGTACGACGTCCTAAAGGAAGCACTTCTCAAAAGGTACGAGCTCACTGAACAGGGTTTTCGTAAAAAGTTCAGGTATAGCAAGCCCGATAAGGGAGAAACCTTTGGTCAGTTCACCGTTAGAATTGCGAACTATTTTGAGCGGTGGATTGAATGCGGCAAAGTGGTGAAAACGTTTGAAGGGTTGACTGATTTCTTGCTCAGAGATCAATTATTTAATACAGTAGGGCGAGAATTAGATCAATTTCCGAAAGAGAAAGTCTTTACAAACGTAAAAGATATGGCTAAGCAAGCCGATTTCTTTGCCGAAGCTCAAGGGGGAACCCAGAACGTGGTTTCAAAAGATTGTAAGTCTGGAAACCAGTCTGCGAGACCGATGCCTAGGGAGCTTGTGAAATCAGCTGAGGCAAATAGGTCAGTTAGGAATCCAGGTATTCAGCGTCTGCAATGTTACTTGTGTAATGCATGGGATCATGTTCAAAAAGACTGTCCTAAAAGAAAGGGACTTGTACATAAGGTAGCAGTGGCTATACAAAGTAAAGGTATATCTGATAATATCGTACAGGAAGAACCATGTATTCATTCGCTTGGCACGTGTCTATTTCCCGAAGCGCGTGTACCAACCGCGAGAGGGTTTGTCAACGGTCGAGAAGTCGTAGTATTACGTGACACTGGTTGCACGGGCGTAGTGATCAAACGGAGTCTCGTGCAGGATAACCAAATGCTCGGGTGGGAGTCCCCATGTATGTTACTTGATCAGACGATCGGTCGCATTCCCGTAGCAAGGATCACGGTAAAAACACCTTTCCTAACAGGAACTGTTGATGCCCTTTGTATGGAAAACCGTATTTACGATCTGACGATCGGTAATGTTGAAGGTTCCCGTCTTCCACCCATGGCCGATTTTAAAATACCTTTGGCCCAGGCAATCGAAACGCGAGCGCAAACACGGCGAGAGAAAACCGCGTTTTATAAATTAATAGTACCTGAATCGATCTCAGGAATTTCGCGTGATGATTTCAAAAAAGAGCAAGAACGTGATGAATCCATCAAGACAATTGTTGAGAAAATCACGTCCGGCGCGATTAAACACTGCAAGGGTGGGGGTAGCTCTAGATTCGTACGCAAGAACGGATTAATTCATAGGGAGTTTAGCGCTCGGGAGGGTAAGAAGTATTGGCAAGTGGTCGTACCCCAGAGATATAAATCTCATGTACTTAGGGTGGCGCATGAGTCAAGCATGGCAGGACACCTAGGTAAGGCTAAGACCACTAGAAGGGTAGTCGCTGAATTCTACTGGCCTGGTGTTAATGGCGATGTCACACGGTTCTGTAGGTCGTGCAACGTATGTCAGAAAACCGTATGTAAGGGAAGGGTCACAAGGGTGCCCTTAGGACAGATGTCATTAATAGATACACCGTTTAAAAGAGTGGCAGTAGATATTGTAGGACCAATACACCCAGTTACCGAAAGAAAGAATCGGTATATTCTTACTCTGGTTGATTACGCGACCAGATACCCCGAAGCCGTAGCGTTACCAACTATTGAAACGGAAAGGGTAGCTGAAGCATTAGTTGATATCTTCAGTAGGGTAGGGGTGCCAGAATAATTCCTCACTGATTGTGGTGCCCAATTCACCTCTGACTTCATGGGTGAAATAAGTAGGCTGTTATCCATCAAACAGCTAAACAATACCCCATACCATCCGATGTGCAATGGACTGGTAGAGAAGTTTAATGGTACCCTGAAAAGCATGCTACAAAAGATGTGCGCGGAACGTCCGCAAGACTGGGACCGTTATTTAAACGCTGTTCTGTTCGCGTACCGTGAAGTACCGCAAGAAAGTTTAGGGTTTTCACCTTTCAAACTGTTGTACGGAAGAACAGTTCGAGGCCCGATGCGGATACTACGCGAACTATGGACTGGTGATGTCGCGAACGAGGAAATAAAAACAACTTACCAGTACGTGTTAGATCTGAGAAATAAACTTGAGAGTACATGCCAGATGGCACGTGACGAATTAATTAAATCGGGGCTCAGATATGCCAAGTATTATAACCGCAGAGCGCGAAATAGGAAATTTCTTGTAGAAGATCAGGTGCTATTGCTTCTTCCAACGAGCTCAAATAAGTTATTAGTCCAGTGGAAAGGTCCTTATGAAGTTAAAGGGGTAAAAGGTGACATGGACTATAAAATTGACATGGACGGAAATTTAAAGACATTCCATGCTAACATGCTCAAGTTGTATATCAAGAGACAGAGCGACAATGTTGGAAAGGGGGTCTTAAATGTCGTTTGTGCGGCAGTCGTTGACGATGATGAAGCAGATTCGAATATCGAGAGTTCCCTTGAATGTCCCTTGGGAGTTGCGGGGGAAGGGATAGATAAGGTCGATGTGAGTGCGGAGTTGACAAAAGACCAGCGTCAACAGATTAATGTGCTCTTGGCTAAACAATCTTATATATTCACAGACAGACCAGGTTGTACAACTTTGTTGGACCTCAAAATTAAACTGAATACGTCTGACCCTATTCGAATCAAGGGCTATCCGGTGCCATACAACGCACGTGAAGCTGTGGACGAAGAGTTGTGTAAAATGTTGGATCTGGGGGTGATTGAACCCTCCAAATCGCCATATTCGTCTCCACTAGTGCTAGTCAGGAAAAAGGACGGGTCGAACCGATTCTGTATCGATTTTCGGCAGTTGAATAAAATCACTGTGTTCGATGCAGAAACCATGCCAGATATGGAGGGTCTATTTGCAAAGTTGTCGGGAAACCGATGGATTTCCAAATTCGATCTGTCCAAGGGATATTGGCAGGTTCCCATTGTCCCAGTCCCAATCTTTGACAGCATTTGCAACCCAGAAAGGATTGTATCAATTTAAAGTGATGCCATTCGGGTTAGTTGGAGCCAGCGCCACCTGTTGTCTTTTGATGCGAAAGTTGCTGAAAGGTTTAGCAAACGTTGATAGCTTTGTAGACGACATATTCGTGTACACGAATACTTGGAGTGAGCACGTGTCCGTCCTGAGCGAGCTCTTCAATAGACTCCGCAGAGCGAACCTCACAGTGAGACTCACTAAATGTAGTATTGGTTATACAGATTTAGATTGTTTGGGTCATAGGGTCAGCGATATGGGTCAGTTAAAACCTCACCCCAAGCAAGTTGAAGCAATTAGAGACGCACCAAAACCAACCAACAAAACGCAGGTAAGATCATTTTTAGGTCTAGTAGGTTTTTATAGAAAGTTTATACCGAACTTTGCAACCATTGCTAGCCCACTGTCTGATTTAACAAAGAAGGGGCAACCAAACAAAGTTGAATGGGGACCGCCACAAGAGAAAGCATTTTGTGCACTGAAAAAGAAACTGGTTAGTGCACCTAGTTTTAAAGTTGTCAGATGTCAGCAAACCTTTTATTCTAAGAACATATGCTTCTGAAACTGGGTTGGGGGCAGTTTTACTGCAAGAGCAAGACGACAGTAAGTTACCCGTAGCTTACTCGAGTAGGAAATTGTTACCCAGGGAGAAAAATTATTCCGTCATAGAAAAGGAATGTTTGGCCGTAGTATGGGGAATTGGGAAGTATCACGCATTTCTATTTGGGAGAGATTTCGTTCTCGAGACTGATCACCAACCCCTACTGTATTTAAACAAGGCCAAGGTCGCTAACGCTCGGTTGATGCGTTCGGCGCTAACACTACAACCTTATCGTTTCCGTGTAGAAGCAATAAGGGGAATTGAAAATATAGGCGCAGACTACTTGAGTAGGGCATGATGGGAAATTTGTATGAATTTGCCCAGTATTAAAATCCAGATTGTAGTATACCAGTGTAAATGTTGTAAGATATCATCAGTAGTTATTTTTCTTCTATTCTGTGTTAGTTTTAAAAATGTGTACATTTTTATTCTTAGGGGGGAGGTATTGTCACAGAATTAGGCGAAAATTGAATTTATTTTTTCCATGAATTACAAACTAATCTCATTTTTGGGGGGTTTCGTCGTACATGCCTTACCTGGGGTGAATACGTGGTTTTCTCCTAGGTAAGCGGCGTGTAACGATTTGCATGTGCTTGACTTTGAATTACATGAAGTCCGGAACATTAGATTCACGTAGTGCACGGTAATCTTGCCGTGATTTCTGCTCACCTATAGGAGGGTATATAAGGCAGAATATTTCTGATAAATATTACGGGACCAAAACTATCTTATCGTAGGAAAGATAGCCTGTCATTCTTTGTCCAGCCAAAGGGGTGAGTGTTAAATTTATATTTCGTTTTATTGTGAATTTTATTCCGTTTATCATTTCATGTAATGATGCCTTTATTACAATGCAGATTTAAACGTGGAATATTTGGATTTACTAGTCACTATTAGACTTTAAATGTAATAGTGTAATCTAAGTTGTAGATTGTTTTGAGACAACTATTATTAGTCTGGTTTTCTTTATTGTAGCTGATAGCATCTCTGATAGCATCTGATAGCATCTCTGATAGCATCTCTGATAACATCGCTGATAGCATCTCTGATAATGCATCTGATAGCATCTCTGATAACGCATCTGATAACATCTGATAACATCTCTGATAGCGTCTTTGAGATCGTAGCTGAAATTGTAGATGATTTGTTGCGGAACATCTCTGATAACATCGTTGATAACGTCTTTGAGATCGTAGCTGAAATTGTAGCTGATATTGTAGCGGAGCATCTCTGTTTGTCGGATTGTCTGTCCGTCTACATCTGTCGTGACGTGTAAATATCCGGAAATCTAGAAGTCCGAGTGTCTATACGTATAACTGTGGTGAATCCGTGAAGGACAAGTGACCAATACAAGTACTGAGTCAACCCTAGGTTTTCGGGGAAACTGGTCTGCGATTCAACTGTTGGTGAATCGTACGGTTTTACAGGGTCGAGACACATGTGTGTGTTGCAATTGTAGTACAATTGAATACATTGTTGTATTTACATAGTTACTTCAAAATCACAATAGTATTTCAAGGCATTGCATGAATCTCAATAAAAGCTAGCAACTTGATTAAATACGTATATGTTCGTGCTAGTTGTCGCAATCCATACGTGCGATAGTATAGTTTGATGTTTTGTATTTATTTATCGCAATTTATACTTGCTTTAATATAACTATTGTAAAGGTTTCTTGGATCTGTGTATAGTCCAAGAGATTCCTTTATATCTGTGTTTTATTTTGTATTAATATTTAATTTATTCATGTATTGTGAATGGTTGTGAGTGTAATTGTGGGTTGAACGCATGAGTTATTGTGTTGATACATCATTATTTTTCATTAATAATTTATTTCATAAATTTACATTATCTTTCACACATTGTGTTTGTGTTGTTCATTTAGTCCACCATCCACTCGGTAACAATTCTGTTACAAACCATTAAGCTACCAGAGCGGATGGAAAATGTATATAGCAAGATTGTTAGCGTGTTCACTTATACGTTTACTTATAAATATGCCTTTTTCGACAAGTGGCTTTAAAAGAATTAGTCTGTTCAAAACCTCGTTACACTTAACCTTGAATGTTTAGTGACAGATTCGAAGAAGGGGCCCCGAGTGGCCGAGTGGTTTATAGCGCTATCCGTTACGGATCACTGCCGTTTTACCTGTCTGCGTCGGTTCGAGTCTAATATTTGGCTAATGTAGTTATGTGAGAAAGCTTGCCAGTAGCTTCTCGTGGATCGGTGGTTCTTTCTGGGGGTTTTCCCGGGTTCTTCCTCCACCAACAATACTTGCCGCCATGTATGCCTAACGTGTGCTGAAAAATGGCGTTAAACCCTAAAAAGACAAAAAACAAAACCAAACAGATTCGAAGGCACTGTGGCATGTCAGGTGGAGACATATTATGTTTAAGGGCTTGCGACATCCTGTGCTTTCACTAAGTCGGTCCTCCTTCCACATCTCTTATCTTCTCTTCTCTTCTCTTCTCTTCTCTTCTCTTCTCTCTATCTCTCTCTCTCTCTCTCTCTCTCTCTCTCTCTCTCTCTCTCTCTCTCTCTCTCTCTCTCTCTCTCTCTCTCTCTCTCTCTCTCTCTCTTTACATATATCTTTTTGATCCATATCGCTTTAGTTTGACAAATTCAATTATGTTGACTTTGCATGTAAGGAACGTTTTATGTTGGCAAAAAAGACTGTCGTCCATACTCGCTAAGACCAATCTCCAATTTATAACTCAGATAGAAAGGTGCGTTTTCTACCACTTAATATATTCCCTCCATGCTTTACACTAGTTTTGGTTTTAATCTGGATGTTAAGCAAACTATTGTCTAGCATACGCTTTTTACTGAAACGAAACTGGAAGATTACCATTCTATTTTGCATATTGTTTTTCGTAAGTAAAGACGCTATCACGAGGTATGTACAGTAGAAAAGTTAGCTTTTCTTACCATTTTTAAATTTGAAAAATCAGTTAATGACAAATGCACACAAGTAATTAATCTTACAATTAATAGATAGAAGTAATGAATGTGTTTGCAAGGCGCCACAAACCTGGGTGGCATGATAATGAGAAATAAATGACAATCTTTGATATTTGTTTTGAATCGTAAAGTGACGTGAGCATGCGACAAAACATCCAAATATATGATTAAAGATTGCATTAAGACGACATGCTCATGGCTTCGGCTTAAAATTATCAAATAAATAATCATTCAATTGTAACGATCTATGACGATGATGGAATGGCTCGTGATGGATCTGGTAGACGTTATTAATTCATGATTAGGTTTCTTCTTGACATGTAAACTTCATTGCTTATGGATCTTCAAATGTAACGAATGATCTAACTGTACAATAAAGAAAGGAAAACCTTTGCCACGTTGCAAATGATTTTTCAAGACCAGAACCGTCTTGCCAATCTCAATTGCAAACAGTGTTAATAGCGAAATATTTTATTTATTTTTTAAAAAATCAAGGTACCTTAAAACTATATGGAAGAACACTTGCAAAATATTGAAAGGGAATTTAGTTGATGGTCAATGATTTACCTGAAGTGTACAAATCCCCAAAGAATGTTTTCTTTTGTCACCATTGAATAAAGAGACATTAGTCAAATGGTTTTGTCTTTAGGCCTATAAATGATAGCCAACGTAGTCTGTGTACATCACGAAAATGATTAGATTTAAAAACGTAATCAATATGTTCCCTCAAGTTGCAATTTAGAAAACTATGGCATATTTAGGGTTAGTGTATACTGCAATATTTGTGTATAAACAGCTGCAGTTGTAAAATTCTGAACACCATGTTACTATAATCTATGACCAATTTAATTGTACCGGATTTTAATAGGACTAGTTTGGATTCACTTCTTGATATTTTAATTTCCTTGCATATTTTACTTAATAATTTTGATAATTAATTACACTATATTGTTTAAGTTTATACATCTTGTAGGTGTAGCTTCTTTTCTGTTATTTAGTTGTGCCTATTTATGAGAGGCACATTATATATGCTGACGCAACGAGTTATAGGTCTTGACAGGTAGTGTCAACTTTACTGACATATTTACACAGTCAGAGTGGTAAGCTAGAGTTTAAATTGTATTAATATTCATCCAAGATTTTTTTTACGAAAGGAATATCTGCTATAATATGATTAAATACACTCAGTTTTGGATGTTAGCAACTGACATTTACCTGTTTTTGATCAATGTAGATATAATTTGGCATTTTAAATATATTCATAAAAAAGTTTACTGTAAGCAATTAAAAGGCGACAAATTCGACACCGTGGTGTTGTGGAAAAGATTCAGACATCTTGAATGTAGAAAACCTTTGAAACTACTATTTAGTCAGGCATTATAACTATGCTGGATAAAATAGTTTAAATGACAGGTGTGTGTCACATTGGTGAAGCTTTAACGAATGATAAAGCTATTTTATAATAATACATTTTCGAGTAAATGTATTTATGTGTACTTGGCATGCACTAATTGCAATTGCGTCCTGACGATATCCCTTAGATAAAATGTAGCAATATATGTACAGAACGTATTTAACAAACATACTGTACGTATGCGACCTGACACACGTCCCTAAGATAAAATGTAGTCAAAGTGAGTATTAATCAAACATACTGTACGTTACTGTTTTGTGTAAGGAATAACATGTCATGCACGTTCATTAGAAGGAATGATAGAGCAGCTTTACAAAGCTCGAAATATGATTATATTACCCAACTGCATGATACTGCGGTATAACTCATTACACCAAACGTCAGTGCTGAACAAACAACCTGACGATACAATCTGTAGACGAGCTGTAGGCGGTAACATAAATTAGTCAGTTCCGTAAATGTTCCTCATTTCACTAGTCATTTCAGCATTTTTGCAAATCCTTTACTCTATGTTTTCACTACGAAAAAAGTGTTTGTGTTTTCGCTGTGGAACAGCTGCACTCGTATCAAAGGGAGAACGTGATATGTCTAAGGTGGTAGTTGCTGCACGAGCAAATGTATTGTATTAAACAATAAACCCTGCACACTATTTATCTAGATGACAAAAGTACTGATTACATAAATACGTATTTAGTATCGAAAAGGAATGCATGCGTGTAAAGAGAAATTAGAAACTTGACACTGAAAGTGTTGAATCCTTATGTTCGTCTAAATTGGTAAT
Organism: Unio delphinus; assembly: GCA_029339505.1. NCBI lineage: Eukaryota > Metazoa > Mollusca > Bivalvia > Unionida > Unionidae > Unio > Unio delphinus. The sequence continues at coordinate 6,601,163 of JAQISU010000142.1, forward strand.
CAGGGATTTATTGAGGTGTACACTCTTTACACCGGATGAGAGAAAGGGGGAACGATATTTATAACCTCAAAACAGAGATCTTGTGCTGGACTATTTTCTGTATTCCTACCTAATCGTATGTAATAAATATATGTAGATATAATGATATCTAACAAAAACATAAGATAACGTGTTTTACGTAATACATTTTTGCAGTGGATCAAATGCATCATTACACTTTCAAAATTGAGTTTGTTACGCGTTTCCATTGAACGTCAGGAAATCTTTATAATTTAATTTATTACATAGCATGACATCTCTTTACATATATGGTACGATACAAATTATTGCCAATGTGTCTAATTATTGTATTTTGTTATGTTATTTTCAACTACGTCATGCGTAACGAATATAACATAATATAACTCGGCTAATAGTATGTTTGCATTGATTCCACGTATTAATTGTTACTTCTTTCTTAGTCAATTAATCCTAATTGTGAAATTCTCTCGATATTGTTGAAACGGGAAATGTAAAAGGCACTAAAATAGCCGTGTTTGGAAAGGAAATCATTTTTTAAAATAGTCACTGATGCTCTGAGTTCTGACATGACATGTTCCCATTAAATCTGATCACGTGCTTATTCGACGTACACATACTAGTAATTTAGGGTGTATAAGTTTTGTGCCATTTTTAAAGATTCGAACAATTGTCAAACTATAAGTTTGTCTCAGTTTCGCTGTTATCACGGTGATATGATATGGCTTTTCATAGAAGACAAATACACTTATTAGTACGACACTATAATGCAGATCATCATATTCCATGTTTTTCAATACGCCTACGAGTCCTCAGGAATTGAATCATAGAAACAATTATCTGGTATGTTTCCAGACAGTACTATTCTAGTTCTAGCATAATTAGTACATTAAAGTAAGAATGGCAATGCAGATTTACACAGAGGATCATAAGAATATTTATGGAAATTTAATACATGTTTACAAAATAAATCATAATTTACGTCACTTAGTAAATAATGCTATTTACAAAAGATTCATAGCTCCATACCTGAAAACAAATTTGGGTTTAATAAAATAATTTGTTGAGATTATTTTAAAACAATTGATGGAGAAAATTTGAAAGTTCCTGTGGTATTCAAAAATATGTAATTTTCAGATAATGAATAAGTAATACTTAAATTATCTGCATGTTCCCTACCATACTGATCATTTTAAAAACACCTCTAACACTCCACACTTCATTCCATTATCTGCAGTTTGAAGGATAATCCATTTATCACAGATTTCATACAAAGTTAGATTTATATCTCAAAAAACAAATTGCAGCTCTTTTATGTATAAAACACCAGCTGATTCACAGTTGAATTTTAGGACGAGACCGGATTGGTAATTACTTATTAATACATATTGTCTTCATGAACGATACAACATTTCTAACATAATGTTTTCATACATATCATCCATGCACTATTATATAGTGAGCTAGTTCTATACTTCATTGCTTCGCGAGACATGCATTTCCCTTATGTTGTTACTTGTGTTATGGGGATTCTCGTTTTCATGTCATACTTATTTATGTTTCCGTACTCTTTATATTGCTACTTGGCTTAAAAGTATAATATTTTTCCATGTATAATTGCATGGCTAATGAAATGGTTTAACAGTACTGTTTTTATAAATAAATTAATTTCGTCGTCATGATGATGGTTTATGAAATTCTCCTTTATCATGTATAATTACATGGGTCTTTAGTATTGCTTTATGGTCTTTATCATGTATAATTAGATGGGTCTTGAGTATAGCTTAATGGTCTTTATCATGTATAATTACATGGGTCTTGAGTATTGCTAAATGGTCTTTATCATGTATAATTACATGGGTCTTAAGTATTGCTTAATGGTCCTTATCATGTGTAATTACATGGGTCTTGAGTATTGCTTAATGGTCTTTATCATGTATAATTACATGGGTCTTGAGTATTGCTTAGTGGTCTTTATCATGTATAATTACATGGGTCTTGAGTATTGCTTAATGGTCCTTATCATGTGTAATTACATGGGTCTTAAGTATTGCTTGATGGTCTTTAGACCAGCTTCGACATTCAGCAAGAACATGCATATCCGAATTTGTATATAAAAAACCGTTAAAGGTGTTTTGATTTCACTTGATTCGCGTGGTGTTGAAACCATATTAAGCGATATTTTAAGAATTTATTTAAATTTTCCAAGGTGAAAAGAACATTCCAGGAACATTATATAGTTGACAATGTGTTTAAAGTAAGCGATGTTATGCCGTCTTTGATCGAAATATGATAAATATTTAAATGCAAGTCAGATTGTATCTCTACGATGTTTGTTAGCGCAACCTTGTTTAAAATTTCATTGACCGGCCTGTATTCTTTTGCATTTGTTAGTCTTGTTGTTATTGAGTTGCGACCAAAGTTAGTGCTTGAATGTTGATTTTGTTTCACTTCGTCTGTGATATTATTATGTATTAGCATGTTTGGATATAGGGTACATTGTAATCAATTTAACATTGTTATATGTACGATTTGTGTGCTCTCATACTTATATATGCTTTATGTTGTCCCTCCTGTTTTGTAATGAATGCAAACTCGCATAAGTTGCAGGTTGGATATTCTCCCCACGCTAATGTGCTGCCTTTTACCTGGGGCTTTCGGAAAATGCACATTATTTCTTAACCTCCAAATATAACACTGACCAGCAAGCCCTCTCTCTCTCTGATTTTGATATTTTATGGATAATTTGCCTACCTTTAGTACCTCACTAAAGGTAGGCAAATTATCACATGACAGTCATTTTGCAATTCAAATCAATAATAAGTGTACTTGTTATATGCATGTGTACGTATTTTATATATTTAAGTGAGTATAAGCTACATAAATGGGCATCCAATAATCATTAACTTCATTTTTTAACGACACACAATCACATTTAGGCATTTTGAGTAATACGTCAGGTTGTATGGATACATGTTTAAAAAAATAAAAGGTTTAATATCGACCAGCCATATCAGAAACCAAATATTTCAAAGTAAAATGGTACAATGTTAGTAACATTATAATATGAAGGTTACCAATCAACGGGAGATGTATTTTAATGGTGTATGTTAATGGTGTATGTTAATGGGTACAGATGTAAATAAGGGCGGTATTTACACTAGATGAACATACTCTATGTCTAAAATACAAGTGATATGTATAGTATCAAAAAGTTTCTTGATGTCATGTACATTGTACTGCTTATCACGCGTATAGGTTGCAGGTCGGAACACTCTGTCATAAAGTGATTAACAGTGAATGGCCTATTGCAAGTAATGCACTCTTTTGGATTTTCACCTTTTATTATGTGGGAGTGGGTTATGTACGTATGAACAATTTGAATTCTTGCAATGGCTATCTCGTCCCTATGGATGGTTCTGTAGAAAAGAGTCTACTTCTAGCATAGGTACTCTTTGATACAAGGTTTAAAATCAGTACACGGTATTTTAAAATCTGTTGGTTCTTGGGATATAGCCATTTTAGCAGCGGGATGTGCTTCTTCATTACCGTTAATACCTATTTGGCTAGATAATCATTATTATACTATTTTGTAAGCGGTACAAAGATCATTCGTTTTCTAATTTGTAGTGATTGAACGAACTACTGATAGTGAGTTACAAAAGATAATGCTAATTATGATACGGTTCTTTTCAATCAATTTCAAAGCAAGGTCTATTGCTCTGACTTGCTGAACAAAATGAACGCATCATTTGGCAAACGAACATTTGTTTCGTGTTTGCCACTAACGAAGGCTGCAGCAGCCTTATCATCATCCTTTGATTCATCCGTATAACTTACAGTGTAGTTTCAAAATGCGGTGAAAGGTTTGTCTCAGATGTGTTCTCATCGTGTAACGCAAAAGTTTATTTTGGTTGATTAAGGAGCCATGGTGATGTTTCCGAGACAAACGTTTCCTGATTGTAGTAAAATCAATTTTGTTACTGTCAAGGCTGGAGGATATTCTGATACCAAATTAAGGTATGACATTTGGTTTGTTTTCGTATAAGGTTTTGTATTTGGTTTGAAAAACAGCCTAAAGAGCAGGGTTCAGAGGGTTTGATTTTAATTTGAGCGCGTACTGTGCAGCAAGCATTTCTGTACGATGTAATAAAGGTGGTTCGTTCGCTTCGGCGAGAAGGCTTTCACATGGAGATGTTTTAAATGCTCCCAGAGCAAGTCTTATTCCCTGATGATAAGTTGGTTCAAGCATTTTTAAATATGACTTCCTAGCTAAACCATAAACAAGACATCTAATGTCAAGTTTGGAGTGGATAAATGTTTTAAACAGATTGAGGATGACGTTTTGTTTCTCAGCATCCTAGTCAGTGTGCGCAACAATTTTACGTAGATTTAAAGACTTCAAGCATTTAGCTTTTAAATTCTTGATCGGTGTAATAAAAGTCAGTTTTCTGTAGAAGATAATACCCCAAAACTTTGTTTTCTCAACAACGAGAATGAATGTTACGTGAAGAGTGAGTTTTGGGTCATCATGATACCTTTGTAATTGATAGGAATGCATGCTTGCTGTTTTCGATTTTGAAAATTTAAAACTATTAGTACTGGCCCAATTTCGGATCTTGTTGATATTTCATTGTAATTATCTTCCAATTGTATGCATGTGCTTTGATCGATAATAAATTTTGGTAAATCATCAACGTATAATGAGCAATCCACATAGGGAGCTAAACACATGGTGATGCTATTGATTTTTATATTTATACAGATACAATACTGCCATGGGGCACAATCATGTCTTGCTCGTGCATATCTGAGAAGGTTGAGCCCACTCGTACTTTGGATTCTCTGTCTGAGAGAAAACTTGACATGAAAAAAGGCTGACGGCCTTTAAGACGCAGATCGTGTAGGTTTTTTATATCCCGTTCTTCTATGTTGTGTCATAGGCCTTTACTAAATCAAAGAACACTGCTCTAAATTTACCTTCTTGATAAATGCACCGCGAATAAATTTTTCCATTCCACCAAGATGATCACTGGTACTAAAACCAGAACGGAAGATACTTTAGAAAGGAGATATTAAAAACTTTCCAAGTACCATACAGGCCGAGTATTAATCATTTGTTCCATTGATTTGCACACAGCGTGTGAGTGCAATGGGTCGATAGCTGTGAGGATCTCCACTATCTATACCTGGTTTGGGAATTGGTATTACCGTTGTTTCGTTCCCACTCTTAGGTACATTACCAGCAATCCATAAAATATTAACGACTTTCAGAAGATATGTTAGTGATGATTCTTGGAGGTGTTTCAAGAACTGGTAATGTAATTCATCAGGCCAGGTGGATGTATCACAAGCCTTGTCTAAAGCCTAGATTAATTGAGGATACAGTATCAACGCTGTTAATCCCATACATCATTTTACTTCAATTATAATCGAGGTTTACTGAAGAATCTATTCCAAAGTCCTCACCGAACAGTTACAAAACCCCAAAATACGTGGGTAACCAAGGAATGTAAAAAAAAACATTAGACAACGCCGAGAAGCAATAAAACAACTCAATAATCATTCAACACCCAAACATTTAAGCAAATACCGTATCATCTGGGCTAAAACCCGCGGCATAATCAAGGAAAGTAAACGTGCATCACGGAATACATATGGCTCCTCTTTAAACGTTCGTTCCTAAATTCAAAACGTTTGTGACACAATTCGAAAAAACAATGGAAAGAGACAAAACAATTCTCTCCAACACCTGAAAAGAATAACAAATCCGCACACTTATATTCATCAGCTACGGAAATTAACCAAGTTTCTGTCAGGCAGAAGACGTCAATATTATGGTCATTGATAAAATTAACAATTTCTGTGTGCTTTTCCCGTGATCCTACTGACTGAGCGCTTAATAATGCAATACGTAGTGGTATCCCTGGGACAGTTGACACAACGGTTGACGATTTAAGAGGAAATTGAAACAGGTTATTGAAATTAATGGCAGAATTTTTAAGTTGTTTATCCGTTACGGGCGAAAGGGAGATAACTGGAATCCTTCTTCCTGTTCTGTTTGAAAGAACATTTCTTTTCTCGCTTCCGTTTACATTTAAGAAATGATGAATGAATTCCCAGTTCGTTAAGTCTTGAGCACAATGTAATGTCTAGAACCAAGGTGTGGTCATTTACTCGAATTAATGAGGATCCGTCGTAGCGTAAGCGGTCACGTGACGGCGGTTTTTAAAAAAACAAATTACGTCTCAAGAGCGGGACAAAACGGCTGAGAAAAAATCCAATTGCTCTCGCTTCCAACACAAGGAGATGAACCAATACACACGAACGGAACAGACAATGCATGATGAAACACAACAATGTAGACGATGACAGAAAACAAGCACAAATATCACAGTACAATAGTACAATAGATATAGTACAAAATCGGAAGAGCCCACTTTCAAGCAGTCAACCGATGGCGGCCATCTTTCCGGAAGTCCCATAGTATGCAACAACAAATACTCTCCTTTGACAAAGTATGCAACAACAATTATTCTCTTTTGCATAGTATGCAGTAACAAATACTCTCCTTGACATATTATCCAGTAACCAATGCTCTCCTTTGACACAGTATTCAATAACAAATACTCTTGTTGAAATAGTATGCAATAAAATAGTTCTCTTGACAAAACAATCAATCACAAAAGTACTCCCTTATAATGTAAACATTAACAAATAATACATATTAATAATGAGAAGTTTTGGATAGCGCCTAAAACTTAAAAGTTCTAAGTGCTTTACAACATATATAGTGATACGATTATAGAAAACAAAACACAAAATCAAACACCATGAAATAAGAACACAGAAAAACATGCTGAAAATATTTAAGGTAGGAAACATTATTCGGTCTTTAAGCTTGTTGTTGAAGTCGATGTAGGTGAGTTATAAGAGCAGTCTTGAAAACGATTAATGTGTCTTTGTGTCTAATTTCAAAGGACAATCCAATCCACGTTGCTGGACCCTGATATGCAAGAAAACGATGTCCATATAACTTCGTTTTCAAAATGGAAATAATGAGTACACGATTGTCGGAAGAGGAGCGTAATTATCTTGGTGGTGTGTACTCGAGGGTAACGCCAGATAGGTATGCTGGACTGAAGTCCGTCAGTAAAACATAGTACAGAGAACAAATTTTTTGTTTGATTCTGGATCGAACGAATGGCCTGTGTAGGGTACAGAGCAGTGGGGATGTGTGCTCTGATCCTGGTACTCTAAAGATAATCAGAGCAGCTGTGTTTTGAACTTTTTGGAAGTTGCTGGAGTAATTATTGAGAGGAACCAGAGATAACTGAGTTACAATAATGAAGCCTTAAGATTACTAATGAACACATACGTATTTTAGTGGCATACACTTACAGATGTTTGCGAATGACGTTCAAGATTCGCAACCTTGCATATCTACGTGACATGTTGGTGCTATGTGAGATGACATGCTGGTGCTATGTGAGAGTAATATCTAGAGTAACACCTAGGTTTCGAACTGACTGTGAATTGAATGTTGGTGTTACTCATAATTATTGTTTGAGGTTGAGGATGTGAATGAGCAATTTTTTGTATTGTGATCAGAATGGGCTCCGTTTCATCATCATTCATCTGCAGTTTGTTGCATGTCATCTATGATTTCACATCAGAAATGCACGTCTCTACTCTTTAGATGGCAGCATCATCTTCCGATGGGTGGCTAGACCTGTATATTTGTGTGTTATCTGTACAATTCGTGAGACACGGGGTGAAGATCTATGACACTTGAGAGCGGTTGAGTGTATATAATGAAGTGAAAAGGTGCAAGAACAGACCCCTGTGTAACACCAAAAACACAGATCAACTGAGCTATAGTGTATTCCATTTGCAGATACAATTTGTGTCCTGTTGACAAAGTAGGACTTTCACTACAGTGAGGCTGTATTATGAATGTTAAATACATGCTGGAGATAGTGAAGTAATATATCATGGTCTATTGTGTCAAATGCTGCAGACAAGTCAGGGAGGGTGAGGACTGTAATCTTTCCTCTATCCAAAGCAGAATGTCATTAACTACTTTCATAAGAGTTTTTTCAGTAATGTGGCAAGGTTTGTTTGTTTTTTTCAGCACAATATGGCCTATACATGGCGGCCAGTATTAATGGTGGAGGAAGAATCCGGACAACCCCCAGAAAAAAACCACCGACCCACGAGAAGCTACTGGCAAACTTTCTCAAATAACTACTTTTGCCGAATTTTAGACTCGAACACACGCAGACAGAGGTGAGATGGCTGTGGTCCGTAACGGACAGCGCTTTAGACCACTCGGTCACTCGGGGCCCCTAATGTGGCAAGGTTGATATGTAGCTATACATTGCTAAAATTGTTGTTTGAATTCAAATGAGATACAAATTAGGTTAGAACAACTTTTTCTAATATTTTTTATATGAACGGGGAAATAGAAACTGGACGGTAGTTCTCTAAATCGTAAGTCAATACAACCATTTTTAATTACAATAGTGACGCAAATGCCTTTAATATTTTTATATAGTAATAAACAAAGACTGTAATTTATAGATTTATTTCTGTTCTGTGCTTTAAGGCAGAGCTATTCGTTCAATCATTATACTGAGGTCAGAAAGCAAAGTGTATTTCCCACGGAAATGTGATGGAAGCCAATCAAGGCTAATCAAAGCCCCAACTTTCCAATATTGCGCTAAACACCTTAAAAACCGAGCTCTCATTACTGCAATCTTAATCATGTTGAAACTTGAATCTTTGTTAACAGCTATCTACAGTGAATATATTTCTACATTTCTCTCTGTTGCTGATGCATCGTAACTTTACTTTCAATTAAAACTACGAAAACATTAATAATAATAATAATAATAATTAGACGAAGAAGAAGGAAAAGACGAATAAGAAGAAAGCATAAGTATACATAAGATTCAGCGTTTTGTAATAGTTGCGAGAGGAAATACTTTGTTATAAAGTTATAATTATCTGCTCATTATGTCACGTCGATTCCTTGCACGACAATACCATTAATAATGAACGTCTTGACAAATTTAACTACTAAACGCTGTCAGCAGTTTTAACTAATATGCATATATATATATATATATATATATATATATATATATATATATATATATATATATATATATATATATATATATATATATATATATATATATATATATATATATATATATATATACATATATATATATATACATATATATATATATATATATATATATATATATATATATATATATATATATATATATATATATATATACTGTTAGAAATATCACCAAACACTGCATTTCACGCATTTTCACACTTTCGAGATTTCATCATGATTCATTTGGAACTTTTCCTACATTAAACACGTGATCTCCCTACCCATTTCAACCCCCTCTCTCCCCTCTTCCTATTTGAATCGGAATTGTCTTTTCATAAGTGCAAAGAGAGAGAGAGAGAGAGAGAGAGAGAGAGAGAGAGAGAGAGAGATCATTATATCGCGCTTATCTGAATGTAGATGTTTGCATTCGTTTCATTTCGTCAAATAAATAATTATGCAACGTCTAGCCCAAAAGTATCACAAAATAGCTTTATTTTCCTATTGACCAGTAATTTAGCAAGTGTACAAATATTACACGTTTTCCCTAAGGGAAGATGCCGATGAAATATGCATTGTTATAACGCGAGGTATGTAATGGTCTGTTCAGTCTCTAACACATAAGCTTACGCATATTCCGAGATGAATTAAGTTGTAGAGAAATGAAACCGCACGTAATATAGCAACCTGCTAAAATCCTAAAATGTATGGTATTTTATGTTAGCTCCCTTTACTGATCATTTGAATTGCCGATTATAATATAAGTGTTCATTCTCGATTCCGAAACCTATATAGTTTCCAGTTATTTTGCGCTTGCAAAGAGTCCGTATATTTATATTTCGTTGTTCCAAAATTAATCGCATTTAATGAACTTAAACACGAAACTTGATAGAAAACTGCCAGAACGAATTAGCAGATTATTTGATATCTACACAATATAGGTAGATATGAGAAAACAAATCAGCTTTAAATAAACCCATGTATTACAAAACTGTAATACTATTAAAAAAAACATAAAATAACAAAAAGGAATAATTTATCACACAAAACAAGCATTTCACTAATAACATCACTATACATAGAACAGTTCAAAAAAGGAATGTAAAATATATTAAAACTAATCTACATTGAATTACGATTGCATCAACATTATACACCATTCAATGAAATGAATGGATGAGTTAACCGTACTGTTTGATATTTTTTCTTTGAACCTTTTTGTTATTTTGAAGTTAATAACATGTGCCAGTAAAAGTTAATGAGTGGGTTTAAAGTGCAGCACGATTTGCGCCTGCTCTTGATGATTAGATTGGAAAATGTTTACTTGTTCTGCAATAAAATTATTCCACAGTATTATTAATATAACTATTGCAGACTACCAATCTTATCCACGTGAATAAATAATCAACGCGGAATAACAGCTGCAATTGAAATTAGCAATGGAAATGGATTTCGATTAAAACAAACTATTATCATTTATGTCTGCCTTGCAGCAACAAAGTCTGTTCTTTAAATTTCGTTATAAAATGAAGCAAATTAATATGCAGACACATTTCAAATGAAACAAATACCAGCAATACAATTCAGAATATCTGAATGATTCATTGCTTAATTGATTTTTAACAACTCACCAGCACTTTAAGGCTATTTAGCGCCATACAATAGGTTGTATGTATACATGTTTAAAAATAATAAAATGTTTAATATTGACCAGCAATATTAAAAACTAAAATAGTTCAATTTAAAATGATAAGATTGTAATAACAGTAAAGTATGAAACTTCCTAATCAACGGGCGATGTAAATGATCTATGTTAATTAGTACAGATGGAATTATGTTGAAAAAAGGGGCAGTATTTACATTAGATACAAATGCTCTAATTGATGGCAAACAAGTTAAGGTTTTAAAAAAAGATTTATTTCCTTCAGGAAATTTAAAATACAAGTGATATGTAAAGTATCAAATAGTTCCTTCATGTCATCTTCATTATTATACGTATCACGCGTAGGCTGCAGGTCGGAACACTCTGTCATAAAGTGATTAACAGTGAATGGTTCATTGCAAGTAAGTCACTCTGGTGGATCTTCACCTTTTAGTAGATGGGAGTGGGTTATGTATGTATGAACAATTTTGAATCTTGCAATGACTACCTCCTCCCTACCGATAGATCTGTAAAAAGGAGTCCATTCTCCCGGGAGTTATTTTGATGGCGTGAAGTGTGTTATTCACTGTATCATTCCGTAATGCCTGCCAATTATGGCGTATGTACTTTTTTATACGAGTTTTAAAATCAGTAAACGGTAATTTAAATCAGATGATTCCTTGGATAGAGCCATTTTAGCAACGCGAGCTGCCTCATCATTACCTTTAATACCAATATGGCGAGGTAACCAACAGTATACTGTATTGTACTACTGTATATTGTATTAAGCTCCGTATTTTTGTTTTTGAAAGGCTGATACTGAGTCAAAGAAGATATTACTACTCAAAATAAGTTTATTCTCAATAAATGTCAGAGTATGGTCATTTGCTTTGATTTCGGCTGAAAAAATAGACTCATCGTTTGGCAGGCGAACTTTTGTTAATGTGTTTGTTGGCTGCAAGAGCCTTTTTCTCATCCTTTGATAAATCAGTAAAAAAATTCTAGTGTAGTTTCTGAATACGGCCAGACCAGAACGCAAGCCACGTTGAAAAGAAGATATGAAATTGTTACTTTCCAAGTACCATACAAGCCGAGATTTAATCATTCTTTCCATTGTTCTGCACACACAGTTTGTCAGTGCAGTGGGTCGACAGTTGTAAAGATCTCTTATATCCTTACCTGGTTTGGGAATAGGTATTACGTTTGTTTCTTTCCAACTCTTAAGAATACAATACCAGCAATCCATAAATCATTAAAGATTTTCAGAAGAGATGTTAGTGCTGATTCTGGAAGGTGTTTCAAGAACTGGTAATGTATTTCGTCAGGCCCAGCGGATATATCATGCGCCTATCAAAAGCCGCCCTAGGCTCCAAAAGTTAAAACAGCTGGTTATAGCTTTCAGAGTTGTTGGATGTGAATTGTAAACGTGACGTTTCTTTTTTTTTCCTTCGGAAGACTTCTGAATAATTAGATAACTAGGAGTTTTTGAGAAACAGTCTGCAAGAATATTTGTTATGTCACGTTTCGAAGTAAAATTGTTTTTGTTTATTTTCAGGTGTTGAAGAGAATCGCTTTTTCTCTTAATATGTATTTTTCGAATAGTGTCCCAAACCTTTTTAATTGAAGAACGAGAGTTTAAAGAAGAAACATATGGATTCCATGATGCACGTTTACATTCTTTGATTGTGTGGCGAGTTTTAGCCCGGGTAATAAAATATTTGCTTAAATTTTCGGGCTTCGGACAATTGTTCAATTGTTAATGCTTCAAGGCGTTGTCTAATGGCATCTTTACAATCCTTGGTTACCCAGGGTTTTTATTTATATTTTATTTTTATTTATTTATTTTTTTTTGGGGGGGTACTATTCGGTGAGGACTTTAGAATAGATTCTTTTGCAATCTCAATTAGAATTGAAGTGAAATGCTGTAAAGGATTAACAACATTAAATACTGTAGCATTATTTAGTCTAATTTTAGACAGAGTTTTAAACGTAGCCCAGTCGGCCTTCTTTATATTCCATTGTGGAACTGCATAATAATTTTAGATGACGTATTGATCACAGAGTCCAGTTTGTCATAAATGCAAATCCCTTGACTCTTATTTACTAATCTTAAAATTCCTTTTTCCGTCACTTTCTTTGTTATTCCACTTAAATGGAAGATGTTTTTTTACATGGGTGTCACAGTATTAATCTTACAAAGTTATAAGTTTCCAAATATTTCGGCACTGATTCCATGTAATTTTCAAATACAGTTCTAATACTATTTATCCTTTGTTTAATTGTTTGTAGAGATTGTTGAAAGTTAAATATTTACTTTGCTAATTATTTGTCAGTTTGTATTGATTGGCTTTGGGTTTTCTCTAATAGGTATGATGCAATATGCAGTTTGTCAGGAGCGACAATGTAGAAGATCTAGCAAATAGAGGATGCACATTGCGCCATGTTAAATTGGACTTGTACAATTACAAAATATTTGTTTTTCGTGTTTTGTATTTATTTTACGTAGCGGTTAGAGCGTCTGCCTCTGATGTGAAAGGTACTGGGATGGATTCCCGGCCGAGTCACACCAAAGACTTAAAAACTGGTTATAGCAGCTGCCTCACATGGTACTAAGCATTAAAAGGTTAGTGTTAGGACTGGTCGGCCTGGTGTCAGGATAATGTGACTGGTTGGGACATTATGCTATATGTCTGCAGCATGATGTCCCAGTGCTAAAAATCACTACATACTGCAGATATGGTAGCGATATGTCTGAAAAAGTGTTAAAGCTATGTTTAAAATCCATCAAACACATATATATTTATTCACCTTTCAATACATATTGGGAATGGTGAGAACTCTAGCCTTCATTTTATGCTATTTTATATATTGCTTGAAAAAACATCTGGTCAGAAGCAAACGATCTCTATCAGATAGTATTTAATAACGGAATCAAATCCACAAGGATGAAAGCCAGATTATATTGTCGTGCAGTGCTAAATATGCTGGAAATCGATATGTTAGGGTGCCAGATCTACAATGATGCCCATATGAATACGTTAACTAACGATGCATTGTATGTATAGTTTCGACATATACAGATTTAGCATGAAATTTACTTAGGGATTACTTTCATTGAGAGACATTCTTGCTGCAAGTCTAATTAGGCCATTAGTTTATCTTACTCTTTAAACGACTTCTTGTTATGGTCAATATGTTTTTAAATTGTTCCATTCGAGAACTCACTGAAATAATATCAAACAAAGTTTCATAGTTTCATGCTAAGAAGTAAAAATCAAATTATTCTTTATTTTATACGCATAAACATGCTGTCATACTTCTGTTGACATGCTGTCATACTTATGTTAACATGCTGTCATACTTCTGTTAACATGCTGTCATACTTATGTTAACATGCTGTCATACTTCTGTTAACATGCTGTCATACTTCTGTTAACATGCAGTCATACTTCTGTTAGCAATGGTAAGTTGGATTTTTTAAAGTTTGTATAGTAGGTTATATATGGGAACTTCTTCAGCTGTTAATATCAATTGAAGTTTGAAGTATTGATTCTTTTGTATTAGCCTAGTGCTTGTCACGTGCTATAGTCGAGTAAGAGTATCCGCCTTCATTTACGTATATGACTGGAGGACAATTAACATCTATAGATATTTTTATTCCTCCCCTTTTCTTTTACAGTTCATTATTATTGCTTGCTCATCAACCTTTGATGGACCGATAATTAATAATTTTTGGTATGGGTTGAAACGACGTCTTAGATAGCTGATGATTTCTGTCAATCGGTGATTGTTCAGACTATGTTGTTTGTTTATTCTTATGTTTGTTTTTCATTGCTGTGCTTATTATGTTTAGCTCTATGATCTGTATGCCAGCTTCTGATACTATTAAAGCATAGTCTGTAATGCATCTTCTGTTTTGATGTTGTACTAACTGTATACCAAGTATATATAGTATAGAAACAGTGCATGCATCGTATCTTCTGCGTTGAAGTTGTTTACTGAAATGCGTATTATATACGACTAAAATATTTAATTTAGGTTTTCAATACCTGATCCATTAGGCTTTTGATGTCTTGCATGTCCAACCGTTTCGCCCATATACTTTAATTCATAAGAGATCATCCATATCGGGCTACACTTAATTTACAAATCGGAGTCACGTGATATTTGTAAGGTTCATTATTTGCTAGTTCTATTTAAAAGGTGTACTCATAACTGTTTTAAAAACGATTCCAATGATCATGTATTTCAAGCACGGTCAAGTAATATTAGCCAATACACTCTCATATGGGTTGATGTCGTAATCTATAGTGCCAATTGATTTTGCAAACTCGTTACAACTATTGTAAGTAATACTGTTAACTTTACAATTTCTTTATCTTTGCCTTCATCATGCTGTAAATGTTGAAACTCATTAATGGTCATTTTCCATATTTACCAAATTGTAGAAGTTAGTTACGCTTTATCAGAGTGCTAATTATACAGTTTTATTTGATGACGTACTCAAGGAGAAAATGTGTGCATCTGGATTCTAACTGTCAAAATGTATCCGTCTGTAAACGGGTTAACATTCATCCTTTTGATATTAAAGTTGTGCTTGATGTCGTGCGGTTGTTCCACATTTTCTAAATATGATTAACTGACTAATATTAATTTGTCAAGGCAGATGCCTCATGTGGTTTCAGCTAAACTGTTTAGGATTAATGACGTGCAAATTAAATCACAGCAGTATTGCAGATAAACATTTGCAGCTTTTAGCTCGGAGCATCTCGACCTGCCAGTCTTGCATTCAATAAATGGTGCAACTCTTGTCACTGTCCAGCATTAGTCAGGAAGGATGGATGGGATCCCTTTGCCCTGATTGCTTTTGTTGCGGTGTTCAAGGGAAATCGCTTGCCGTTCTCACTGCTCACTACTGCACATTTCGGTGGTGGAACAATCTAGAAAAGAGTGCAAAACAATGTATATTGAGTGAGATGTTGCAACCAAAACATGTGGAGGGTTTATCAGAAACGTCCTGTACATGTCTGCATTTGTTGCAACTATCTGGAATAAATGTCATACCGTCTTTTCCTTGATATGCATTGCATCGACAAATGCATCATCTCAAAGAAGATTGCGAATATAAGAATAAACAAAGACATCTTTTTTATCGTCTCGTATCCTTGACAATTTTCAACGGATGTGTTTTAATTTCCGTGACATTGACAACAGGTTTAAGCAGACCCAACTAGACGTGCATGGGTGGTAAGAAACTATTTTTTAATTCAACAAGTGGTTGATCTTTAACACATTTCTTTCCAGGACAAAATGATTAACATAGATGCTAGTATCTCTTAAAGTAGTGGAAATCTCTCTTCACTCATAAAACAGTGGTACTCTCTGTATTCATTCTGCAGGCCACGCAAGATAGAAAAAACTTCAAATCACAACAAAGCTGCCACTGATGTTGATCATACGTTATGCACCTCATCAATGGTTTTTATTGTTTCATATTGGCTGCATGGCCAACTTTAACTGATGACAATGTTTTGTTTTTATGCAGCAAAACAATTAGAACTATTTCTCGATGAATACATTTACAGTTTCCACTCATCTAAATCATGAACGATGCTGATGGCTTCCATCCCACCATCGATGTTGTTGCAGATACCAGGATCACCTTTCATGAAAAAGAATGTGACAAGATCGTTTTGACAATAACTGAAAATTGGAACCCTAGTATCACCTACCAAGATATTCCACGTATGTAGTCTGGAGCCCAACACCTCTGCCCTAATCTTAGATAGTTCCTAATTTCTCAAAAGGTCATACAGTTCCCCTTGTCGTATGAGGCGTGGTTCAGAGCGGGAGAATGGGGGAAAATATGAGTCATGTCGCATTAATGGTTTAAGGTTAGAAGCTTTACCTTCTTCGTCTGGTTCGTCGGACTCGAGTGATAATGCTTCCTTTGCATCATGAATCGACAGTCAGTCTCTTTTGAATACTGGGCGTATAACTGATGGATTGTTTGGATAATGAAAATTCTACTTTTCGTCTTTGTCACACTTTTCGCGACTGGAGGCACCATGCAGAAGCAACAATTCCTGATACGATAAATTGGCCTCACCAAATTATTGGCACTACTAAAGGCATAGCCTTCCTAGTCCTATTCATCCCATGACAAATGATTGTTTGCACATGTGTTAAGGAAAATATGCTGGGCCCACCTCATGTCCTGATATTCAATTTTGCAGCCAAAATAAAGATGAATTGCTTTCTTACTATTATGATTACGCTGTGCATTTTTTAAGCAAATGTCATATCACCACAAACACAGCTGCAATTATCTGTATTGTTTACACAAGTACGAGGCAGCTTTGCTCACTTTGGCTAACCAGAAATGTGTCCCGTTTCAGCATCAAAAACGTCAGCACTACAACGCTTGATTCTAGAGCTGATATAATCCGATTAGTGCAGTAGAATTATGTAAACATAGCTATGATTGCATCATCCTTGATGTTTGGAAATAACATGATGCAATTCATATAATGTATAATGCTATAACAGTCTCAGGTGGAATCATTCAAAATGTTTGACTAAAAAGCACGTACGGTACAAACTGAACGATTTATTCAATGATCCAGTCAAAGATGTATGATAGTCATTTGTTTCTGGTTTAGATTGAGATCAAGTCCTTTTTAACTCACATATCCTCGGGAAGATGCAAGTCAAGGGACGTATATAATGATCCAGTATCATATCTTTAAAACTAACCAATCAACAATGTTAAGCTTCATTTTCTTTCTCAGTAACTTAGTAAAGTTTAAATACGTTTATATAATCAGAAGCATTTTGGCTGTAGCTCTAGACCATTGCTATCGGTCTATAGGCCAATATTCGCTTCATAAACTATCGTTTATGGATCATGATGCCTCTACAGAGACTACGTATTCGAAGTTGACTAGACATATTTAGTCGTGCAGGTGTCAATGATGAAGATCTTAATACTGATTATTGTATGTCCAGAACAAGAAACAAAATGTTTGCTCTGACTAAAAGCGACATATATGATAATGAGGATGTGAGGATAATGGATGCATATAGCAGTACAAACACTGAATCATTCAAGATGACTAACTACACAAATGATAAACACTCAAAAAGTTAGTGTTGTCTGTTTTTGTTTATCGACTTTCTTGCACAATACACAGTCATTCCTAAATTACATTTGTCATAAGCGACAAAACATTCAGATCATATGATTTGACTATTAATAATACAAAGGGGTACGAGTTTTTTATCATATACTTTAATCAATAGAAAAGTCAGAAAATGTAAATCAAATTTCATATTTAAACGCTAACATATGAAAATGAAATATTGATTAAATTCACTTAGAGAAATATGTGAGGTAGCAAAATGTGTAAAGCATTATTGCGGAGACTAATATACCCACCAGAACATTTTATAGGATAAAGAAAAGACATATAATCAACTGAGGGAATATAGATACAAGATTTACCTCACACAGATATAAAATGACTTAGAATAGGCTGCATTTAAAATAGATATATTTAATTGTAATAATCTTTCAGTCTGATATTCAAATGCATAAAACCAATTTTTATGCAACGGTTTATATCACAGAAACATGAAGCATAAACCGATACTAAAACCATTGAAATTGCCATAATAAAAAGTAACTTCTACATTAGAAACGGATCATTATGGCAAAAATATATGAAGACTTAAAGAAATGTTTAAGAGACAAGTTTGAAATGTTACGTGCTCGAATAAGCAGCAATACAGAAAGTGTGAAAACTAACAAGCCTGTGCAACTTTAACAAACGATTTATTAAGTAAAATTATTTTCATAAAAGAAAAAATTGAAACTTACGGTTTTAGAGAATTTAATCCATCATTAATCCAATATATAATTCACAAAAATAATCCACTAATGAAATTGCAAGTGTTCTGATAAATAAATGTTCTAATAGTTCCAGGTTCGATTCTTGACGATGTAATCCAAAATGGCTGACGATGTCACGTGATGCAGCTCTTGTTTTTTTATAAATAATGGAAATATATGAGCACATGTTCTTTTCCAAATAAATAAAATAATTCCTCTTGCTCCAACGAATTGACACAATTTCCAGTACACAGGAATTAAAAATAACTCAAAAAGAAGACAACTTAATATTATAAAAGCCCAACATCTACTACATTGTTCTCTCCCAAACAATAATGTATATACCTGTTTTTACGTAGACAGGGATCACGTGATTTTCAAGAAGGTCACAGAAAGAACGTAGAATCATTAAAAACACGTACAAATGGAATGATCCAGAAGAAAAATCAGCCACTGTTCACCCCTAAGAACTAAAAATAAAAGATGTCCTTGGATTTAGCCAATCTTTTCCAAGGCCTGTTTATCACTCTGAAGCAAGGTCAGATAATGAGGTAAACAAGCACAAGATTGTTCTAGAATAATCTCCCATTTAATGAATTTTAAACCCAAAATGGCAAATTTGGATCTGACAATTAAAAATAAATAATTTAAATCAAATATACGTAACAGAAGAAAAAACACGGTGATAGTAAGGCAAACGCAAATTGTTCAGACAAATATAAAGTTACCAGGATCATACATTGATGACACATATTCACAAATATAATATGGACAACAGTAAAGAAATTACATGCAAAATACTTTTCTTAGACCTTTGATTTCTCGCAGAAATAGGCAAAGCCAAGATATATGTCCAACGTTGTATGTTAATTTCATCAGATATAATTCTTTTCCATTATTCGGCTATGAATGATGCATAATTATGCTATAAAAACAGTTAACATGCATGCAGGAGACAGTTCCACACCATCTCTGATATACGGATATATGGTCTTCTCGCTTATTTGTTATCAAGTAGATTTTTATTTGAGGCATCTCTGTATAGGATGAAGGGTCATTTTAAAATTATTTCTAATAATTATTTTTAATAAAATAAATTATTTTTCATACATATTCTACTGCTGCATGATTTGAATTCATTAGAGGTAAAAACGTTTCATATTTAATTATCAGTTATCGCTTTTGGAAATAAACGCAAAGCAGAAGAAAAAATCAGGTTTTACTATCTTTGTAGAACTTTTGTATGTCAAATGCATTACTGACTTTGCATAGACAGTTCTTTATAACACGCCACCTATTCTTGCTGATCATATTAAACGACATGCCACAATGTGTCCTGTATCTGTTAATAATCAATATTTGCTAGTTGTAAATTGTTCCATTGCAAAATGTATAAGTGTTTGCATGTGAAAATTTATATTTAATTAGGAACGTCTTTTCCGTGTTAGACATTTGGTAAATGAGTTAACCAACGAATTATAAAGGAATCATCCCTTGGGAAATTGTAAAGTATTTCAATTGTTAATTTTAAATTTGAATTCATTGCACTTTTAAACGCTGATTATAATATTGTGTTGCTTGTTTAAATATATTCAGCCTCAAGTTGCTTTTTAACCTGCACTCACTTTTAATTATTGGTAGTTGCCCCCTTCTATCTGTTCCTTACTTAAAGAGTAGTACAAATTTTCTTTCTTACAATATCCAACACCTGTAGACTGTATTTAATTTTATCAATTGCTATTTCCAATTATTTCTGCGTCACTTGTAACATTTTACGATCAATTGAATATCAAATACACTTTGCCACGGGTACACTTTGAATTTCTCTCTCCCCTCCTCCCCAACTTAACTTTAAGTGTACCATGTTGTTATAGTTGAGTTACTAATAAATGATCAAACATAACTTTAACAAAGACAAAGAAAACACAATGAAGAACGAAGTGTGTGTGTGTGTGTGTGTGTGCTTGTGATTTGGATTTTTAACGTAGCTTTTCAATCATATTGTTGCGATGTATCCACTGAGACAGTTTATAGTGATGTCTAGCACAGGGGTATCACGCCACAGACATGCAGTTTTATGTCCCATCCAGTCATAGTACCCTGACACCAGGCCGATCAGTACTAAAACTAACCTCTTAACGCTGAGCGGAAAGGGAGGCAGCTGTTAGCCCCATTTTGTAAGTCTGTGGTATGACTCGGCCGGTGACCGAAACAAAGACCTCCAGCTCCCACGGTGGACGCTCTAACAACTAGGTAACAGGATCTTTAGCTGTTTCTACATCGTCAAACGTTATCTAGCCTAATGTGGATACACTTTAACATTCATTACTTTGATATTCAAGATCTTTTGCAACTAAATATCGCGTTTGTGGAATAGAGCTTACTCTTTTCTTTCAACCTATTGCTTGATTTTAAATATATCTTGCATAGTGTTTAGAAGACTTTTCTTTGAATATATTCCATTTTATTTTTAATTTAATTATGTTCATAATACAATAACATTTCAACTTCAGGCATTCCAGATGTGTTTTTTGTAAAGAATTAAAGATGGTTGATTCAAACTCATTATCTATTATTTTCTTTCCTCTCGTTGGAAGGCATCCGTTTTATATAGTTGTGATGAAGGTTATTACAATCATAAATTAATTTTTTGGAAAACGTCAACCCTTTGTCTGGTTCTAATTTTAGCAAATTATTTTGGCTTTGTAGTCTATGGAGTTATGCTAAACGTTCCCTTTCATATTTTTCTTGTCTGAGCTTCTTGAATAGTACTGAACATTTGCATTGCCATCTCAACTATCATGCTGTTAAACTGGTTTTCTTTATCAATGTGCCTCTATCGGTCCTTTATATTTTTGAAACGTTCACTAATAACACAGTGTATATGATATGTTACAAGTTTTTTCTATGAGTTTCCTTTTGTCATATTCATTTCTGTTAATAATTGACATCCGTTATCGTATTAGAGATGTCTTTAATAATGGTGTTGCAGGTCATTTAAATCGGTACAAAACTCTGCTTATAAACTCTTCTTACGTTTTATCAACGAGCCAAGCAACAACATTCTAACACATATATAACTTACTCTGAGATTTACAAACCATTTTTAAAGTGCAAAAATGTAATAGCTTAGTCAGGTTATGTATAATTCAAAAATGGAGCCACCACATGCTGTTGTAAATCAAAATTGGTGTTCCAGAAATTGTATCTCTTATTTGTTTTAATTTTTCTAAAGTGTATTAGATCTTTATATTTAGCTGTTCACTTAGCATCATATAACTGTTCATATATCAACATAAAATACATCAATATGCATTTCGTTCTACGTCACCGGTTATACATATGTCACCCCGACTAATTCTGTTGATATCAATATTTTTCTTTCAAACGTTATTTGCAACTCTGCATCTCTTCTAAAACATTTTATGATATGGTTTTCGTATTTGTTTAGACCAAACACTAAACGCTATTTTCCTGTTTTATACTATCTGATAACACAATTAATTTTGAGAACACTTAACAATTAGACATGGCTTCTTTCTTGATATCGACATGTTCGACTCCAAAACAAACGTCCTCGTATTTATCATAAAAAGTGTTATCATCTTTAAATTAAAATATATAGTGAACGATAGTTACAAAGGAGATATATAATTGTTCGATAACATCGCAGTGGGTTGTCAAGCAGTCTCTCTGCCAACCAATATAGGACCAGCACCATCCACATAAATATGGGCAAACTTGAATTAAATTTCCAAACAAAGTTGCTAAAACAAGCCCACTTTAGGTGAACGTATCGTGTTGATACATAATGGTATTGGTGTATTGTATTTACAACGCTGGCGTCATCAAATCATGTTTAAGAACAAGATCGGATTCATTCCTACGTGTGAAATATTCAAAGGTTTTACGATTCAGAGAGACAATACTGGTTTGATATACTTAGATTTAGTAGGATGTTAATTTACAAAATTAGACAATATAAACCTCTTTAGCATCATATTTGTCAAACTTAGAAAACTAACAGAATTGTTGCAAAATGGCATGCTCAAACATAAATTTATTTCAAATTGATTTGCTATGTACTAGTACTAATGTACTAATCCTGTTAATACGGTATTATTATTGATAGCAGTATACATTTTTCTCATCATAAGTCCGTCTCAGTATATTATTAACATACAGTTGATATTATCAAAGGGTTGGTTTAGCTTTTAGTTCCATATATCCTTCAAAAAACGTCCTAATATATCACATTTTCATGTAAATTTAGTACTCAGTACTTACTTGAAAATAACATTCATGTTTAACTGAAACTATCTTAAGAATATGTTCTTTCTATCGATCTTCACCTAGGCGTTTTTCGAAAGGCTCTGATACAATAATGGTTTGAGGTTTTAGATTGCAGTGAGAGTCAAAATGTTAATAAGTACTCTCCATCGCCAATTAATAGTTTTTTCCAAAAACCATTCCTCTCAAATTATACCTGAACACAACGTTCAAAACATCAAATTAACTGAAAGGGGACATGACCATTTATGTTTACATTTATAAAAGTCTAACACAACGCAATGAATGTGACATGGGTCAACAGTTAATTTTTAAAAAATTCTACGCTTTTAAATATGGCTAGACCTTGATGTCAATCCAATATCAGGAAACAATTGTCAAAATGTGATAGCTGTCAAGTGAAAAAGTAATAATAGTTTGCTTTAATGTTGTCTTCAGTCTTGTCTGTTTTATTCACAGGAATGGGAAAGGGCTAAAGAATATTCTTGGAACAAAACATTAAATTGAAACTAAAGTCAGTTCATTCAAAGACATTTTGTGTTAGTGTGATGCATCAAGAGAATCGTAAGACATAGTCTTATTCTAGGCCAAAGGCTTTCTACTACATTCGAAGCTATCATATCAAATCAGTCAATATTGGAAGTTATTTGCAATACAATCATAATTTTATTAACATTCCTATCTTAACACTTATGATATAACATTTAGACCGTTTGGGATTTAATATGCAATACTGTATGGTTTGTTAAATTTCTTCATTTAATTGTAGAAAATTTTTTTTTTATTTTGCAGAACTTGTTTTATTGTAAATCATTTTTACTACATAGTTTAATACCGTTGAGTCGTAACACATTGAACAAAGATATTGGTATTTTCTGATTTAATTTGTATACCACGATCCATTAGTCATACAGTGCCTGTCTCGCACCACTCTACAATAGCATCAACGCATTGTTGAAACATTTGTTCAGGAGAGGGATTGTAACAATCATGGCACGTAAGGTTGAATCATTATCAAGGAGATCAGTTTAATGAGGTAAATCTATAATGAGAAAGAGAAAAATCAAAGAGATTTTTAAAGAGGAATTTATTTATTTTTGCTAGGGAACAGGAAGTACGAAGCTTTTCTAAATATATAGGCTCTTGAGTGGTTTCTCTAGTTTTGTCGACTACAACATGAATAGGGTCAGACAAAATATGAAAAGGCCTGAAAGTGTTTAGGTAGGTTCCAATGGGTTATTACGATAATGTAGCTTAGAAGTCACGTGTTAAAATAGCTTCATGCTTTTTATTGTTATCCTCCACTACAATGATCAATGTTATTGAAATTCCATGAATAATAGGGTAATATATAATATACAGGTAATATTGACAATTCCTTGACTTTATAATACATTAGCAGGTAATGTACAAGTCATAGCCCTAATACATGCAAGGGAATATAAATGAAATATTGACCAATGTGTGAGAAATACAGTGGCAGAAAACATAAAATGATATACTTATTTCATGCATACATTATAAACCTAGACCTGGCTATATATGCTTATCTGTATCATAAGACGGTCCTTTACAATGCGCTTTTCCAGCCTACGCAATTAAATAACACAAGGTGAATGCATTGAAAGATCAACCTTTAATACTACCATATTCCCTTTGAAACAAACATTTCTTTCCTAATATTTATGGTGGCAAAACGGTTACTTCTGATATTTTGCCGCTCAGCATGAATGACTGACACAACTTAAAGAAATTACATCGCTGTGACGACCTAATAACTGATAAACTAGTATATATTTGCAGTAATCACACACACACACACACACATATATATATATATATATATATATATATATATATATATATATATATCGCAATTAGCAGTGAAATATATTGAAGACTGAACCTTTCTCAAATGGAGGGCTCATTACTGAACCTTATAAGAAGCACTCCTTCGATGTGTTCACAAACTTCAAAAGGGATCAAAATTGCAATGCATTATTTATCGTCAGATATATTTAATGAAAGAATTATATAACTGATAAACAGATCAAACAAGTTTAGTGACAATACAATATGTTATTTTTGTCGAAAGATAATAAACAATGGGAACAATATTTGCATTTTGTATAGACATATATGTTCTCTGTGAAAAGCACTGAATTTTTGAATGCGTAAACACATTCAGTAGTTGTTGGACTTGCTCCTGCAAACATGATTGCTCCAGATAAAATCAAATTGCCTAAAGGCATAGTTCCTGACATAGGCTGACTATACCATCTGTAACGCCCTTCACATGTACAGCACATGTCTACAATTAAAGCTGTTCCAACAACTGTTTTCATTATAACTTCCATTGTCCCACAATAGCTACATTTTCTGTTAAGAAGCTGATCTAGGTTTCGCTCAAATACTACAAACATTCTTTCCTTGTTTGGAGGGATATCATTGTCTACATGTATGCTATCAATGCTTTCCTGCTGATCTGATGGACACCAATTTGGATCTTGTGAAGTGTCATCATCTAGATTTTGATTTTGACTTGTGATGAATTCCATTGATGGACTTCTGTAGCTTCTTTTTGTTTCCCATCTATCATCAGTTTGGGTTCCTATTGTTACCATGCATGGTTCTGCCTGGCAGCTGGAGTTTTTACTGGCCTATAAAACATTGATGATAAAATTATTAATTTCCCAGATAGAAAAAACAATGAGAAATGAAATGTACAATGATGTCTAATTACTCTCTTTTAGTTTACTAATACACATTTATTTACTTAAAATAGTGTTTGCATTAAAAATATAACAAACAATTTATATATATAAAATATAACATTATAATCAGTAATTATATATTTTATTCATGAACTTACAGTGGTTCTTGTTTGACATGAGGCATTATATCTTGCTGTTAGTTGCAAACCAGGGGCATGGCAATCATTTTGATCCTGCTCAGTATCTGATTCATGCGGTGTCTCCTTGCCTTCATTAACGTTACATGTATTGTCATTCTCATCACTATCAGATGAATCCTTCAATACTTGTGCAAGTGTCTGCAAAAAAATTTTAACAAATAAAATAAAATAATTTAACATCTTTATTTAGCAACAAAATAAATAAATTATAAAGGAACTTATGAAAAAAATCTTTGTATTACTGAAATTGTTAATTGTGTGGATAGCAATTATTCATGCTAATCATAACGAATGAGCAGTTGTTTACTGTATTAGTAATTATATCTTTTGACATAGTCTAGACTCTCCTGCTGTGCTTATCTCATGCATACAAAACAATTGTTCTTAGGTGAAATTCGAGAGATCTAGTTTATTAATGTTGGAAATCAGTTTAATTTTTTAAAAAATAATGATTAGTAAAACAATTCAATTATAAATTTAAGAAAGGAAAAAAAAATTACTTACTTCAATTCTTTTTCTTTTTGCTACTGCACCCGATTGTCGTTGTTTTCTTTTGAGTGAATCCGCGTTTTCACATCCTTGTTTTTCCGATTCAAAATCGAAAATTGATGGTATTGCATCTCGTTTTAGCTGTAGTTTTTTCAATTTGTAACCGATTATCATTGCTAATGAAGGATCAACAACAAACTGGTCGTTGGTAAAGTGCTTTGCACAAAGCCTCAATCTGATTAAAATCAGCTGTTAGTACTACGACACAAAGCCTCCAAGTTCTAGATGGACTAAAATCTTTCCTTTTTATTCGGGAAATCCAAACTTTTTTCCGCTTTTCGTCTTTCGGAAATTCAAATAATCCTACCCTTTGACCGGACCCAGTATTACATTTAAAAGCGACGCAATACACCATTTCACAGCTTATCGATTCACACAGGTAAACTTGCTTGTAAACAAAGCATGTTTGGCACAAGTGACGTCATCAGCTAAGGGAAGTAAGCGATGTAAATATTATGGCGGGAAATATGTACCCAATCATTTTGATCGATTTAAATGGGCTATGGTCATATTTTTCAATCGGGAAATGTTAATAATGATTTTAAACTCAAAACTGTACAACATTTTAAATAAATCGTATAATTCATAAAAAATCGTTTCATTTGACCTTTAAGGCGTGTCTTGTGACGTTTAAACGTTACCTTTGAGATCATGTATAATTTTATCAGCTTCAAGTGGAATATGTGCAGATACACCAATTAATGATAAGTATTCGTGGATGTGTCGAATAAATGCTAAGCACTTGCCGCATGAATAAGGTCCTCTTGTAACGATATTGTTTCAACCTCATGAATGTATCCCCATACGAATTAGGGTCAGAAAAACCGGTCATCAACAAGACAAAATAAACAAAGAAGGCACTCTCGTCTCCAAGAGAAATCTTCAATAAATGACTGATGGTCATAAACGCGTGTATAGCATTGCCCTCTTCAAGCCATGACAATACATGTTCATGAGCGTGAATACTATTAGCTACCTTGCTTTTCGTCACGATCAAAATTCAAGAAGGTTTCAAAAGTATCTGCTAAAAATATTGAGTATACGGTTATCAAAAGAAGAGCGTAAGGATCTAGCTGGTGTATACACATGGGTGAGGCTGGATAGGTATGTTGGACTAGAGTCTGTCATTGAAACATAGCACAGAGAACAAATTTTGTATTTGATTCTGTATCGAATTGTTAGCCAATGTAGGATACAGAGCAGTGGTGAGGTGCGCTCTGATCGAGGTACTTTAAAGATGATCCGTGCAGCTGTGTTTTGAACTTTTTGAAGTTTCTGGAGTAAATATTGTGACGAACCAGACAGAATTGAGTTACAATAGTCCAGTCTTGAAAGTACGGATGAACACACAAGTGTTTTTGTGGCATCAACTGAAAGATATTTACGAATGGAATTGATGCGACTCAATTGAAGATATACAGCCTTGCATATGTTCGTGACATGTTGGTGCAATGTCAGAATACTGTCTAGAGTAACACCTAGGTTCCGTATTGACTGTGAGAATTTAATATTGGTGTTGCTGATATGTATTGTCTGAGTTAAAGAATGTGAATGATAACGTCTTTGTGTTGTGATCAGAATAGCCTTAGTTTTATCATCATTCATCTGCAGCTTGTTACATGTCATCCATGATTTCAAATCAGAAATGCACTTCTCTACTCCATAGATGGTAGCATCAACTTCAGTTGGATGGTTAGACTTGTATATTTGGGTGTCATCAGCACACAATTGGTGTGACACTGGGTGATGATCAATTACACTTGAGAGCGGCTGAGTATACAGAATGAAGAGAACAGGTCCAATAACAGATTATGTGAAACACCATAACATACGTCAACTGGGCTGGAGTGTAATCCATTTGCAGATATAATTTGTGTCATGTTGCCTAAGTAGGACTTCAACCACAAGAAGGCTATATTTTGAATGCCAAATACATGTTGGAGACGGTGAAGTAATATATAATGGTCTATTGTGTCAAATGCTGCAGATAAATCCTAGAGAGTGAGGACTTTAATCTTTCCACTATCCAAAACAGAGAAAATGTCACTAAGTACTTTCAGAAGAGTAGTTTCCGTACTTTGGCAATGGCGATATGCAGATTGTACATTGCTAGAAAGACTGTTTGAAGTCAAATGAAATCGAAGTTGAGTTAGAACAACCTTTTCTAAGATTTTTTATATGAATGGGAGATTAAAAACTGGGCGGTAGTTTTTTAAATCGTTGTAGTCTAGTGTTGGTTTCTTCAGCAGTGGCTTTACGGTGGCAGTTCTGAAAAATGATGGAATTCCCCTGATGTGAGAGAGAAATTAATAACATCAGTTAGTGAATGCAATATTGGATCTAAGCACTCAAGCAGCAGTGATGTCGGAATTGGATCAAGTTCACAAGACTTTGGTGCTCTTTTCATCACGATTGTCCATACTAAATCAATAGTAACAGGTTCAAATGCTCTTAACGGTTGTCGCTGAAATTCTGCATCATAACTGTATGGTGACGAATCAGTTGAAATTGTGCTGTCAAGCGAATCTCTAATGGTTTGTACTTTGTCATCGAAGAAATTTAGAAATTGTTCTGGTAGGTCTAGTGGAGAGAAGGTTGTTGGAAGTGGTGTACATTTGTTCCTTGACTTTAGTTTGTTAGTTATCTCGATGAGCTCTTTGCAGCTGGAACTCTTTGTGATATTAGTACTGTATTGGGGTGATTTGACTAAATGGACTATGTTTGTGACGTTCTTTTGACGACTTCGTAGATTTGTATATGAATAGTAAGTATGGTGGAGATGGCATACAATGCAGAGGTGATCCGATGCAAGTTCGTGGGATACAAGGGTGGATTGCAGAATATTATCATCAGGTCTATAACAAAACCAGTCTAAAATATGACCACATTTATGGGTAGGTTGGTTAACTGACCGTTTAAGATGGAAAACATGAATGGAATCTAGGAGTTTTGACATGTATGGTTTACCATGACAGTCATAGTGACAGTTGAAATCTCCAAGAATAATTAGGTTGCCACCTATCGCATTTCCATACTCTAGAAGATTTGGAAACTGCGCCAAAAAAAGAGATTCAGTCAGCTTGTTTTTTCTACTAGGAGGAGGACGGTAGAGACAAGAAAAAAAGGACTGTCCTTTGTTCCAGTGTGAGCGTTGTTTGGACAAGTTCAAACGATGTGTGGCAGACATTGAAGGATGTGTTGTACTGTTGTATTTTTTGAACACACGACTGTACATATCGTACATCTAACATGAATATATAAGCTGTAGTAAAACAGCATTGTAGAGTGACTGGCATTAAGCATATCATGTGGTCGAAGGTAGAATGGATCAAAACGAAATGAATTATATTTATTTGCTAAAATTAATTTTGCATTCTGCAGGTATTTCCTATTAACAAAATTAATACACACACAAATATATAAATATATATATCCTTCGAAACGTCATTTGAAGCTACGATGCGACAATTCTTTTTCAGACAAAAAAAGCAAAAAAAGGATTTACGTCTAGTCTGCAAGTCCGAATTACTTCCCATATATCTATTCATTGTCCAAATTCAATGCATCTCTAGCGTTCATGTTTACAGTCTCGGCTACTGATTTTACAAACTGAATACTACTTTTATTATTACTACTACTACTACTATTACTGCGAAGGTCATATCAATTATGTTGCACAATCGTAGACCCAAAACTATTGCGATCCAAGAATTGAACGCAAAATAACGATTGTACCACTTAAAGGTAGATTTGATTAAGATCACCCACAAAGAAACAAAAAAGTCTACAAAGTGTTTGAAACCGCTGCGTTCCAGTAGTATATTAATTAAAATGTCATCTTCAGAAACAATAAGAAACAGGGAATAGCCGACTTCGATGACATTGAGCATCAATAAAGACGCCTTGTCTTATGTGATTAATAGTAATGTCTTGGATCTGTCATCTTTTTAGTTTTATACTTGACATAGTTATAAGTTCCTTAGGCAAAACATTTTAGATCTTTATATGCATAGGAATTTGTTTTAAAAGCGTTTCTATCATATTTATCACGTCTGTTAGGTCATAACAAAGGGTGATAAAGGCTACCAACGCGTTGAAACTGTTATATTAGGAGCTGCGGGGTCAACCAAGAACACAATTTCTTGGAAGCCTTGCTGTATCTGGTGCACAGATAATATTGGTAATATCTGCAAGAGAATGCCAAAGGCAAACTTGATCCTAAACTGAATTTATTAAAGTCAGAACTTACAGCAATGGAAAATGTCGCAAACAGTTAGTAACTATTTTTACCATTGTTCATTATTATCTTTAGAAGTCTTGCAAAGCTGAAAATGTAAACAACCAAAATTGATGATAATTTTGACAAGAATATGGCATCACGCCGTTTTCGACTGGAAAAATGATTCCATAAACACAGAGTTTTGATTGTGATCGCAACATCTATAAATTGCGGTTACATTGTTTTGACTATATTATCTTAATTAACCACAGTTTGAAAAAACATCAAGTCAAGCAAAATTAATACAACATGTATTTATGTAAGTAAAACGTGAAATTTTAAGAGCCACTTACATTATTATGAAATAAGTCCTATCAAAAGTCCAACAGTTTTAGAATGTTTTGAATCAATTATAATATTAAATGTGCTCATATCCCAGTATGCATCATGTGTCACGACAAAATAATTCCGATTTTATTTTGAATGAATTTACAACGACCAAAAAGTAGTGTTTTAGTCCATAAAAACAAATTTCACTTTGTATTTCAAAGGAATATTTTTAATAAATGTTTAAATATATGTTTCCTTTCAAATTATGTTTTAACAACGAACGATTTTACAAAGTGAACCTAAAAAGTAGTGTATAATTATTTACTTGATTTTTCTAAATTTCGAACAAATGTTCATGCATTGACGTAAAATAAAACCAAAGAATAAAAGTAAATCTTCTCACCTTTACTCTCTCTCTCTCTCTCTCTCTCTCTCTCTCTCTCTCTCTCTCTCTCTCTCTCTCTCTCTCTCTCTCTCTCTCTCTCTCTCTCTCTCTCGTGGCATGAGGAAAAACGTGAGTAAAGAATATTATTACTTTCCATTATTATTAGTGTTCATTAACATTTACCACTTCTTAACAGTAACGCTAATACTTGTTCACAAGACAACTGGCACTTTTGTACAGAACTATGTATGTACAAGTAATTAAACACATTAACAGTGTGGCACGTACCTCTTCATAGAAAGGTATTTATATTACATAATAATTTTTAATTGCAATGGGTTAAACCTTAAGACACTCCAAGTTAAACATTCATTGATGATATTTATGTATTTCAGTTAAACAATTTATTGTTTCTCCAGTGCTCCGTATAGTTAAGTATATAATATAATTATTTCAAATTTGATGTAAATACTTTCGCTATTTCAATCAATCGTCTCTAAAGATTTCTACTACAACCTAACACTTTAAGAAAGCATAACTAAACATCACTTTTTGAAATATCTATGTGTGCACGGTGTAGATTTGGATTATCCGTATCGAGAGACCCATACTCCACTATTATAATCTAGTGTCCTAACATAAAATTCTCATTCTTTAGCACTGCTACAAATATTGTCTTACATCTGATCGATAAATTTATCATCAATAAAGTAATGTAGTTTCTGTTTACTTAGTGACACGAATACACAAAAATTCGATTGACATATTTTTCATCAATCCATTTCACCTTGTTCTTATTTCTAGATCGTCGTTTGGTCCCTACTAATATATAAATTGAATTAGAATTATTTGAAATCGAACTTATTCATTTTTTGATTCTTAAAGAAAAAAAAAGATTTTCAGCAAATTTTGAATTTTCAGTTTAGTCCGAGTTTTGTATAACATCGATAGTTTGTGAAGTTAATACCATTATCTTGATGTGCATAAGCGCAGAAGGCACATTTAATTGGCAGTATAGTTGGTACAATCATATTTCCACTAAAGGATATAACGATGCAACCGTCCTTTAAATATGCATGACATACACAAATTAGGATTGTAGTGATAACTGAATTTACTGACGATGTATATATTCCTCAATTACATTTTGTGAATTGATCCTAATAATTTAATTTATCTTGATTTTCAATACAGAAATCTAAGTATATAGGTTTGGTTTGACATTGTTTTCAATGTAAACATATATTAATGCAGACTACGAATAGTGAAGGTATTGTCCTGTTATCCAGAAGTATCCATGTATGTATTGACCATTTGGGACGTAATTGTGTTAATTGTGTTAATTTTGAGCTGCATTACATATTGAATGAATTAGTTGTAAAAATCTCTTCATCATCCGTTCGTGATCGTGAACACAATTTTTACTTTAATACTATTCCAAACTCACACAGAATATGACTGTACAAACACAAAATGCGCGTTTACAATTTTAGTATAGAAATACCTTTGTCAGTAATGGGTTAAAACATTTCTTCGGTAAACTATGATTCACATGTATTTAATTGCGAATAGAATGAAAACAAAGTCATATATTTGTAATTTTGCATGTATTCATGACTAATGGTAAACTGATTGACAATTATATATCCATTGGTTAATTAAAAAAAGCAAACAATATAGCGTGCATGGCAGGCATAATCGATTCAAGTTTTGTTTCCCAGTGATTGTTTTGTAAGATTTATTTTGTGTACATATTGCCCTTCGCAAGCGAGATTAATTAACCTGTTTTTGTTTCCTACGTAAAAGCTATGCGGTAGTTTTAAAGTGCTATTGATTTCCGGAATCTCTAAAATTATTTTTTGTATAGATTAACCAATTTATCAATTTTAAAAATAACACCAATTTTGTCGTCTTTCAATCAGTCAAACGAAAATAATAGTGCATGTGACATGCCTCGTTCTTTCTTCATTTGATGTTTCGACTCTTTCTTCCCTTAGCGACATGTTAACGTGTTGGGTTTTCTAAATTCGTGTTGACATTTTCCATGCTGCATTCAATGTTTCATTATCTGGTCAAACATTTGGACGAAATGATCTTTCATTTATTTTCATGGAAATTTCTACACATAGTACGTCGATGATATGCCATAGATTGTTTATCATTACTGAACTTTAATATTCATATAATTTTGTTTGTCAGTATATTTGTGTCCGCAAACGTCATATATTTTAGTAGTTCAACATATTGTACACTGTGCTTAATAATGCAGAACATACGACTGATGGCTTAATACAGACCTTCAGAAAGCTAATATAATTAACATCATGAGGACATTGTATGTGATGTAATCAGGTTTAAATACTATCTAAAGGTGTCTGTATAAAAGGCAACCGTAATTTTAGATATTTTTTGCAAGGCGATTTGTCTTCTGGCAAATTGTCAGGATTAGCCAATAAATGTAAAAATAGGTTTACGTTTGTTCTATAAACATGATGTCAATTATTCAAACCAAGTTTTGATTTGCTCTAAATTGTCAAGCACACCCTTTAGACTTAAAATAAACTACAAGCTGTAGAATAAGCAGCATGTTTGCGCTGTAGAATAAGCTACATGTTTGCGCTGTAGACATAGCTGCGTGTATGAAACCCTTTATAACTTATCATAGATTTGTAGTTGAATATATATTTACAATGTGCTGGGGAAAATCGTGTTGATATACGGGTTATGAAAATGATACATTTGTTCCGTAAGTGAGTTGTAAACATCATCTTCATGGAAACACAATTAATAGTTTTACTTTAATCCTTAGCAAACGTTTTAAGTGTGTTTATTAAGGATATTAATTACATGTAAATAATGTATATACTACTATTACACTCTGTGACAAAATGAGTTGGAAGAAAAACTAAGTAATAATGATTGTAGTATATCTGCTTTTAACTAACATATCGTTATATGCACAGAGTGGTTTGTGTCCTTTCAACACCATAATACGTAAGACTGTAAACATTAATTTATTTAATATTGTAGCAACTGAAACGTTTTCATGTAATTTATCACGATTGTCCAATAAATAACTGATTACTTGTAGAGATTTTGAATTACTTTCAATGTTTAACTTTCAATACTTTAATAGAATAATTTGTGTATCATAATGGATAATAATCTCCGTTTCAAAGACTAAATAACATGTAAGGCAATCGAGAATTAGATACTTCATTCAACAATACAACTAGCCGTTTTGTGTACAGTGTGAAAAGGGAACCTGCTGAACATATATGTTCTGACATATTAAAGTGGCGAAACAATTGCAAATATAAGACAAGAGTATGCGGCCTGGAAGAAGGCTGAATTAGGTAATGGATGGCCAGCAATAAGAGAAAAAGAACACTGCAGAGCTAGCAGTGACAGATGAAAAGGCATGACATTAATAATAATGAAAACTTGAGAAGCACTAAGCGCTTTACAACATCTTTAATGAAATTGTTACAAAAAACAAACACAAAAAAAATAAAATTTAAAACCATAAGAATGATGGACATATTTAACGTAGGAAACATTATTGGGTCTATAAGTTTGTTCTTGCAGTCGATAAAGGTAAGTTTTAAGAGCACTCTTGAAAGGGTGCACGGTTTCTTTGTATGTAATTTCAATGGACAAAATTAATTACACGTTGCTAGGCCCTGGTAAGCAAAAGAACGTTGTTAATATCACTTTGTTTTCATAGTGGGAATAAAGAGTATACGAATATCAGAAGAGGAGAGTAATAATAATGCTGGTGTATACGCATGGGTGAAGCCAGATAGGTTCGCTGGACTGGACTCCGTCAGTGAAATGTAGTACAGAGAACAAATTGTAGGGAACAGAGCAGGGGAGAGGTTTGTTCGGAACGTGGTACTCTAAAGATGATCAGAGCAGCTGTGTTTTGAGGTTTTGAACTATCTGAAGTAGATATTGAGACGAACCAGACGGAACTGAGTTACAAAAGTTCAGTCTTGAAATTTCTAATGACCACAAAAGTGTTTTATTGGCATCAACTGAAATATATTTGCAAACGGAGCTGATGCGTCTCATCTCAAGATATGCAGAGCTGCATATGTTCATGACAAGAGAGCGGTTTAACGTATATAATAACGATAACAGGTCAATAGATCAACTGGGCTGGAGTCTATTCCATTTGTATAAAAAGCTTGTGCCCTGATGATTAAGTAGGATTTGAACCACTGTTAGACTGTATTGTGAATGTCAAATACATGCTGGAGACGGTGAAGTAATATATCATGGTTTATTGTGTCGAATGCTGCAGACAAATCAAGGAGGGTGAGGACTGTAATCCAAAACAAAGAGAATGTCATTAACTACTTTCAGAAGATTAATTTCAATAATGTGGCAAGGGCAATATGCAGACTGTACATTGCTAAAAAGACTGTTTGAATTCAGATGAGATACAAGTTGGGTTAGAAAAACGTTTTCTAAGATTTTTTATAAGACCGGGAAATTAGAAAATGGGCGGTAGTTCTTTAAATCGTTATGGTCGAGTGTTGGTTAATTTCAGCGGAGACTTTACAATGGCAGTGTTTAAAACTGATGGGAATTCCCAAGATGAGAGAGAGAGATATATTAATAACATCCGTTAGTTAAAACAATACTAGGTCTACGCGCTCGAACAGCTGCGATGTTGTAATTGGATCCAGTTCACATTACTTTGGTGCACTCTTCATCACGATTGTCCGTACAAAAGTCTATAGAGACAGGTTCAAATGCTTCTAATGGTTGTCGCTGAAAATCTGTATAGTAACTGTTTGGTAGAGACGAGTCAAATGAATTTGGGTTGTTAATTGCTTGTACTTTGTCACTGAAGAAATTTGCAAATAGATCCGGAAGGTTTACTGGAGTGGATGTAGTTGAAAGTGGTGTATAATTGCTCTAATAAATATTGTGATTGTCTCATTTTAAATGTGTAATTCAATTGTACGCTATGGACAGATAGTTACTGGATTTGAATTCATGACGATGATGTAAGTTATTTATTCTGATAAAGAAATTGTACTGCAGATATTTTAATCAATATGCAGACTTATTATTTTTTTATCTGAAAAGTGAGTCTATGCACGAAATAACTCTGATTAAATATCCATTTTGCAAGGAATATTACATCTACTGAGGCGATAATCTTCGAATATTATTCTCGTACAAATTATTCTTTAGACATAAACTGAGTTCATAAACACGCTTAATTAAGAGCGATAGACTACTTCATGAACTTCATCACAACAATCTTTACACTGATGTGTTGCATGTAGGTGTAAAAGCGTGCTTTGTTGCGAATGAGAAATAAAATACACTCTATAATATGTCACAAGTTGTTGATATTACAGTGGCTTGTCTGCTAGAATACACGTCTTCGACATAAGCATTGATTACAAACCTGTAAGAATCGTATTAAGGCTACATGTATTAATGTTTCCGTTTAGTGCTAAACTAACGCGATCAATAATAAATCTTTAGTATATTCTGTGTTGACAAAAACAAATATTTCGACCTCGATCCTATATAACACGCTCTCTTACCTCTTGTGAAATGTATTATATTTCGATGATGATAGAAACAAATGATACGTCACGTAAAATTCTTGATCAAATTAATTAAATTCTCTCGTTTCGATATTTAAGCTACTTGAACTGCTTTGATGAAATTGTACAGATTTAAGCTCCGTAATGGAGATAAAAGGTAGTTTAAATCAAGTTACTGGTCATATACAAAATGTTACAGTGATAACTTTGCTGCGTTAAGTTTCCTCGAAGTCATAAAAGTAGTAGATGAGTAATGAAAATATTTTCCCACCATATTATGCAATGTTGTGACATTCATTAAACTCATACACATTGTTTTAGCCATTAGGCAACGAATAATTTCAATAATTTCAATATTGTCAGTGAATTGTTTGAAAAAGACAAAGCAACACTTCATCTCTAATCGAAATGGCAAAATGAGTAGACAGGTGTGTTTAAAGACTACAAAAATACATATAAATATCAATAATACAGACATAATTCAAGCGATAAATCCAAATGTATTGAGCAACCCTAGATTATACTTACGAAACATCTGAACATAATATAAAGTAAAAGACTAACTCAAAATAGTTTGGCGATGATAACAAATTACATATAGTATACCGAGTAACAGTATTTTAAAAATATGGTCAAATATAAACTAGCGAATATTACGTATGTATTTGCTGATAAGGAGATGTAACTTTATTGCAGACAATAACACGTGTACCACGTTGAATATATTTTGAAGACAAAAATATGCTAATGACACGATGCTTATTGAGATTATGCTGAAAATATTGTGTATCTACAGTAAACAGAAACACTTCCTCTCTAGGTCACGCATCAGACAAAACATATGGTCACTCCAAAAGTGAAAGCACTTACTCAGACGAAAATGAAAGAAATCGTATTGATGAACAGATTGCATATCACTGAGTGGTATTAGAATCTTGATACGTAGAGTGTTACACTTTCTTTGGAAATTAAAACCTCGTTATCGAAAAGCTTAAAGCGATTTGTACTAAACATATAAGTGGTCTAGTATACTTTCGTATGTTTATAAATATTCATTGATGTTTTGAGTTCTGTCTCAATTTTAAGCAATTTGAAACGAAGTATGATTCACAGGCAGCGAAATCAGATATGTTTCTAAGTCAAAGTTTCAAGTCATATATATATATATATATATATATATATATATATATATATATATATATATATATATATATATATATATATATATATAGTACACTCAGATTCTAGTTATTAATGAAACCAGGGTAGGATATCCCGCCTTCCACGCTAGATATAATGGCATCATTGTAGAAAAGCAAAACCTAACAATTAGTACCTACAACTGACAATGTGCCAACATTCATGGAATAGTCTTTTATTTTCAGAAGCATCATGCCGTGCATACAAATAAATATGTCATTTTTATAAATGTCTCGTTTTTGCGTGTGTTAGATACATTGCTCGACTGGTTATAATGCATTGATGTGCCAGGAAACCTGCTTAGATAGCATGAAATGTCAACTGTTAATTGTGTGTCAGCAGTCAAATATTTCAAAGTAGGGTCTATGATATGTGCTTAGTACTTCCTTTTCACTGCAATCATCTTGACATATAGTTCTTTGTACGACATTTAATATATTTTTCTTTATACTATATTTTGAAGTGAGTGTGATTAAAACTAACACAATTAACACTAGGTGGCAATTCGCATCATCTTTACTGTATCATATATTAAACCATATGTCATCCCACTGCTAATACAAGAAACGTCTACACTTTTGATGTCTATAATTTATAAAAATGACTGATTATAATTTAACGTTTCATCTATACTCGTTCAGAAGAGGAAATGGAGGAGTTTCTTGACTTGATAAATAACTTCTTTTCATCGAAGTAATGTAACTTTATTGGGTAAAGAGAAATTAGATTAATTAATGTTACAATATAAAATAAAACTAAGCGTATATTTCAATGAACCACACATTCATCAATTGTTAAATAACAATAGTTTACATTCGAAGCATATGCACATTCATGAATATTAATGTTTTGCCGGATTTTCAATAATAAGCTAGAATTTTGCTAAAATTGTTCGCTGCTTTCCTCTGGGCTTGAGGAATGAGCTTATAAAATCAGGGAATTTAGGAGGAACTTGGGAAAATAACATCTGAGGCGTTATAAAGAATACATATTCGCAAGACGACACAATATATAATTGCGTTTCATACCTTTTTCCATTTCAATAAGAGTTCAGCATTTACGTCAAGGTACGCTAAAACAAAATAATGTTTGTACACTGTTTTGATTTTCTATTTTGACATAGTATGTCTTGAAAATATGTATATATTTTATGTGATATGTAAAATACGATCGATGTGGTGTATATGGTAAAACTATATAAAGCAAGATATGTTGATACTAGATATTTTATAACAATGTTGTTAAGATGATTGGAGAGTTATTGAAATTAAGCACATGGGAAAAAAAAGAAAATGCTAGTTCAATCGTTTACAATTTAATTAATTTTACAATTCGAATAGTGAGATTTCGATCGTGCATTTTTTGAATATTTTTTTAGGGTTTAACGCCATTTATCAGCACACGATAGGCTATACATGGCGGCTGGTATTATTGGTGGAGGAGGAAGAACCCGGGAAAACCTCCAGAAAGAACCACAAACCCACGACAAGCTACTGGCAAGCTTTCTCACATAACTACATTAGCCGAATCTTAGACTCGAACCCACGCAGACAGAGCTGAGACGGCAGTGATCCCTAACGATGAAAGCACTTTAGACCACTCGGGTCCCTTTTGCATTTTTAAAGGTAATTGTTTATTTGATTTACTTAATTACTGTTATACTAATAGTGGACTAGATATATGTATTGATTGTTCTTCCTATCTATGTGTTTGTGAATTATGATCTAAATAATGAAATGTCACTCGTGACATTTTCGAACTATTTTCAAAAGTATTTCGAAACTATCAAAAGTATAAAACATGTGTTACCTATAGCATAATTTACTCTTCTTCTAAATGACTTTTTGTAGCGAAGAATTTGACAACAAGCAAAAATAGGACTAACCTTTAGCCAGAGCGTTTCAAGTACTTTCCCAATGGTTACACATCGTCCGATTCTCAATATATATCTAGTGTTCAGGACAGTAATTGCGTCGATTATTATTTAAAAATGGACTACTACTATACTACAGCTTCTGCAGGTGCTGCTACTTCTTGTGCTACTAATTGTGCTTATACTTTTAAGAAGATGAAGAAGAAAAAGAATGGGAATAATTTGTAATAATACAAATACTACTACTACTATTATTATTAATAATAATAATAATAATAATAATAATAATAATAATAATAATAATAATAGGTTGAAGGGACAAAGAATACATCATGTAGATCTTCTCAAGTTTTTTTCGCAACCATAGACCTACACAATAGAAGATAACGGGATCTAACGTAAAATAAATGAACAGCGCAATTTTTCTCTAAAATTTTACATTTTTGCAAGAGGTTAGCGTTTGATACATTCGGTTGGACTTTGACTGTACCAACAATTGTTCTATGATACATATTGATGTTAAGAAGTGTAGAATTTCTTCATCTCTCAAGCTAAGCGCATTGAGACCACCAGCAAATAAACGCATACTTCTAAGAGATTAAAACAGATGCTTCTGATTTGTTTATTACTGAACACGTCCCTCTTTAGCCGCAAAAGAAGACAGCGAATGACATTGTCAAACGACATAAGGCGTCAACTAAATCTCCTTTGATTGACGGTTCCTGCGGCAATAAATTTAGTATTTATTTAGTCTTGCACGTGCCATGGTTTTAAACTGCCTTTACAAAGCTGTTTTCGGTTTAACATGATTAATTTTTTTTATAAGCTTGAATGTCAGAATAATCACATTGGTTACGTCACTGAATGTTGGTTAATGGGAACGAAATCATTGTAACCGATATATAAAGACCTCAGAGAGAAACCAGAAACATAATATGCTGGCCGCCCAGCTCTCCAAGAATGAAGTATTTCTCTCGGCTATGGCTTTGGACTTCTCACCTGATTTCAGTCATCAGCATCAGATATGGAAGTAAACCATGTTGAACAAAACAATGAATTTGAAATCAACGAGAAAATGGAAATACATCTGACCTATGGGCACCAGCTCCTGAAGTGAGGTAAAATAAAATCGATAAGTCTCAATTTCTCCTAAGTCCATCACAGTGGTTTGTTGACGTTATTTGTATCACTAGTTTATTTTTTACACGTTAAGGATAATATTTTATATTAAGATATGTAAAATCAGTTCGTGAACGCCAACTTGAATATTAAAGGTTAATTAATTTATCAACTTCTTCAATTCCAACACTTGGTCACAATCATTTATGAAATATCGCAAACCATTTAACATTTTTATTTAAGATGAAAATTTGAATTTAGGGTTTGATATAAGAAAACTATATTGCTGAGCTGATACACTTAACAAGTTACTCGTCCTGACGTGATATATTCTAAACAGTTACTTTCATGAATATCTTTCATACCCATATATTTAGCATAATCAATCTACATTAAAAGGTTAAAAATTTAACAAAGCCCAATAAATATTTATGAATCATCAGATGAACACGGAAGATGCAATTGCCATCGTCGGTATTGGAGGCATGTTTCCAGGTGCTAAAGATATCGACGAGTTTTGGCGTCTGCTAAAGAATGGGGAAAACCATGTCAAAGAAATTCCGAAACATCGATGGGACAACGATGCGTATTATGACCCAGATCCTAACGCCAGTGGTAAATTGTACATTACCAGAGCCGGGCTAATGGACAGGTAAAACGATATTCTTTTTTAACGTTTTTGTTTTGTTTGGAAAGAAGGCTTCTTCAAGCAATCAAAGAGTAAACACGGACCAAAATTGACTCGATTTCATGACAGATATCTATATTATAGAGATAATCATCATCATGTTTTCTCACACAACAGAAAATAGGCAAGCAATCAAAAATGTAGTTTTTGTTTCGACTTACACATTATCAAAGTAGTTAATTTGCAGGGAGTTTGATGATATTCCTTTATAATGACAGAACTTACACAAACTTTATGTAGCACAATTTTTTTAAGAATTATTTAAACGTTAGTGAGCACCACGAGTATCTGCCCAATTATTTTTTTTTTTGCGACAAGCTATCATAGCTTAGACGTGATCTTGACGTGCCCTTTTCTTACTTTTTTTTTTTTTGGTGTGTACTTTTAAAACCATTTGAATAAAGACTTACGGGCAATCATACAAATAATATTTATTATTATTATTATTATTATTATTGTTATTATTATTCTTATTATTTATATTATTATTATTGTTATTATTATTACTATTATTTTATTATTATTATTATTATTATTATTATTATTATTATTATTATTATTATATAATTAAAATAATTAATGTTTTCATGCTTAATCTTTTGGAATAAGTATTAGCTTCTAAATTGAATGTTTCTTTTGCGGACTTTTCCTTAAAAGAAAAGCAAAGTTCAGTTATACCGTTGGAGTCATAAAAATATCATTTGAACCCGAAAATGCATTACAGACCCTCAAACACGTATAATTTATCCAGTTTACCAATATCAGATGAACTCATTCATATTGAGAGGCTATTCTGAAATGTCATGTCTAATCACTCTTTTAAAGAGTATAAACTAATCATAATAGTATCAGCTTTTACCGGTGGCAAATATTTTAAGATTCTACGGGCATGTGGAACTACTTAAGTGTTCTTGAATACTGAATATGTATAACTATATTATGGTCAATTTGTATAATTCAAGCATTAAAGCCTTGTGCGTTTAAACATGGACACTGAATATTTTTCATGCCAGAAGAAGCGTCACTATGTGTGCTTAAATTGATACATGTCGACATGCCAATGAGTCTTTATGTAGTTTCCTTGCGAAAGAGACTTCAGCTCTTTAGATGTAAATTTGGCAAACCATGAAGAATGTGTGCAATGTGTGGAACATTCACTTTGATGTTAAATGCCGTAGACTAAAGTCCCGGATAATAGAATATTGTGTGGTGTCGTAACACGCGTCATTGTGTGTACCTGTAACTGTAGAAAGTCTTTAAGTATAAAACATGTACATTCTGACATTAGTAGTCCTAAAATGATTTTTTATCAAATTGTTGCAATGGCTAGGTTGATTTATGTATGAGTAATAGTTTCTTCTCATACTAAATATGGCAATTATTGTCTTTCATATGCTGTCAATTTTTTTATTTCTTCAAATGCAAGACATGACGAATGGGATAACAGACTGTTCGCTATCAGTGACGCCGAGTCGGAGAGGATTGACCTGCAGCAGCGGTACACTTTAGAGTGTGTCCACATGGCACTGGAGGATGGCGGCATCACCAAAAAGGAGATGAACGGTTCCAACACAGGAGTCTACATGGGTAAGTAAAATGTGATGTTTTTAAGTAACGCTTGACAGTAAAGTATTACCACTTCAAGTGCTATAAGTGGACTATTCAGCCAAACAGTATAATGCACCAAACTTTGATACAAATTGATGCAGATGATGTTAGCAGAAACTTACAATATCTCCAATTAAAGCAAAACAGACGCGAAGCAAGGATCCGCAGCCGATTTCTCCAACATGACGCTACGGTCGGTTCATCTTGAAGTCAGACAATACATTTGTATTTTCTTCTTGGTTTTCTCGTTTGGTGATTGCTTTTGTTTTGTTTTTTGTTGTTTGTTTCTAATTTTTTTGTTATTTAATTTTGGTTTTTCTTCTTTTCTTGGCGGTTTGTGCATATTTCTATATAGGACTAAGTCTTTATATGTATATATGTATGTATGTGAAAGAAAATTCATGTAAACATTCTTGAAAATATAGTTCTTTATTTTAACTGTATTAATTGTAAAATAA
Organism: Unio delphinus; assembly: GCA_029339505.1. Lineage (NCBI taxonomy): Eukaryota > Metazoa > Mollusca > Bivalvia > Unionida > Unionidae > Unio > Unio delphinus. The sequence continues at coordinate 6,645,053 of JAQISU010000142.1, forward strand.
CTCACTGTTTTTTAATCTTTATTGCTATCTTGTTCATTTTTCAAAAGAATTATTCTACCGCATATAAACGAACGAAAAATAATGATCGAAAAATATTTTTCAATTCATCAACATCGTATCAAATGCAAAATGTACTAATTAACATCATAAAGGTTCAAAAAACACGCTTATCATGTTACCCAAACAATCATCCCTATTTCCACAACGTAAATGTAAATAACTCTTTTATAAGATGTGCAAATAAAGATCAATATTTACATGTACATATGCAAGCGTGTATATGTGTAAGCGACGTATGACACACAATTTCATTATATGTGCAAGCGACGAAATGACACATAATTTAATTATATGTGTAAGCGAAGAATGACACAAAAGTTCATTATATGTGTAAGCGACAAATGACACAAAATTTCATTATATGTGTAAGCGACAAATGACATAATTTCATATATGTGTAAGCGAAGAATGACACAAAATTTCATTATATGTGTAAGCGACGAATGACATAATTTCATTATATGTGTAAGCGACGAATGACACACAATTTCATTTTATGTGTAAGCGATGGGAAATGGGACACATAATATAGAATGGTGAAGAAATATGCATACCATTTCCGAAGTAACTACAATCATATGAGACAAATTGCGTTTATAATGGTTACTGTAATTCCTTAATGCTCACCGTTGCGAATCCTACATCCTGTTTGGCACCCCCACCCACCCCACCCCACAACGTACACCATACGCCACCCTTCTCAACATGACCATGTCGCAGGAGTTGCAGCCCAAAACCCATTCTATATATTGTGTGTCCTCCAAAAATGCATTCACAATATTTGCTGAATAAACGAATTTAACGCTTTCGGTTTGGGTTTACGGATTTGACGCCATTCGCAACACATGATATGTCATACATGTGGTCAATATATTTCGTGGATGAAAACCCTGTAAAACTCAGAGGAAGAGCAAACGACCAACGGGAAGCTACTTGAAAGTTTTCCCACATAATCAAAATGGTTTATCCAAAAAATACAGAATTGGACTGTCCGTGATCTGTAAAGGCGATGACGTTATACCAATCGGCCACCATTAGCCCATTCCATTACCATAGGTGAAATACTCCAAAATAACGTAATTATTCCGTATGGTCACTATCGTGGCATGCCTAAATATATGTGTCGACCATTTGTTACGCAATTAGAATGTGAAACGTCATGGCAGTATGACTCGATAAATAACATTTAACTTTAATCTATTTTTAGCTCATATTATTTCAATACGATTTCCATTTAGAACAAGAATAAAATCATCAAACTGAACCCATTATATCAATCGATTATACTTTCGTTAATATGAAAATGAAAATATATATATAGTTTATTGCATTGCAAATATGTATCTCAAAGATAACAGTCAATAACAAACTAAAAAGGATATGCATGTTTTTCAGGAGGTTTATCATATCTCTCTCTCTCTCTCTCTCTCTCTCTCTCTCTCTCTCTCTCTCTCTCTATATATATATATATATATATATATATATATATATATATATATATATATATAATATATAATATATATATAATATGCTCACTTTATTCGACTGCATGGACAAACTTAGAGACCTAATAATGTTTTGTATCTTATATGTTTTCAGCATGTTTTCATATTTTCCAATTTCATTTTTTTTTGTCATATGTTTTTCTATAGTGTAGTCATATCATTATAGATGGTGTAAAGCGCTTAGAGCTTCTAAAGATTAAGCGCTTTACAAAGTCCTCGTTATATATATATATATATATATATATATATATATATATATATATATATATATATATATATATATATATATATAGAGAGAGAGAGAGAGAGAGAGAGAGAGACAGAGACAGAGACAGAGATATATAGATAGATAGATAGATAGATAGATAAACAGACAGACATACAGAGAGAGAGAGACAGATAGAGTTATAGATAGAGAAATACATAGATATATATAGACAGACAGATAGATAGATAGATAGATAGATAGATAGATAGATAGATAGATAGATAGATAGATAGATAGATAGATAGATACGAATGTATCATAATGACATTTATCTTAAACCAAATAGTTTGCGATCTCTGCAAAACGGAAAACAAATGTTGAAAACCCAAACATGAAAACGTAGCATTTAGTCAAATTGATATTAGTATTATTGATGAAAGTCCTTTTTCTGAAGAAACAATTAATAATCTACTAATTAATGAATGTTCTCATTAAGCTACAAAGGTATAAGGTGCAGATACTTTAAAGAGATTACTTGACTACAGAATCGTAACTAAATAGTGTAACCTTTGTTTGAATGTTTCTCGGAATTTTAATAAACACCTTGACATTTCATTACATAAGGGTGCATGAACGATGACTATAAGATGGCCCTCTATGACGATTTCAAGGCCGGTAAAACAAACGAAAGAGAGCGGGATGCAAACTACACGGTTACAGGTATGCATTCAAGCATCATATCAGCCAGGGTATCCTACGTGTATAACTTACTTGGACCCAGCATGACTATCGATACCGCTTGCTCGTCGTCTCTGGTTGCCATTCATCTTGGAATACAGTCTATACGATCAGGTAAATACTAATTCATTTGTCACACCGTATTTGCGTCAAATATAATTATGCAAATGCATCTGGGCACATACCAGAGGAAATATAATGCAAACCAATGTCAGAAAATCAGTATTTTCTCTTGATTGTTTTATCTAGAAATAATTCAAAGTTATATTAATAAATGGCCTTTGCAACATTTTTTTACAAATAGACAGAGTGGGATGTTGATGTTTGTATTTATACATATATGATAACATTAAATCTCAAACGTAAATATTTGCATGACCAGTGAGACTCCAATATATAACTTATATGAAAGCTTGACAAATATTTATTTAACATATGAGAGCTGGACCACTTTTTCTGAGTTGGAGTGGAAGTCCTTGCTGAATATGAAAATTGAGTTTGGTGTGTGATGGAGCTGCTGCTTATTCCTCAGAGATCGCTTTTCATCAGCTAGCAAGCGTAGTTTGTCCTCGTCGGCTTTCAAACCAGTGACCAGAGCGTGTCGCCAACTGGGCTTGTCTCGAGCAAACTCTATCCAGGTGTTGACATTGATGTCAAGGGCTTTCATGTCGCGCTTGCAGACATCCTTGAAGCGGAAGTATGGCAGTCCGATCGAATTTTTGCCAGGGGCCAGTTCCAAATAAAGCTGACCTTTGACGGTCTGTCCGTGATCCATCTGATGTACATTGCCCAGCCATCTGACGTTGGTGGAGGAGTGTGATCATGCTGGGGGTCTTGGCATGTTCAATCACCTCGTTGTTTGTTTCTCTATCACTCCATTTCCTTCTGAGTATGCGACGGACACAACACATTTGAAAGTCGCTCGGCCTTTTCGCTTGCGAGGCGTAGGATATCCAGGGTTCACTGAGCGCTTAGCACGCAGATACGATACACGGAAATCATAGTGTTCAAGGTCAGCATGCTATTCTTTCACACTCTCTGCGACAACATGGAGATTTGATTGCCGTTCCAATCTGGTTGATCAGCGATAGGTTGTTGATCATGGTAGTACCGAGGAACATGAACCGCCTGACTAACCCAAGTTCATAGTTCTTGATGATGATGCTTAGGGCTCAGCGAGAAGAGAATACGTTAGCTAGTTAAATTTGTCTTAAAGTGATATTAGTAATATTATAGAACAACTGTCTAAAATGATGGGTTTTTCATCAGTTTTCAACTTTCCTTCAACATTAATTTGAACGCTGCTAATTCAATACTTCATCTCCATATATCTGGTGTCTTAACATTTGTAGCACTGTCTTTACCAAAATAGTGTACGTTGATCTTTCGAAGGCTATGCAATTGGTTTCCAAATCAGTCTTCTAGCCTTGAGTAAGTATCTACAGTTCTTGTAGCCTTAAGTAAATCGTGACAGTTCTTATAGCCTTATGTACGTCTTGACCGTTATTGTAGCCTTAAGTAAGTCGTGACAGTTCTTGTAGCAATGTGTAAGTCTCTACAGTTGTTGTAGCCTTAAGTAATTCTTGACAGTTCTTGTAACCGTAAGTAAGTCTTGATAGTTCTTGTAGCCTTAAGGAAGTCTCTACAATTCTTGTAGCCTTAAGTAAGTCTCTACAGTTCTTGTAGCCTTAAGTAAATCTTTACAGTTCTTGTAGCTTTAAGTATGTCTTAATAGTTCTTGTAGCCTTAAGTAAGTCTCTACAGTTCTTGTAGCCTTAAGTAAATCTTGACAGTTCTTGTAGCATTAAGTACGTCTTGATAGTTCTTGTAGCCTTACATAAGTCGTGAAAGTTGTTGTAGCCTTAAGTCTTGACAGTTCTTGTAGCCTTAAGTAACTCTCTGCAGTTCTTGTAGCCTTAAGTAAGTCTCTGCAGTTCTTGTAGCTTTGAGTAAGTCTTGATAGTTCTTGTAGCCTTAAGTAAGTCTCCACAGTTGTACTAGCCTTAAGTAAGTCTTGACAATTCTTGTAGGCTTATTTAAGTCTTGATAGTTCTTGTAGCCTTAAGTAGGTCTCCACAGTTTTTGTAGCCTTAAGTAAGTCTCAGCAGTTCTTGTAGCTTTAAGTAAGTGTCTCACACTTCGAATTTTATGTTTAATTTGTACTTCAAATATTATTATACAGTATTTTCTATTTTTAACAGATTTATAAGTTTGATTTTGAAATGTTATCGTATCCCCTATACGGAATGTACGAACATAGAAAATGATAATCATACAGTCATATCAGTTATATACACAATATACGAGGATACAAATATAAATGGGCACAGGGGAAATTTCATTTGGGCTATAATGACATCTTGAAAACAGGTAGAAACAACACAAAATTAAATTAGCTATAAACTATGATGACAAATCTCTTAACCAAAATAGGAAATTCCTCTGCACACATGCAGAGTCTCGCTTTTCACTATGTAATACGTATTATATATTTAATGATAGGTGAAATCCAGATGGCAATTTGTGGAGGTGTCACTAGTATCCTGTATCCGGAAACATTCATAGCACTATGTAAAGCACGGATGATGTCCGCTAGAGGTCAGTGCCATGCATTTTCAGACATGGCAGACGGATATGCCAGAGGTGAAGGATGCGGAGTAGTCATTCTACAAAAACTAGATACGGTATTACTACGTATTTATAGTAAACACATTCTACAAGAACATTTCTTGTTTCATAGATTGCTTATAATTGGTGATTGTACTATGTCAGTGCAGTTCGCACTAAGGTTACCTGTTGAATCAAGTGGCGAGTCCTTATGTAAAGATAGAACCTTCCAAAGTATATGTCATTCTTAGTTTCATATTTTGTAGGCATCAATGAAATGACTAACTTTGCAAACGGATATATCTTAATAATAACTCAAAAAGGTAAACCTTTTTGGCACTACTGTATTTATACAAAACAAGGCTTTTCAGAACATGACGTAGTTTCAATCATGTTACCTTATGCCATCAGCGGCTTTTTAAAGATGCGTCGTATTGACATGCTTGCATTGTCTTGTAACATTCCTATAGTAGCGACTAGATATAGTTTTACATTTTATCAACTACAAAAACTATGTTAACAAATAGAGGATAAATAGAATAGTACTTCATATGTTTAAATATTCCTCACCCATGAATATTTGCGCATGTAAACGATGCATTCTTTTCCGTTGGCATATAATTATGATTCATTATTTTAGTTGGTATTATTTCCTGGGTTTCTCAAACAACTCTCATTTGCGACTTCCCATAAACAGCGCATTTTCGTTGGTACATAACCTGGCCTTGTATTCATTAAAAAAGCTGGAAGTCTGGTAGTTTAATCCGTCCACAAGCCAGCATCTTGGCCGATGCATAAACTGGCAGTTTGGTCTCCACAAAAGCTGTATGTTTGGTTGGTGCCAAATACAGTAATCCCCGTCCAAGCATAAACCATTACTTTCGTTTGTACGTAGGCTGTCATTTTTGTCTGTACATGCACTGGCATGTTGGATTGTTTTAAAGTTATCATTTTTGGGGCGGTCGTTTCAATTAACCCAAAATTACTCAGTTGGGGTGATTGGTCTACAAAAATACAGAGTAATTTAACAATTTAAAAGTGTATCAGCACTTTAGTAATTCTAATGATTATATTAAAAACATAATATAATCCCTCACTAATTATATCAGATTTGAACATCATAATTATAACCTATGATTACAAATAGATTCCCACAGACTGATCAATAACAGGAATGGGATAATTACTATCAAATCTCGATTTAGTTACATTGAACGTCACCTATTACATAATCGATGTTTATGCTGTCTACTGGATCAACCAACACGGTCAAGTTATAATCAAGACTGGACTTGACCTCTAATGATATGGAAAGGTTTGGTTATCGATTCACCATTATCCTAATTACGTCTTTATATATATATATATATAATCAGTATCAATTTCTTCGTCGTTGTTCTACATTACCTACGTTTTAAATCATTTGCATGAACGTTTACTCAAATCTATTCTTCTATCGAGAACATCTAGAGCAGCAGACTGTTACATTTATATGATACGACATGCTATACAAAAAGAACTGTACATCGAAGTCACTTACCAGGTAATATTTTGCAATTTATGAAGGCTCTAAAGAAGAACCGAAAGATCTGGGCCATAATTACAACCGGATGCAACCAGGATGGCTCCACAATGCATCCCATTACAGCTCCTTCAGGACAGCAACAGGTTGAACTTCTGAGAACTGTATACGAGGGACAGAATATTGACAAATCAAAGATACAGTATATCGAAGCTCACGGTTGGTTCTGTTTGTTTTTTTATTTATTCCGTGTGTAATGTATACAAAATTTCATCTGTATATGTCCTTATCACAGAGACCTTCCAGAAAACAGTGTTCATTTTAAAGTGCTTTCTTAATTTTGCTTTCGATCAAAGCTCGTTAATGTTTGATTCCTTTCTTTAGTCCTGTTGAAACGTGAATTATAAAAACAGATTGCAGTACTTTGTTATGGCATTAAAAAATTAAGTCAAGTTTTGTAAAAGATGTGTCATGTTCCAATATAGTTGCAAAAATGTCCTATTACTGGTATTTGGTTGCGTTAGTCGTGATTTACAATGTATTATTATTATTTCTTGATTATTTTGCTGAATGATTTCTTTTATTATTTGTTTGTCATTTGTGTAAATATTGATATGACAATTTATATGTATAGATTTTCATATCAACACTTGAACGTGCAATAATCTAATTCATACACACACAAAACGAAAGAGAAATGCAGTTTACATTATTACACTTAGGCCGAACTGAGCTTGACTTGAAAAAAGGGAAAATGACAATGAGATGCAAACATTTTTATGTAGTCCGATTGTACTGAAACGATTGCATATAAAACACTTCCAATTTTTTTATACGTATACACTAAAAATCATTTAATGGCAACAAAGATTATTTTGTAATAGACTTGTTTTCTTGGAGACCTTACGTTCGATGTAGGAGCATATTTGCATAAATCCCATAGACTACGAAGAGAAAGTCGTTTCAATGTATTCGAAATTCATTTTGGATTAACCATTATGCCTAAGTCATTGTAAAAAAAATTCTGATCTATTCACTGGCAGATGAAAGAAAATAGGGTGGATTTATCGTAACCTTGAATGATTATTTAAATTTAACAAATCGATAAAGACCCAGTCAAGATTACTATCCATGCAATAAATGTATTCCCTATTTCTGTTGTTAGAACAACATATTCCAGTCAATATAAATGGCATGTTTGGTAGCAGATACCATTCATATCCATTGTATGGATGGTCCGATCATGTTCATCATCTGGCCATGATCCTGAAGCTAAAAAACAAATGTATCCTGAAAACTCAATATCAAAGCAAATATGCTGTAGTTTGATAACTATGAATGAAAGAATAGAGCAAAATGAATAGCAGGTAATATGATATGACATAAAGTTTTTAAATACTCAAACGTGGATCCATTGAGTGTAAGGTTGGACGCATGCATGTTTTACAACTCACTGACAGGAACAACCTAATCCGAGGCTAACTTTCAATTTGGTATTTACCTGATTATCTCAATTGATTGAATTGCAAGCTTTTTCAAACAAAATGACATCAATTCACGACGCTTTAAATAAATAGATAACGAATTATGCACGTGCATCTTTTTATAAATGTTCTATTAAAATGTAAACATGTGTAGGTGTAAGCGATGGGGAGAATATAACAAATGCCTCACTTCTCCAACAGAGAAAGAATATTACTAATGAAACAGTTAAATCCCATTTCTGGAAAGTATTAGCGTCTTTCAGTAATCTACAAGACGGCTTCTGATAATTTTAAAATCGAATCCTGATCCTCAGATGTTTCCATTATTCCTGAACAAGTTGAACTTATTGTTGGTTGTAGTAGTTGTTTTTCAATCGTTTTCTTCAATTTTCGTTTTGTTGCTGTCTATTTATGATGATGAAGTACATAAGTCTTCAGTGGATTTGTTTCGGGGGGGGGGGGGCTCAATTTCAATGCTTTGAAAATCAAATACCACATTTTGACATATCTTTCTTCTGAATCGTCGGTGTTTCGTCACTTGTCTTTGAATCATGTCGCTATAATCAGTAGTACCTTGTATGGAATATTACAGTAAGCAGCATTGTCAGAGAATGTGGCTGACGTACGCACAGAGTTGGAAAATTATGGAATTGAAGTTCAACATCTAGGAAAATGATATTGCTTTAATGGAAAACAGCTTGTCAGAATGTTGTTATCGGATTGAAAAAAATAATACCACTTTATTCACTGTACCGTCTCTTCAGTGTTTCGTTTGATTGGACACGTGTTTGGGAAACGACAAGAAGTCCCAGAATTAAAAAATATACAATAAATTCCCAAAAAATGTCTTCTGTCCGTTTTGTCTCAACCTTATGACAGAAAATTTAGTCCATTCAGAGCATTTGGAATTGTATAAGTATGCTATAAGAAAATGGTATATTTGTTCTTCATTCATACTTTTCAATTAAAAATTGATGAATAGTATGTCCGGTGTATTGTAAATAAGGCCGTATTTTGAATTTACACCTCACTATTTTATGAAGAACGTATACCAGCCCAAAATGTCGAAACATCCGTATTGTAACATCTGTGCATATAGGGCATGCATTTAGCATATACGTTGGCTTATCTTTTACACTAGTTTACATTCCAAGGCAAGTCTAGTCAAACGTTGCACGACTTATTTTCACAATTTGCATTGATTATTGTTGTTGATGGGGGTGAGTGTACTTTGTATTTTTATGCTTTTTTCAGACGTTAAGGGCCTGTGGGATTTTGCAACGAGTGTTCAAGGAAGTTTATTTCAAATTATTTTTAATTTAGATCTTAATCATTTGCAAGTTTTTGAAATAGTTGCTCAACTTTGATTTAAATTGAGTATAACTATCAATTTATATTTCTTTTTCACGAAAATCACTGGTATTTATCGATAAGGTTTTCCAGTAAGTGTAAGACCCTCATAAGATCGTCCAAAACAAATATTATATTACATGATTAATGAACAAAATTATATATTTTTAACAATGACTACTTGAATTCAGTGGTTAAAAAACACAGAAGGAAAACCTTTGCTGGGATGGCAAATATTCCTGAAGAAGCGATAGAAAGCAAAATTACAGTATCATTAAGGTTTAGGTCCATTTCTAAGTTTGTCTGTGTTGGTTAATAACGTCAAGACCTTCACGAGAGGAAAGCCAATTTTAAGAACATCCCTCAAAGGGTCATTAGAAACAAAAAGCAATAGTTACTAAAATATGACAAACTCGAATAAACAGGGTTCGTACGTTCTTATTTTCTTCAGTTACCTAACTTTGAAGAGACATTTGCTAACAGTAAATTAATATTATCCCACAGTATGCTAAAGATCATAATAGTATTTATTTATTATAATCTCTTCTTTGTAAAGGAACGGGTACACCGATTGGAGATCCCATTGAAGCTAATGCATTAGGGACGTTTTTCACGGGGGAGAAAAAGGCGATGACAAAAATTCCGATGGGTTCCGTAAAAAGCAACATAGGTCACCTGGAAGCCAGTGCCGGTGTAGCTGGAATAATAAAAGTTCTGCTTATGATGAAAAATGGCCTTATTGTTCGATCTTTACATATAGATTCAGAGAAGAAGAATTTCAACCCGAAAATAAATTTTGATCAGTACGACATTAGAGTTCCCCTGGAGAATGAAAACTGGGAACCTGATGAGAAGGGACAACGGATCGCATGTGTAAATTCCTTTGGATTTGGCGGAACAAACAGTCATTCTGTCATTCAGCAAATTCACGTTTCCAACAGCGAAGTCAAAGAAAATATAAATGTTATTGGGCCACATTTGATTTGCGTATCCGGTGCAGACCGCGTATCTCTCCGTGGCTGTCTTGAGCATCTGGGGTCATTCTTTGATGAGAAAAGAAACTGTAATTTAGCTGATGTTGCCTATACCTCGACATGCAGAAGGGATCATTTCCAATACAGGGCATCGGTTTTGGCATTTACGAAAGACGATGTCATCACTGGTTGTGATACTGTGCTAAATGTTATCGAAACAATGAAACCACCGCGTGCTCAGAAAATTAGGTTTATCTTTGTTTTCTGTGGTGTTGGGACAACATGGAATGGCATGTGTAGAGAAATGATGTTATCTGAACCTACTTTTAGGGAAGCAGTGAGAGCAGTTGATATACTTCTTACCCCATTGACAAAATGGTCGATATTTGAAACACTTGAAACATCGGCCGATTTAGATGATCCTTTTAAAGGTCATTTAGCTATCTTCACCTGTCAGATTGGACTTCTTCATCTGTGGAGATCGTGGGGAATTGAGCCAAACGCAGTAGTTGGCCAGTCAATGGGAGAAGTTGCAGCAGCATTTGCGTCAGGAGCTATTTGTCTCGCAGATGCTGTGAGAATAATCTACCACAGATCAAGAATCCTTGCCGACAAAACAGGGGGTACAATGATGGTGGTCAACAATCTGAAGGTCAGTATCGTAGAGGATATGTGTGTGGAGGAGGAAGGAAATGTTAATATTGCTGTATACAGCAGTCCTAATGCATGCACCTTATCTGGCGATGCCGATGCAATCAAGAGAATCAAAGAACGCATCAAAGATGAATACAAGTCAGAAGATGTATTTATCAAAGTGCTTGACGTTAAATGTGCTTATCACAGCCAGCATGTTGACAGCTGCCAGAATGAAATCAAAGAAATCCTAGCAGGATTAAGAGAAAACTCTCCAACAATAGAACACTATTCAACAGTTCTTGGAAAGCAAATTGTTGACGAAAGTCTTTCAACACCTACATATTGGGCACGAAATGTTCGTCATCCAGTCCAATTCAGCCAAGCAATCGAACAATCTTCTAGGGAGGATTGTCTAAATGCATTTATAGAAATTGGTCCGAAACCTGTGCTTCACGCCCATATCAAAAGTATTGTTCCCTCTGCAGACAAGCTTTGTCTAAGCTCCATGAAAGAAAACACCGAAAGACGTACCATTCTTTCTTCTCTTGGATCACTTTATGAAAACGGAGTTGATTTGGAATGGGATATAATAATACAGAAGAGAAGCATAGTTACGGATGTTCCAAAATATTATTTCAATAGAGTAAAGGGATTCTTCGAGCCAGAGAGCACACAGTTGCGTCGGGAGGGAACTATTACTACGGGTGCACATCCATTCATAAGTCAAGCAACAGGAAAACGGAACTTCAAAATCCATATCGATCCAGTTTCGACACCTTTTGTCTATGACCACATGTTACAAGATACGGTGCTTGTGCCAGGTGCGACATATGCAGAATCTGCTTTCTTCATCGGGACACAGATTTTTAAAACTACACCGGACAATATAGAAATCTCATTGGAATTCAATAATCCAGTTTCACCCTCACATGGCAAACGACAGGAGCTATCCGTAAGTTTAAAAGAAGAAAATGACGGAAACATACAGTTCTTCGTAAGAAAGAAAGATACATTGGTGGTCTCCTCTGGAACAATCGGCAAAAGGACCCTACCTCGAAGGGCACCAATTGATATTCAATCCATTCGGGACCGTTGCACACAAGAATGTGACGTTTACGAAAGTCTCGAAAAGTTTGGTTTGACGTATGGAGATACCTTAACATTAAACATTAGAACATGGAGGAACACTAATGAATGCTTATCAGTAATAATAGTCCCAGAAAGTTTATCAGCGGATTTGAATAGGACGATTCTCCATCCATCAGTTCTAGACGCCATGTTTCAGATGATAGGGGTTATTTCTGCTAGCAATACAAATGAGAAGAGGCTACCTAAAGCTGTTAAGAATATCGTTTACAACCAGTTCTTACAGCAACATATGTATGCTTATACCAAAGTTTACCCTGACGGTCATTATAATGCCCTCTTGACTTCCTTCGACGGCCATGTTCTTATAGAATATCAACATTTACACACTCAAAAGATCAGTGACGGAATAAATGATGATACTGACCTTGCCTTCTGGCAATCTTGGCAACAATTATCTTTAGATAGGATAATGGATGCTGCCAAAGAGGGTCAGAAGAAGACGTTCCTGGCATTTACATCTAACAACAAGGTCTTAGATGACATAAAAAATCTTCCTGTGAATGGTAACTTAAACGTCATCCACATGAGCGCAAGGAAAGTAGACACAAATTTCTTTGTTGAAGTTTTTGAGTCGGAAAGCTCTAACGACATAGGAGGGATAATATTTATACCCGGACGCAGACTAGAGTCATCGAATGAGGAAAGCGAAGTTGTGTTTGACACACTGAAAGTATCCTTCAAACAGCTTGCGGACCTAATAAAGTTAATGAATGAGAGGCAAGAAACAGTTCCTTTGTTCATTGTAACGGAAGGAACTCAAGCTATCACATCGTCTTTGGCATCAGAATATAACATTTATGGAGCAGAGATGTGGGGTCTAGCTAGATCTGCCAAAAAAGAGGGCATGTTGTCCAAGAAAAAGGGTTTCCTGCAAAACATAACTTTAATTGATATTAATCCGACGATTAAATCCGAGACTTTTAAGCTTGGATGTTTGATCTCTGCTGTTGCTTCTGGAAACCTCCCACTAGAATTTTCAGAAGAACTTGCAATTCAAGCAGGCATCGTATACTACAATACATTTTCACGCTTCAACGAGCAGAAATTAGGTTTGCAACCCCGTGTTACAGAATTGGAAAGTGAACGAATGGCCCTGGTTAAATCATCTCGACCAGACAGGATTTGTCACCCTTTTTTGATAGAAACAGAAGGTAAAGCTGATAATTCCATGCAGGCAAACGGCAGTGAGACACAAAATGAATTTGTGATGGTGCACCTTAACAAAATATGTCTTCATGATCAGACCATCTATTCTCTGACTGAAGAACAAGATACGGATTCATCAGACTTGTGGTCCAAAGAAGAAAAGTGTGAATACCAAATTGTAAGTCTTGAGGCTGTTGGCTATGAAACAAAGTCAAATGTTGGAAAAGATAAGTTTTCTCAGGGAAAGAAACTTGTAGTGTGTTATCCGTTGGTTGTTGGAACACACGTTAAGGTACCTCGCTATGCTACTTGTCCAATTGAACGTCTTCGGGGTTACCGACCGGGACTGATGACGATCGCAACTGTCCTATGGGAATTAGCGAAGCAGCTGAAAAAGAATGTCCATGTTTTAGCAATCATAGATGAAGAATCTTCTCATTTGCGTGGAATTGTTGAAAGTCTTTTTACATTTTGCAAGCAAACAGTGACAATTTTAACTGCAACGGAGTCTTACACGAGCGTAAAGCTGAGACCAACGGCAATAATTTACCTCACGGCATTGAGATCGACACATGAATGCGTCCACAGATATTTTGAAACTGGCAATGTTCTCCAGCTGCTCACATTGCGTCAATTTCTAACAATCCCTCTTCAACGACAGATTCAAAGAAAGTATGGGGATCTTGAAATCATTACACCTGGAATTGAGAACATCTTTTCTCCATGCCATCTTCGGGACACTCTTCCCACAGTATTCAGCTGGATTAAACGGTCAGATCAAATAATTACGAAGCAAAGTCAACTTGCATCACAACACGTGTTTGATGATAGAAGCTTTACCATTATTCAACAGCCTCGGGGTTTTGGAAAACCTGGAAATAGTGACAGGGCAGGAGTACGCTCCGTTTTTCCTATACCGACGCCGACACTTTCATTGAAAAATGGAGTGTTGAAAATAAAATCAAAACACACAGATGAAACCTTGTTCAGTTCAAAAGGTTGTTACATCGTTGTTGGTGGACTAACAGGATTGGGATGGGAGATTGTTATCTTACTTGCCGAGAAAAGAGCGGGTGTTATTGTTATCTTTTCCAGACGTGGTCCTGATTTGTCACAATCAAAGATGATTAGTGATGTGAGAGTAAAGCATGCCTGTAAAATTGTAAACGTGCAAGTAGACATTACAGATGCCACATCCCTCAAAAATGCCATAAAGTCTATTGAACTGCAATTTCCAAATGTACAAATCAGGGGTATATTCCAAGGGGCTGCAGCTTTGTCAGACTCTTTGTTGATCCAAATGTCAGACGAACAGTTACAAGGATCTCTTAGTCCCAAAGTAACGGGGACATGGAATTTACACATGTGCACCGCTGATCTACCGCTGGATTATTTTGTTATGCACTCATCAATTGTGTCTGTTCTAGGAAACAAAGGGCAGACCAATTACGCAGCTGGAAACGCTTTCATGGATTCTCTGGCTCACTACCGGCGGTCCAAAGGCCTATGTGGACAAAGTATCAATTGGGGGCCATTAGCAGTCGGTTTGGCAAGGGAAAATGCCGGGGTTGAAGAGAAAATGCGTAGAGAAGGTTTTAACAGTCTTTCTGTTCCACAGATCAGAAAATGTATTTTGTACGCATTGTCAACGAACGTCCCGCAGATCACATACAACTCATTTATTTGGCCACAGTTTACCAAAAACTTGATACAGGGTGCGAGCAAAAGCTGGAAAACAACATTTGAATCTGTTATATCACCTGAATTAATAAATCAGGTTTCACAAGCATCGATGTCAACAACACTTGCTGACATGGACCTGAGAACGCTTCGTGAAATGTCAGAAAAAGAACGAAAAGACGTAGTCTTGGGTATAGTCCATAAAACTGCTGGGAATGTATTTATGATAGACGTCGAAACATTGCACGCAGAAACTCTTTTCATGAGCCTAGGTGTTGATTCAATGGCCGCTATGAGCTTTGTAAACAGGATTTCCGATATAACTGGCTATGAGCTACCCATTTTAAAGTTACTGTCAGACGAGACAACAATGTCTGATCTTGCAGATGATATCATCTCTAGGATTTTTTCTGTAGTGGAATCCGGATTAGCCAGCGGTGGCGATACATCGTACCACAAGGTGGACGTGACTTATATCCAAGAGGTAATACTTAAGGACTATGAACAACGGCCAGGTGACCATACGTTTCTTATTCTTGTTGATTTTGATGTAGCGCCGCGCATTCCTACGAGACTACTTCGGAAACTCCTTGAACTGCTCTATCAACGACATCCACAAATGAGAACGGTTTTTCATCGAACGGCAGAGGGAAACTACGAGCCGATTGTAGTTTCCGTAGAAAGCATAGGCTCAGACTCATTAATCGGATTTGACAATGACATGGAACTGTCTACAGTTCCACAACAAAGAGATCCTAGAATGAACTACCACATCGATATCACCCACGAAGTGCCTGTCAAATTTATCCGGCTTTGCAACAACAACCAAATAATTCTTAGGTTAGTTGCACACAAAATAGTATTTGATCTCAATTCTTTTGGAATCATCAAGATGGACATGGCGTATCTTGGCGAGCAACTATGGCAAAACACGGACATTGGGGACATTGAGCGAATATCAAAATTCACAAATATACAGTCAACGCTGAAACGATTATTGAAACCAAAACTCAACGAACTACAGCAGTTCTGGTTGAAATATATGGATGGCGCATTGCAACCAATTACGCTCGGAGATGGAACCTACAAGCCCATCAATAGTATTTATGACCGATACTACTCCACAACACTGTCATCTCGATTGAAAGACAGTATATTTAATTTCACACAAAAGAAAAAGATCACACTATTTCAGTTCTTTGCGTCCGTGTACCAGTTACTATTGCATCTACTGACAAAACGTAAGTCTATTCCAATCATCACAAGAGTCGATTTGAGAATTCATATTCCACAGTTTAGAAAGATCATCAGTCGGTTGATCAACCCGTTTCCATTGGTTGCTCACATCAATCCTGATGACTCCCTGGATTCATACATTACGGAAAATTCAGATTCAGTTGCTGAGACCACCGAGCATACTATATATCCGTATGTAATGATCAAACAGGTGATGAGCGACTCGCTGGTTCAAAATATCGAGAGACACGGGCTGAACATGGCTGGTATGACGGATATGGACTTCTACGAAGTTAAAGACGATGCGCAGGAGATAAAACCTTTAGGTATTGCCCACATCAGTGGCACATACGAAACACATTTCACCATAAGGTATGACAGAAACTCCAAAACTATTGATCTTGAATGCACTTATAATGAAATCGTTGTCGAGGCAAAAATTGGAAATATGCTGTCTTTATTCATGATAGAACTAATTGAATATATAACAATGTCACCGAATCTTCATATCAGAGATTTGCCAGAACTAGGAAAGACAAAACTTCTTGAATCTACAATAAACGAAACACAGTTCAGTTCTCAAAAAAGTATTACGGACCGAAACGAACTAACGAAGTCTCAAATGTGTTCACCAGGGCCTACTATATCGAGCAATCAACCCAATGCTAAGAGTGAAAAGTTGTCACATTTTAACTCGTTGAATAATACCAATGCTTTGAACGGAAACGTACTGAACGAAGTTCGTCAAGACAAGCACTCCATGATCCAAACATCAGTAGACAACGGTATTAAAACTGAAACATTAAATAACCTCAACGGCAATGCAGATATTGAAGGCGATAAGAACTCTTCGTTTTCAACTTTGACAGGTTGGTTTTACGAAATCTATGTTAATGTTTGTATAGATCATTAACTGTTTCTGTTCCTAATCCATCGTTTGAATTACTTTATTGTTTTCATGCAAAGCGTTTCGTCAAATATTTCGTTATAACGATCAACATAAGCTGCTTTAGTCAGATAAGCAGGAAGAAAGATACATCTTGGAAGCGTTTTCCAATGTATATATTCAACTCAGTATTTGAATTAATGCGATTATTGTCCAATTTTTGCCGACAAATATATATTATTTGCTGCAGGATAATTAAAGCAAACTTGATGACTATTATGAAAAACGATGGAGATGGAAATGAAGGCGATGACAATTAGAATACATGTAATTGAAGATATTCTTAAATGTTACAATGTCATTGATTGATGCAAATTATTTGAAGAATCAGAGAAATTTCAAAACTCCTGAATGGTGAATACTTATTATTTGTTTTTATTTCTTCTTTTTGAAGGTTATTTTTTAAAGACCACCTCTAAGGGTTGGGATCACCCTGTGGTCGCAAGGCTTGAGGGAACGTCGTCGAATTTCTTCCTCAGATGGAGAAACAAATCAAATCGACACGAGAGATCTCTAGATTCCAACGACATACAACATATAACACTTCAGACAATCAATGGTGAGTTATTCTGACATCATCCTTGCCATATCGCATGTTAAGTTAGCAATGGGGAAATGTGTAATGACTTTATTGTCACTGCTATCTTGGAGATACGTCTCGTGAAAATTTAGTAATAGTAAAAACATACATGGTCGCATTTATTATTATCTCACGCAATTTTCAAATTAAAATGAAACCAAACAGTAATTCATTTTGATAAATGATAGTTCTTCCGTAGTCTCCATTATCAAGCTATTCAGTAAAATAACCATAGAATTACCATATTTAGTATCGAAAGTCAGTGTTTCTTGTTTGAAGATGGCGCTGAATCGATGGTAGATGTAATTATTTAATTACAAAAATAACTTAAACCCTTCCGGAATATACAATACAATTAATTCAACTATGTCATTCATACATTTATTAACATGCTCAAGTAGTACAGCCCATTAAGTATAATTACGGAAATAATGCAATGTTTCTAACTATGTGTCGAGCCAATGATATAATCCGATTGCTTGATCTATTGTTCCTAATTATTCTTATTTGAATGGAATACAAATCATTTTGTACATGTCTTCAATTAAACGTCTAGCATAAAATATTCCAACATACACACAGACACGAACGGCGGTAATCATGTTGGTCGTTTTTGCAAATATATAAACGTAGCTTCAATATAAAACTCACTATATCTACAATTTCTACATTATAAGTCGTCCAGTTTGATTCCCTTCGTTTTATACAAAATAGCTACATTTTTCGTTGGCTAACGTAACCTGTTATACTGGATTATTCAGTTTAATTCTTCACCTGTTTTAGTAAGATCTGTACACACTCTCATATTAATAATATGCAAGCAAGCAATATTACCACTTTCAACAAAATAATGTGCTTTACTTGAAATGTCAGACTTAAAACAGGCTCACAATATACAATTTATCCGTCATTATTACAATTGACTTCATTCTTATATTTTCTAGGAACATATGCACTGAAGTTTGAAGCAAAGCATAGATCATACATTTTCAAGACTCCATCTCACAGTCTGGCTAACAGATGGATGCAAACCATGAAGAACATGATATCTGCAATGAGCCAGTATGGTCTTCCAACGTATATCTTTTGAGATATGATGGTGTGTACACACGTCGTCTGCATGTGAGGGATATTATAATATGACATTTATAGGAATTAAATAGGGCAGCCATGTACCTTTCAGAAACTTACATGCTTTAATAAATTCAATATTTTTAGCAGATACTTTTGAAAACTTCTGGGATTTTGAACGTGAAGAAAATCCAGGTATCTAATAGTATCCACGCTCATGAACATGTATTGTCATGGCTTGAAGAGTTCAATGCTATACACGCATTTCTGACCATCAGTCATTTATTGAAGATTTCTCTTGAACACGAGAGTGTCTTCTTTGTTTATTTTGTCTTGTTGATGACAGGTTTTACTAACCCTGATTCTTATGGGATACATTGATGAGGTTGAACCAATATCATTACATGAGGACATTATTCATGCCGCAATTGCTTAGCATTTATTCGACACATCCACGAATACTTATCATTAATTGGTGTATCTGCACATATTCCACTTGAAGCTGCTAAAATTAGAAATGATCTCAAAGGTAACATTTAAACGTCACAAGACATGCCTTAATAAGCATATTATCTTTCGACAAAAATAACATATTGTCACTAAACTCGTTAGATCTGTTTATCAGTTATATAATTCTTACATTAAATATATCTGACAATAAATAATGTATTGAAATTTTGATCCTTTTTGCAGTATGTGAAGATATCGAAGGAGTGCTTTTATAAGATTCTGTAATGAGCTATCCAATTGAGAAAGGTTTAGTCTTCTATATATTTCACTGCTAATTGCGATATATGTGTGTGTGTGTGTGATTACTGTAAATATATACTAGTTTATCAGTTATCAGGTCGTGATGAAACAGCGACGTAATTTCTTTAAGTTGTATTAGTCATTCTTGCTGAGCGGCAAAAAATGAGAAGTAACCGTTTTACCACCATAAATATTAGAAAAGAATTGTTTGTTTCAAATGGAAGATGGTACTATTAAATGTTGATCTTTCAATGCATTCACCTTGTGTTACTTAGATCCGCCTGCTGGAAAAGCGCATTGTAAAGGACCGTCTTATGATACAGATAAGCATATATAGTCAGGCCTAGGTTTATAATGTATGCATAAAATAAGTATATAATTTTATGTTTTCTGCCACTGTATTTCTCACAAATTGGTCAATATTTCATTTGTATTCCCTTCCATGTATTAGGGCTATGATTTGTACATTACCTGCTAATGTATTATAAATTCAAAGAATTGTCAATATTACCTGTGTCTTATATATTACCATATTATTCATGGAATGTCAATAATATTGTTCATTGTAATGGAGGATAACAATAAAAAGCATGCAGCTATTTTAACACGTGACTTCCAAGCTACATTATCGTAATAACCCATTTGAACCTACCTAAACGCTTTCATGCCTTTTTATATTTTGTCTGACCCTATTCATGTTGTAGTCGACAAAACCAGCGAAACTAATCATGAGCATATCTATTTAGAAAATCTTCGTACTTCCTGCTCCCTAGCAAAAATAAATAAATTATATTTTGGAAACTTTAAACCTGAAATCTCATATTATTTAGAACATTTATGAATCACAGCAATATATTTGTTTTTGTGAATCATCTCTCGTTTATACAAGTCATCAACCGTGGAGTCTTTGAAGTCACTATTCTTATCTCTTTGATCTTTCTCTTTTTTCATTAACGATTTACCTCTTTAAAATGATCACCTTGATAATGACACAACCTTACGTGCCATGATCGATACAATCCCTCTCTTGAACAAATGTTTCAACAATGCGTTGATGCTATTGTACAGTGGTGCGAGACAGGCACTGTATGACTAATGGATCGTGGTATACAAATTAAATCAGAACATACTAATATCTTTTTTTCAATGTGTTACGACTCAACGGTATAAAACTATGTAGTAAAAATGAGCTACAATAAAACAAGTTCTGCAAAATAAAATAAAAATTTATCTATAATTTTATGAAAAAATTTAACAAAACTTACAGTATTGCATAGTAAATCCCAAACGGTCTAAATGCTATATCATAAGTGTTAAGTTAGGAATGTTAATAAAATTATAATTGTATTGCAAATAACTTCCAATATTGACTGATTTGATATGATAGCCTCGAATGTAGTAGAAAGCCATTGGCCTAGAATAAGGCTATGTCTTACGATTCTCTTGATGCATCACAACAATACCAAATGTCTTTGAATGAACTGACTTTAGTTTCAATTTAATGTTTTGTTCCAAGAATATTCTTTAGCCCTTTCCCATTCCTGTTAATAATAAACGACAAGACTGAACACAACATTAAGGCAAACTCCGTTTTGGATCGAAAGGAAGATTGAGCACGTTTTCAAGTAAACAGCATTGATATAAATGCTTAAAAGAAATACAAAAACGAGATTGTAGGTCAGTCTCGTTTATAATGAGCCTATATGTTGATTCAATAGCCGCTCATTTTTAATACATTTAAATTATTCAGCAGGTTTTGGAATTTCCATGTGCAAAACTGATGTTCTTGAAAAATTCAAGTACATTGTTTACCTCCATTAATAATTGTCTATATTCATGTATATATATTTGCTATGCATCAGGTGTTTGCAAAGTCGCTCATTAACTAGGCCATTAACTTGAGGTTGGACAAACGTAAGTTACAAAAATAGATATGGATTATGAAAGCATTGAAAAAAGCCAACAAATGCATATTAAATATTCATAAGAAATAGACAATTAAAGAAAGACAAAATCAAATGGGACATAAACGCATGAGTTTAGCAGTATCGTAATTCATAGCCTTACAGTAATGTGATGTACAATTAGTTTATTTTGTTTGATTTAATTTAGTATTGCGTGATTTCCTTTCTTCCGTGATTCAGAGACGATTATTACTTTTTCACTTGACAGCTATCACATTTTAACAGTTGTTTCCTTATATTTTACTTCAAGGTCTATACATATTTAAAAGCGAAAGAATGTTTTAAAAACGAACTGTTGACCCATGTCACATTAATTGTGTTGTGTTAGAATTTTATAAATGCAAACATAAATGGTTATGACCCCTTTCAGTTAATTTAATGTTTTTAAGTTGTGTTCAGGCATAATTTGAGAGGAATAGTTTTTGGAAAAAACTATTAATTGGTGATGCAGAGTGCTTATTGACATTTTGACTCTTACTTCGGGTTTATTGTCAATTCATTCAACGAAATTATGGATTATTTAATTGTGATAGATAAGACTCTGGTACAGAAACACACTACAGACTATTGGCACGTTCAATATTGTCATTCATTTAGAATTTTAATTTTCTTTTATACATGTGATGGAACTTGTATGATTATTTAGGCGTTTAGTACGCAATACTGTTATTTCCTTTTAATGTTTCATCATTTATTCCAAGAAATACATTGCCTGTTCGGTTAATTGGATAATAACAATATATACTTTCCCTAACAATACATGCTTCTGACATAAACTATGCTCCTGCCACATTTGAAGAGAAAGTCAGACAGTTCAAGGAAATGGTTCGATATTAGTTACACTGATTAGGGTATTTTAAAAAAAACTAGAAACCGCGACAGCGGAACCCTCCTAAAATATTAAACTAAGAAAACCGAGAAACGCGTTTCCCTCGTGCTAACTTTCCACACCGATGCCTCTAATATATAACAGATCATACGCATGTATTTGTATTATTTTGAATCATATGAAAGTCTCAACAGTATAATTCAAGACGTTGCTATGGTTGCGTGACAAGGACTTTTAAGGGCTACATGAAATTTGTAATGGTAACTTCAAGCAGGACAACCAATTCAGATAGATATCGTTAAAAAGACAAGTGTTGCCTGATTTGAAAACATTTGCCTGGAGCCAGATCTGTTAAAAGATAGGATTTTGAGCCAATAATACAAGATATTTGTGGTATGAAACATATGAGCCGTTCAATATATTAGCAAAACCATAGATTTCAGAAACCGAATGAATAATCACAAAAGCAACATTCTCAAAAATTCGACGCGATAGTCGCCATTCACTATAATTCAGTCGCGTCTTTCCACATTGTATTGAGTAAATCAAATTTGGGGTAGACAGACAAATATTGCACACCTAAGAAACCAAACGTTCTTGTCCATTATCGTAACTCACTATTATCGCAACATCTTTCTGTCAGAACCTCCTTCTTAACTCAACAAGGATATACTTTCTTTACCAAATTTTGTAAATGGCGTTGATCTTTCGCCACGTTGTGGTTCCGTACTTTAGTCACAACTTAGCATTCGATGAAAACATATAGGTTCGCCATTTTGTAGATACAATATCCCGCTCATCTTTTAATTATGCACAACTTTGCGTCGATATATCTCTTGTTTCAAAATCTCTGTATTTATTGCAGAATTTTACAATGTTTTGTATAGTCGTTTTTGTGTGTTTGCTTTGTTACGTGTTTAGGCCCTTACAAAACGTAACAAGAAAATAGTGAATACAACAAGCTTTGTATGTTAACCAATAATTTATTTAGCTATATAAACAAGGTTAAAATGACAAAGTGAACGTACGGTTTCACGAAACAAGTAATTAAAAAATAGAAGTTCTAATAATAAAACGTTTTCATGAAATTTAGTTCGATCCCCGATGTAATCCAAAATGGAAAACGATGACGTATGATTTGGTCCACGTCATACTGATGTTTCCACAATTCTTTGTTTAATTTCATAAACTAATATTCCAGTTTGAAAGCTGGACAAATTGGGATAACTGTCTTTGTCAAATGATAACTATTATGCACAAGTATTTTCAGCGAAAATAAACATCTTAAAATGAAGATAATTTAAGAAAAATTAACTAATTAACCCACAACCTGGGAACAACATAAAACATTTTGGCTTTTAGTGTTATGTCCAAAATGACTATTATATCACCAAACATCAATAATATGTATAGTTGCAACGCAAACAATATGTCCGAATGTGGTCCATTCCTCTGGAAAGCCTAATTAATACATGTTATTTGACATGTGTGCCAGATATGACATTGATTTCACCTATGAATCTTACTCTGCGAAAGAATAAAGACATATTTTGAACCGTTTTTTTTTTTTATTAGAGACCATTATTGCTTCCAAATATAGGTCAGGAATTAGGTAAGCATTAGAATCAAAGTTTTTATTTTTACTTTACTTTCCAGTAGAAAAGGTTACATTACAATGCATGTAATGGAATGGAAAAAACAAACTAACAAACAAACAATTTAATTAAATCTAATTTATGTCTTAAATCAAATATACATCACAGCTACGTCCGTATAAGGTTGATTGGTTGTTACCCCCGACGAAACGTTTGTTTAGCACATATCATTTACTATCATTACAACACAATATATCGATTATCTCGTAATTCTAGCTTCAATTACCCGTTCACACAGTTTGTGGTACATTGCTTATTTTAATAGGCGTGGAACGTACATATAAATACAGAACAGTATAGAAACAACACGATACTGTTAATGAGAAATTCGCCTGATGAACAGGAATGTATAAACTATTTTGTTTAAATTCCGTCTTCTTTCTTGTCACTGTGTGGAGACAGACAACTATCTGAAAACTTTTTACCTTTGAGATATGAATCCCTGTAAAGACGGCAAGATGCAAAACACTCAAATAATCTAAATTAAAAGAAAAAACATTCCAATTCTGTGATAGTATTGCTAGTCTTGGTTTCATTTGAAATGTGTCCGCATGTTAATTTACTTCATTTATTAACTAACTTTAAAGAGCAGACGTTGTTGCTGCAAGGCAGACATTATTTATATAATTGATACTAGTTTGTTTCAACAGACATCCATTTCCCTTGGTAATTTCAATCGCAGCTGTTGTTCCACTTTGATTATTTGTTCACGTGGGTAAGACTGGAAGTCCGTAATAGTTATATGAATAACACAATCGAATAATGTTATTGCAGATCAGGTAGACAATATCCAATATCATCATCAAGAGCAGGCGCAAGTCGCGCCACACTTCAAACCACTCCTTCAAATTTACTGGCACATGTTATTAACTTCAAAATAACAAAAAGGTTCAAACAATAAAATATAAAACACTACGGTCAACTCATCCATTCATATCATTGAATGATGTATAATGTTGATGAAATCGTAATTCAATGTAGATTAGTTTCAATATATTTCACATTCCATTTTTAACATTTCTATATATAGTGATGTTATTAGTGAAATGCTTGTTTTGTGTGATAAATTATTGCTTGTTGTTTTGTTTTTATAGTATTAAAATCTTGTGACACCTGGGTTTATTTACAGCAGATTTGTTTTCTCATATCTACTTATATTGTATAGACATAAAATAATCTGCTAATTCGTTCTGGCAGTTTCCTCACTAGTTTTGGGTTTAAGTCCATTAAATGGGCTTAATTGTGGAAGAACGAAGTATAAATAGACGGACACTTTGCAAAATAGCTTCAATCTGTATAGGTTTCGGAATCGAGAATGAACACATAAGGTCAACGCATATGGTCAATGAAGAGAGTTAACATAAAATACCACATATTTTAGGGTTATAGCAGCTTGCTGTAATACGTGCTGCTTTGTTTCTCTACAACTTAATCCATCAAGAAATATGCGTATGCTTATGTGTCAGAGACGTCACAGACCGTTACGTACCTCGGGTTATATAATTCATATTTCATCGGCATCTTCCCTCA
Source organism: Unio delphinus (assembly GCA_029339505.1). Taxonomy (NCBI): domain Eukaryota; kingdom Metazoa; phylum Mollusca; class Bivalvia; order Unionida; family Unionidae; genus Unio; species Unio delphinus. Next base: position 6,670,673 of record JAQISU010000142.1, read on the forward strand.
GGGAAAACGTGTAATATTTGTACACTTGCTAAATTACTGGTCAGATGAAAATGAACCTCTTTATGATACATTTGGCTAGATTTGCATAATTGCATTTATGAAATAAATAATTTTTTTTGACGCAACGACACGAATGCAAACACCTACGTTCAGATAAATGCGATATGATGATCTCTCTCTCTCTCTCTCTCTCTCTCTCTCTCTCTCTCTCTCTCTCTCTCTCTCTCTCTCTCTCTCTCTCTCTCTCTCTCTCTCTCTCTTGCACTTGTAACAAAACATAATTCCAATTCAGATGATAAGACTACCATTGGCATGTGAGATAATATCACATTCGGCGAGATATCGATTTTAGGGTTGGGATATTACGTATAATAAGACAGTTACCTCAGTTCACGTAGTAAGCAATCACGGTCAGGCCCAGTGTTCGATCATGCAAAATAGATATATTAGTTGCAGTCAAATATGTCTGGTGATAAAAACAGAGAGAGAGAGGGGCTAGGAATAGGTGGGGAGAGCACGTGTTTAACGTCGGAAAAAGTGAGTACCAAAATAAGCATCATGAAATCTCGTTTCCTCCGGGCAATAACACTAACTTATGCTGATACGGATATGTGTGAAAGTGCGTGAAATGCAGTGTTTGGTAATGTTTTGAACATTAAAAATATATTTTTAAAAAAAAATATGCAAAGCATTATGAGACATAACCACGTGATTAAATAAATGCCTCCAAGAGGTAGCAAATAAACAAACGATGGAAAATGGCTTACCAATTTTGGCTCCAGTACACAATTATTACACGAGAATGAGTGAAACAGCATATATATCAAATGTGAAATTTTATTATGTAAAGAAAAAATTAATTCACTCAAACCTATCATTTAAAAAGAACGACTAATATGAGAGATACACCTTGCAATTTAAATTGGCTTTGTCATCATTTTTTAAAAACGAAAATATTTATCATCATCTATTATACACAAAAAAAAAAATTTGATTGCATAGACGTGGTTCGTGGCATTTATTGTATAACATATAGCCACGTTCCTGTCAAACAGTGGACTACAATTGCAAATTAGTTAAATCCGCTGACAGCGTTCAATAGTTAAATCTGTCAAGACATTCGTCATTAATGTTAATGTCGTGCAAGGAATCGACGTGACATAATGAGCAGATAATTATAACTTTATAAAAAATTATTTCCTCTCGCAACTATTACAAAACGCTGAATCTTATGTATACTTATGCTTTCTTCTTCTTTTTCGTCTTCTTCTTCTTCTTCTTCAACTTCTTCTTCTTCTTCTTCTAAATAATATTAGTAGTAGTAGTAGTAGTAGTAGTAGTAGTAGTAGTAGTAGTAGTAGTAGTATTAATGTTGCCGTAGTTTTAATTGAAAATAAAGTTTCGATGCATCAGCAAAAGAGTGAAATGAATAAATGTATTCACAGTAGATAGGTGTTCTCATAAAAACAGCAAAACTCACCTTCTGGAGATTTTCAGATTTCAACATGATTTAGATAGCCATAATGAGAGCTCGGTTTTTAAGGCGTTTAGCGCAATACAGGCAAGGTGGGGCTTTGATTAGCCTTGATTGGCTTCCATTACGTTTCCGTGGGAATTACACTTTGCTTTCTGACCTCAGTATAATGATTGAACGAATATCTCTGACTTAAAGCACACTGAACAAAAACATATTGCTCTATAAATTAAAATGTTTCCCTTTGTTTATTAATGTAACAAATATGAAATGAAAGGCATTTGCGTCACTATTGTAATTATAGTTGCTAATATATACTTACTCCTTAGCTTATGTAACTGACTCTTATGAAGGAGAGGGAAACCATAACGATTGTAAGAAAGACCGTCCAGTTTCTAATCCCTCGTTCATATACAAAATATGAACTTCAAACAAATGTTCAAAACACAGCTGCTCGGATTATCTTTAGAGTACCACGATCAGAGAACACCTCCCCGCTGCGCTGTACCCTACACAGGCTATTCATTTGATCCAGAATCAACAAAATTTGTTCTCTGTACTACGTCTCACTGACGGATTCCAGTCCAGCATACCTATCTGGTGTCACCCACGTGTACATACCAGCAAGATACTTAACCTCCTCTTCTGAGAATCGTATACTCATTATTCTCACTATGAAAACGAAGTCATATGGACAACATTCTTTTGCATACCAGGGCCCAGCAACGTGGAATGAATTGTCCATTGACATTAGACACAAAGATACAGTGATCTATTTCAAGAGTGCTCTTGAAACTCACCTTTCTCGACTTCAAGAACAAACTTAAAGACCTAATAATGTTTCATACCTTAAATATTTTCAGCATGTTTTTTATTTTTTTCTAATTTCATGGTGATTTTTATGTTTTCTGTTTTCTTTCATCGTATCATTATAGATGTTGTAAAGCGCTTAGAACTTCTAAAACTTTGGTGCTATACAAACTCCTCATTAGTATTATTTATTATTTGTTAATGTATACATTATAAGGGAGAATATTGTATTGCCTGCTTTATTAAGAGGAGTATATATTGCATACTATGTCAAGGAGAGTATTTTATATCCCATACCATGTCAAGAAGAGTATTTGTTATTGCGTACTATGTCAAGGAGAATATATTGCATGATATGTAAAGGAGAGTATTTGTTATTGCATATTATGACAAGTAGAGTATTTTTTATTGCATATTATGGCAAGTAGAGTCTTTGTTATTGCATTTAATGCCCAGGAGAGTATTTGTTGTTGCATACTATGTCAAGGAGAGTAATTTGTATTGCATACTGTGTCAAGGAGAGTATTTGTTATTGCATAATATGTCAACGAGAGTATTTGTTATTGCATATTATGGCAAGTAGAGAATTTGTTATTGAATAATATGGCAATTAGAGTATTTGTTATTGCATTTAATGCCCAGGAGAGTATGTGTTATTGCATACTTTGTCAAGAAGAGTAGTTTGTATTGCATAATATGTCAACAAGAGTATTTGTTACTGCATATAATGTCCAGGAGAGTAGTTTGTATTGCATACAATATCTATAAGAGTTTTTTCTTATTGCATACAAGTGAGTATTTCCTAAGGCATGCCTTGTGTTGTTTCATGTATAAGTAAATACTGTGAGGCAATGTACTAGACTAAACACACTAACAATGTTAAACCAGAAATAAATCAAAAGTAATTTTTTCAACAGGTGTGTGGGGTTCTTTCAATTGCTTTTATTCGATGATTGTGCAAAGAAATATAACCGTCAACGTCTTTAGGCCGTATGACTACGCATATTGTATTTCCATTAATTTTGTATTTGAATTTCCTTTTATTTCTTCTTAAATTATCGAGTGTTGGACGATTGTTGAATTGATTTAATGCTTCGCGCCGTTGCCTAAAGGCTTCTTTACATTCCATGGTTACCCAAAATTTTTTTGGGGCGGTTTATTGTTCGGTAAGGACTTTAGAATAGATTCTTCTTCAATCTCGATTAGAATGGAAATAAAATGCTGTATATGATTAACAGCGTTAAATACTGTATCATCATTTAGTCTAGGCTTTCGACAAGGCCCATGATACATCCGCTAAGCCTGATGATGTATGTTACTGTCACGGAATTGTGTATGACTGGTTTCAATATTTTTATGTGGTCAAAAATGTACTCGGATTTTGCTACTGCGTACAGCCTTACTGAGGGTGGTTTATTTATTATCGGGTTTTAGTTATTTCGAAATAGTGAGTGAAAACTCAGCTCATGCTGCATGTGCGAATTGCCTGCAGTTTAAAAGTACCTAGCTGCGCATATTGGTCACAGCTATGGGTATATATACACACAATTCTACGCAGATATCACATTACGATCCAGTCTTGTCAGAAACGCTTCCATCTTTAAAGGAGCAAACTTTCAGCTAAAGAGCTGACTGTGGTCCGGGGCTGACCGTGGGGTCCGGTGGTGCGCGGGTGCGGTGCCATGTTGGGGTGACCGTGTGGTCCGTGAGTGATCGTGGGGCTTGTCTATGCTGCCCGTGTGTGGTGCCATGTTGTGGTGACCGTGGGGCTTGTCTAGGCTGCCTTTTTGTGTGTGGTGCCGTGTAGAGTACCTTGTGCATGTTTGTTTTGTGTAAGCTGCCTTTGTGTATGATTCGTTATATATATGTATTATAATATAATTGGGTGATGTGAAGGTCACAGAACTGTTAGATTCTTGTGACGTACACGCTGTGTTTTGGTGACGATGGTTCGGAAGATTGTACTACTGTCCTCAAATCGAGGGACCAAGGCTCCGCGACCATAGTCTCGGTGTTGAATGTAAAGGACTCCTGAGGGATCTTTCAAACAGACGGGGGAGTGGACCATGGGTGGCAACTCCACCACCATTGACTAGAGCGGGTGTAACCGGATATACATCTTCGACGTCAAATGGACGCCATGATATTTGTAGTATACGTATACCATTATTATTTGCTATTACCATCTAAGCAAGTAATTCACATCCATGTATCGGTTTCATAATCTGAACGACTCGTAATTTCACCTTTTCATTGCAGTCTCGTTATATGAACGACATATTCATAATTTCATATTTACATCAGTCTCGTTACATTAACGATAACTTAATGTATTTAAATGTATTTCATAGAGAACGTTTGCTTCTGACCAGATGTTTTTTCAAACAAAATATCGAAAAGCATAATATGAAGGCTAGAGTGCTCACAATTCCCATTATGCACTGAAAAGTAAATAAATATGTATATGATTTGAATTTTTAGCGTAGCTTTAACACTTTTTTCAGACATATCGCTACCATGTCTGCAGTATGTAGTGATGTCTAGCACTGAGGCATCGTGCCGCAGACATGTAGCATGATGTCCCACCGAGACACATTATCCTGACACCATGCCGACCAGTCCTAACACTAACCTCTTAATGCTGAGCGCCAAGCGAGGCAGCTGTTAGAACCTTTTTGTAAGTCTTTGGTATGACTCGGCCGGTGTTTGATTCCATGACTACCCACATCCGTGGCGGACGCTCTAACCACTACGGAAATAAATACAAAACTCTATAAACAAATCATTTATAAATGTACAGTCACATTTGACTTGGCTTAAAGTGCATTTACGCATCCTCTCTATTTGCTAGATCTGCTACATTATCGCTCCTGATAAACTGCATATTGCAGCATCCATATTATAGAAAACATAAAGCCAATGAATACAATCTGACAAATAATTAGCAAAGTAAATATTTAACTTTCAACAATCTCTACAACCAATCGAACAAAAGATAAATAGTATGATAACTGTAATAGCAAATTACATGGAAAAAGTGCCGAAATATTTGGAAAATTATAACACTGTAATATCAAGACTGTGACACCCATATTAAAATAATATTCCATTTAGGGGGAATAACTATGAAGTGAAAAAAAGAATTTAAGACAGTGGATAAGATGGTGAAGGATCAACATTTGTATTTGTGATGAACTGGACTCTATGATGAATACAGCTTTGCAATTAAATATAAATCCTCTTATTTGAGTGGATTTGTGGCACTAGCAAAATTATGCTGACCACCAGACCTTGGATTAAATAAGACCATGCACAATGGTCATCGCGGTAGATCCATACATGAAAAAAAAAGAAATATATGATATAAGAAATAAGAAAATGTAAAGTTCAGAATCTATGTAAATTCCACACTGTAAATTCCACACATGTAAATTCCACACTGAAAATAAAATGTCTTATTTTATGTGCGTATGTTTTACGAAAGCCTTTGTTGCAGTTCGTTCTGTACACGAAAATTATACGATTTGAATTGTTCAAAACACTCAATTCACTGTACAGAATATATTTATCTTCAAATACATTAAACTATTTCCGCAACATAGTCCATTGATAGCAAGTATAGTAAAACTCCAAGAAACAGGAAAGCAAAATAAATTTAGCTGAAAATGTTAATATGAAGACTATCATTGTTTTCTGTGGCAGACTTCTCATTCAAAACGGTTATGGTATTTCAATATATAAACCGTCAGCAATGGTATATGGAGAAGAAACGCAAGAGGAATAAGCAAAGATGCATATAACCGCTCCGGTGGCCTAGTGGTTAGAGCGTCCGCCCCGGAAGCGGGAGGTCGTCGGTTCGATCCCCGGCCGAGTCATACCAAAGACTTACAAAAATGGTACTAACAGCTGCCTCGCTTGACGCTCAGCATTAAGAGGTTAGTGTTAGGACTGGTCGGCCTGGTGTCAGGATAATGTGACTGGGTGGGACATCATGCTACATGTCTGCGGCATGATGTCTCAGTGCTAGACATCACTATAAACTGCCTCACTGCAGACATCGTAGCGATATGACTGAAAAATTGTTAAAGCTACGTTAAAAATCCTAATCAAACAAACAAACAAACAAAGATGCATATTTAGTTGCATGGCTGGAGGCAAAATAATATATTGTTTCGATAATATTAAACAATATATGATGAAAGCAAAGTTAATATATTTGAGGTTCGGACTATAAATGATTGTTTTATTGAGCAGCATTTTACCTGCTACACATTTTAATTGGGAACTAATTTAAGACACAATTGTATTATGGATGGGCTGTTTGATTGATTATGCAACATCGGTATCAAACGGGGGAAAAATGTGACATCTGACTTGAAGTGTTTATTTAATGCAAACCGCTAGAATAACACAATAAAAATTTGTCTTGCAAATTAACGTTTATAATATCGTCATCACATAAATGATAAACCGCTCTGGTGGCCTAGTGGTTAGAGCGTCCGCCGCGGATGCGGGTGGTCGTGCGTTCGATCCCCGGCCACGTCATACCAAAGACTTAAAAAAACTGGTACTAACAGCTGCCTCGCTTGGCGCTCAGCATTAAGAGGTTAGTGATAAGACTGGTTCGCCTGGTGTCATAATAATGTGACTGGGTTTAACACCATGCCACATGTCTGTGGCATGATGCCCCAGTGCTAGACATCAATATAAACTACCTCACTGCAGACATCGTAGCGATATGACTGTAAAACTGTTAAAGCTACGTTAAAAATCCTAATCAAACAAACATAAATGATAAATATATTAAAGATGAATCAAATTTAGCAAAGGTAGAAATCAATGAAAATGGCGGGTGTCTAGATTTTATTTGGCTTTTGCTCTTTTCTGTTCATGTAAAAGTAGATTTACAACTTTAACAGGAAAAATGTAGGAAGCATGAATTAATGTGAAGGGAAACAGGATATGATCAATTAACGACATGTATAGTATACGTGTATCAAAATAATAGACTGCTAAACAATATTGCACTCACTAAACTTTTCAACACGGTGTAAGCTGAAGTTACACAGTCTACAACAAGTACAAACAAGCATAGACTGATAAAATTTTGGTATAATATATGTATGATACGAGGATGTATTGACGCAGTATATACGAGTTTAATAAGTGTATTGAAGATTTAACCGATTTGTAGCAAGAGTTTATAAACTATATATATATATATATATATATATATATATATATATATATATATATATATATATATATATATATATATATATATATAGCATCAATATTGTTTACACCAATAGAAACAAAAACAAGAGAAACACATCATCAACTAAATTAAGCCTAACTCTAGTGTAAATAAATCTTATATTCAGTCTAGAATAAATTGTTTTAAATTGTAATAGATAATAGCAAGAAGACGTTTGACGAGCAAACTAAACTATTGGCTACAACATGCATGCAGAAATTTCGACTCTCGGTAAATCTAATCCTAAAGTCGTTTTGTAGTAATTCAACGTTTTGCCAAGACTAAACCTAAGATGCTTGTTCAGCTGAGGAATACACAGAAACATTTATTGCTATCTGCTAACCGTACAGTATCAGGATATATTTAGATCTACTTTTTTATAGTATTATTTTGAAGCATGTCTCCTTATGCAATGTGTTGATAGTGAAGGTTTTCACAGATATTTATTTAGTACGAAATATCGCATTGCCTATGCAATCATAGATATTGATGAAATATCCTTGGATCAATCTTTTATATCGTTTACTTTAAAAACATTTTAGTGCAAAATAATTTTCGAAATATAATTTACGACATATTTTTCGGATGTATTAGGTAACATCGGACAATTTTGCAAATTCCTATCTTTAGATAATTTATCACTACAAGTGCTCGCCATTAAAGACTTATCTTGTAAATATGTTATATTTTTATTTCCGGAACAGTTTATCATATACTGTAAAATTGTGAAAAATGCAATGTTCAGAAAAGTCACATAAACTGACGTCCAATCTACACCGAGATTCCTTTTTATATCTACTATAGCACTTGTTATCATCGAGAACAATGATTTGATTGTGCAGTTAATAGAAAGACATGAACATTTCTAAAATAGATTTATTGGCTCCAGTGGTAATTTACGAGCTTTTCAGAGGCATTCTGCGTGAGTATCATTTACAACGTATAAAACATTGATTTAATGATTTAACATTTTAAACTGTAACTGTCTTCTTTTAATTCGATTTTAAGCAGCAGAATCCTCGAACTATGCATATACTCCTGAAAAACTTCAACATATAAATTAGCTAACAAATTATGTTATTACATGTTTGCGTTAACAGGTAGCAACGAATGTATGTAGGTATAGTACCAATTCTACGTCAGACCTTTCCACTAGAGACTGTTTTATTAAAGGTAGGTCACTGCATTTATCTAAGATTATAATGATATCCATGCATGATTAGCTTGTTTCAATATATTATGCTTTCATTTAAAACTAGAACGAACAACCAAGTTTTAATATACTTCTCTTCGGGTAATAAGGGTATTCGTCAGATTTATCGAAAACTGTCTGATAAAAATTAATATTTGTTCGAGTTCGCGTGCAGACAATTCTTGCTGACTGAATCAAGATCAGTAAACGTACAATCAATGCAACATTGCTAACAAGCGGTAGACCAGATTTTCCTCGATTTGGTTCCTGACAATTTGCATATTTTAGAACCCGTCTAACTTTCAACAGTCTATACAACTAGTTGAATACGAATAAATAGTGTGACATGTTTATCAGAGAAAGACATATTAGATGTGTAATCGGCCATATTTGCCATATTTGAATTTTGGAGGAACTCAAACCCGCTGATGAATGCAGCTAACTATCAGTCCCTTTATTGGAGTGGATTTGTAGCATTAGCAAAGTAATGCAGCTCGACATACACTGGACGACTGAACTACACACGACAGAGCATACGCTATCGCTTAGGCTTCGTAGTCATACCAGTAAATCCATGTATGGAAAATAGGACACGAATTTGGAAGCTTTAGTAAAGCAAAACTGCTAAGAACAGAATCTGCATACATTCCCCACTCAATATAAACTAAATCCTATTTTATACACTTCAAATTTTCATGAAAGTGATCTGTTGCAGTTTTTGTCCTCTATTTGTACGAGCAAACTAAATGTTTCCAATTTATCGAAAGACTATATTTACTAAATGGAATACCTATCTCTCAGTACAAATGGACTACTGAATAAATCCCCATATATCCAAAATATTCGCGGCTTTAAGTGCAACAATCCATCCGCATATGTGTAGTCTTTGAAAACATCTAACACGAAAGGATCGTCATTATGCAGTGCCATGACATTGTAAGTACCATTACCCTATTACTATCCCAATCGTCTTGCAAACGCCTCATTCATGCCGATCTATTTTGAAAGAGCCCAAACTAAACTAGATACTCAAACGTTTCCACATTTCATTGACACTATTATAGTCATCAGTAGCGTCTTTCGACACCTGATTTAACACACTGTTAGTTGTTTTGTTGCTTTAGTACCATTACACCCCCCTGCGGTTTCGGGGTCACTACTTCTCCTAGACGGGTGGAAGGGTTGTGGCCCAGTCCCGACAAATCGGCTGGTTACGCCGAGCCCTAGTAGGTCTTTATTTACTTACGCACTTTCTTTATATTTTTTGTATCTCTCTTGATACCACCGTTGTCCCTACATTATATCCCTTTAGCTTTCACTTTCCCAAGTATTAGAAGACTTCCATGAAGACGGTGGCTTAAAGGGTCAATCGGGAGGTCATTTTACCCCGACCCCAGAAGGAGACTTCACCGGTTACTGATAGGTAATTTTTTCAAAGCATCTATATATCCCTGGAACTAGAAATGCAGAATGAAACTTTGTAAATCAATACAAAGCTTGCTGTTGTATATCTGTAACATTGCTAACTTAATTAAGTAAACTAATTATACAACGCTTTAAAACAAACTAATAGCCAACAAAATAATTCTGAGCGTGCAAGAATTTGTCACCACATAGACAAATATGTATACTATCCGAAAAATAGATGTATCCTGTAAAGCAGACAGAGAAATAGGTACAAATGTGAATACTATAAATTGCATTACTAAACAAAGACATTCAGAAGAGTCAACTGGTATTGCCTGATAGACCAATAAATCAATTAATCAATCACTATATAGGTTATATCTGATACTTGTAAACCTCATAATAATTTCAATACTAGAGAAAAAATAAAATTGCTGCTTCATTGCAAAATGACTGCGACAAGTAAATTTATGACAGGCATGGTTATATTTGTTGATATCAATTCATGTCTTAATAGAGAAAACAATATCACGGTGATATGAGCTTGACTGCTTGTCAGTTGATTCATTTATTGGCAGAATAATCTAAGATAATGGCTCCATACAGGGGAGTATGGATTAACATTGTATTTAGTGAAAATATACGTGTGTTATATTAATGCACTTATTTGTTTGTCTTTGTTTTCGAAGAGTTGATATTGTCAATTCGTCTGACCAATAGGTAATTATACTTAATCTTGCATGTCTCGTGCAAATTCCAAGTTACTGGCCTGCGTCTGTGATAGCTGCAATGGTAAATTATTACTTTCTTGTGTTGGCTATATGTTATGCCTTCTCTCTCTCTCTCTCTCTCTCTCTCTCTCTCTCTCTCTCTCTCTCTCTCTCTCTCTCTCTCTCTCTCTCTCTCGCTCTCTCTCTCTCTCTCTCTGTTGTTCATCTCTTTCTTTCTCTTCTCATTTCTTCTTTTTGTTCCTTCTGTTATATTATATTATATTATATTATATTATATTATATTATATTATATTATATTATATTATATTATATTATATTATATTATATTATATTATATTATATAATATTATATTATATTATATTATATTATATTCTGACTCGCGAATATCGTTTGCTGGTTTGAATCAATTCAGATGTGTTGATATTGATGACGTTATATGCAAAGAACGTTTTATATTTGGAAATTAATGCATCCATATTCATTGATATACAAAGTTCTCATTTATAGCACTGATATAGACATGCTTTTATAACCAAGATATACGACTTAGATTTCTCCCCTCTTTATTACAAAATATAGCAATTCATCAAAATACACAGTTAACACAGCCGTTTTAATACTCGACCAAACCTGAAAGTGTTTGGCAAATGTACAAACCATCAAACTAACCACTAGCAAAAAGATTGAAACGTTATTGATATACATTTTTTCAGATTAATGAGAGGTCTGGAAAAGACAACGGAAGAAATGTAGAACAAGAAATAGGTTATAATCTTGATAGGGTGTTATTTCACTGACCCTTGAGAGAGTTAACATAACAATTTACATTTTAGACAGTAAATAACTCGTGTAAGTTAGAAAAATCTGGGAAAGTCATAACAACTATAATCAGTTCATTGATCTGATAATAAAAACTTTATCGTCATTGCCGAGAAATAAAATCAACTGGAACAAAAGGACCAAAGTTATAGGCGAATGTTTACAAAGTGTATAAATAGACCTGGGTATAATAGTAAGAAAGGAAACCAGATATAAATGAAGTATTGAATTCAGAGTACTAAGATTGTTTCAGTAGTTGCTAATAACATACCAAACACAGCAAATAATGGGGAAGACGACAATCCCCATTATTCCCTCTTCAAAGTAGACCGAAATTTAAACGAATAAACAAACAAAGGATACATTCAGTTGTCTCCAAAAGGCTTCAAGCCATAGCTAATATATATAATTTGATCACGAAATTTATCATGTTTAAATTTATCTGTATAAGATGTCGGGGTATGTTTAAATAGATAAGTAGTAGAAAAGTTATGATTTTGGATCCGAAAATGTCCAGTGGTATATAATAATTTCGCTCCCAATTTCTTTCGTTGGTTTGTCATCAAAGAAGCAAAGTTTTAGACATTGTAAATGAAAACCATGAAACAAAGATGCGTGTGATATACTATTTGAATGACTAAAGAAAACTTGCATTATTATTAAAAATAGAAACAAAAGATGTTTCTTAGTGTAATGGGAAGAATCTGAAAATGATGCGAAGAGACCGTCTATGTTTACCATCAAAATATACGTAAGATATAAAAAGATTAATGTCTTATGTTCGTAGCTAAAGTATTGCATTGATTACCTTTGAACATGAATTCAAATGCCCATAAAACAAGTTCGAGGGACATACTAAGAGTTTATCGCGTGTAAGATAGACTTTTTATAACATAACATATTGCAATAAAAGACATTTTTACCATTTTACGCTAATTTGCACTTTCCGGCCGCAAACAAAAAAAAACAGGGCCATTCGAGCCGTGTAGCACACGTGACAAGTAAACGGTTGCGGGGCAAATATCCTCAGGGAAAATATAATTTATATGCCTGGTATGGTAGAGGATTATAATTATTACTTATGCATACAGTATGCATATTTGTCTACTGAAAGTGTAACTCTGAAGGCACATACAATCAAATGTCGCATGGCATGATATAAAATCTGGTATATTTCACATTTTTAAAATAGAAAATTAAGTCATTATGACCTTTATTTCATGATTATTAGTTTCGAATCTCAGACCAAATATCTTGATTTTTAGTTTCGAATCTCGGACCAAATAATGTAATATATAGGTCATATTTTGGAATGAAAATAAAAACCTTCTGAGAGGCACTGCTATTGAAATCAATCTTAATAATTAATTTATCAGTATATAGTTACCTTCGTCTGTCAAAACGATGTTGAGATGAAAAATGCCCCATAAAAACGTCATTGTCATTATGGTTGAAAAAAACTAACAGTGAAATTATAAAATAAACAGAATAATTAGATTCCTCGAAAGTTTTTTATTTATGGTATAGTCGGAATGATGACATATTCACCTATTTGTTTGTGTGGAAAAGAAATTATCAGTACGTGTTAACGTTAAATGTTTAATGATTAAAATAAATTAAATCACTGCCAATTGATACACAAATTCCAAAATTGATAACGCAGGAAGTTTATAATTATGATTTGAAAATTCTCGGTGACCTGTATAGCTACTTATTACGATGGATAATTTAATTATGTGTCACACTTGACACACAATAAAGCTGTCTTTATGAATAATGACAATTTAGGTCAGTTATCATTTTACATTATACGGTGTCATTCATGTTCATAGTGCGAGCTAAGCAAAAAAATCAAGTCGAATTAGAATTAATTAAGGCATATATGGTCCTGGTGCAATTACCAGGAATCATAATCGCAGTTGCCACGATGAGACGTGGAGAAGCTAACACAATAAGTAATATTATGTTGATGATGATACAATGAGAGATGAAGGAGAATAATATAGAACACGGTCATTGAATATATCTCTATATGCACTATGTTCATCCTATTTAGTTGATTGAGCAACGCCAAGAATTGTAGATGGTCAGACCTATATATCCAATTTACTCTTCATCCATTTCTAAATTGGTTCCCATTTCTCCGTTATGTGTACCATGACTCACTGTAATTGTGATATGTAAAAATTGAAACCAGTCTATAAATTAATGAACACGATGTATTCTCTATAGTATACATGGGTTTGGCTAGCCATGATTGTTTGATTAAATTAAACGCTAAGTCAAATGAATCTTCTGAGTGTTTATTTTAGTTGTATCTGAAACAAGTAGACTATATTTAACTGATGCAATTTTAATCCTTTTGCAGATGAGAGTGACTGAAACACTCCTGTCTGAGCCTCGTGACAAAATGGTGTGGAACTGAAAACGTTTTTTTTTTCAATTCCATTTAGAGCCATACAATGGCTCAACCCATATGGTTTTTCTCTACAGATAAGCTGGAACTAATGATGCATTTGTGCTGATTATATATAATATATAATATATAATATATATATATATATATATATATATATATATATGTGTGTGTGTGTGTGTGTGTGTGTGTGTGTGTGTATTTTTAATATCATGGTATTGCATGGGTTTGCTATGGAAATGAATTAGTATATTCAGTCCTATAAAGAACAGAGCCTTACAGTAATTCCACACATGCATAAGCAATTAACTTTTTTAAATGCAAAAGTATGGTTCTACTTGTGAATAGGAAACTGAATACCGTTTGTATATCTTGGAGTGGGGTATTACACATAATTTTAGAGCAATTACTGTCATGAACAAGGGCGGAGGTTGATCTTAACAGGTGGGTATTTTTACTGCTAGGTTGAGTGTTTTGCACACTGGTTAATAATCTGTTCAATCCGATGTATAGAGTGTATACAATTTACCATTTGTAGAGTAATTCTGGTAAGCAATGTGATATTTCCCACTTGTATTTTCAAAATACTGTCTCTACATTGTCAGTTGCAAATAGAATGAGCTTTCAAAACATTCTTTTTAAGTTCTTTTATTCATTATCAACCAAACCTGTCCAGCCAAACCATTTATAGACTGATTCCCATTCTTCATTCAAATTTGTACTATAGGTCCTTCATGATGAATTTAGAGAAATACCACTAAATTCAGGAATATTTTTGGGAATTATCACTGAGAATAACATTAAACTAGTCATCATTAAGTTAGCATCGAATATAATAATGACAATAATTTAGATCAAATATTATTTTAAAAAATATACTTTACTGATCCAGAACATTTTAATTTTTACTCATTACAGCTTATTCTGCTCAATGCAATTTTCAAAACTTGGACGTGATAATGTCTTCTTATTAATATCCAAAACTGACCAAACATGAAAATATTCTTGCAATTTACAAAACTGCTGCTAGACAACAAAGACTGCATGTGCTGAAATTAACATATCTTCTCAAATGTGAAGACGTTTTGGACTTTGCATTGTTTACATAATTGAATAATAATGTTCTGGTGTTTGTATGATATGAACAATTGAACCTAAATTTATTACAACCTGTATCAACAGAAATGTCTGTGTTCTCATGGTCATACTAGATGCAGTTGAGAACAAATAACGTCACACATGTATTTGTAACAGAATTGTTACCGAGCGGTTGGTGGATTAAATGAACAACTCAAACACAATATGTGAAAGATCATGTAAATTTATGAACTAAATTATTAATGAAAAATAATGATGTATCAACACAATAACTCATGCGTTCAACCCACAATCATACTTCACAACCATTCAAAATTCAAAAATAAATTAAATATTAATAAACAAAACACAGATCCAAGGAACCTTCTGGACTACACAAATGTTTCATATAAAATGGAACCTTTACAAAAGATATATTATCACACAACAAATACAAACATCAAATTACATTATCGCACGTATGGATTGCGACAAAAAGTACTAACATCTACATGTATTAAATCAAGTTACTAACTGTTATCGAGATTCATGTAGTCCCTTGGAATCCTACAGATTCAAAGTAACCATGTGTAAATATAACAATGTATTCAATTGTAACAATAATTGAAGCACACACATGCGTCTCGACCCTGTACAACCGTACAATTCACCAACTGTTGAATCGCCGCACAGCTTCTCCGAATATCGACGGTTGGCTCAATACTTTTATCGGCCGCTTGCCCTTCACGGATCCACTACAGTTATACGTACAGACAGCAAGCATACAGCATCTACTAGAACCACCGGTCCCAAAAACTTAGATACTATCCCGGACGTTTACACCTCTAGACAGCTCCGGCACTCGGACATTTAGACTTCTAGATTTCCGGATATTTACACTTCTCGACAGACGTAGACGGACAGACAATCCGACAGACACACAGTCAGATACCTCAATTTGATCGCACAATTAAACAGCATAATCACGGCACAATCAATCACATTAAGCTACAATTCAGTTACATTCAACTACAATTAAGTCATATTCAGCTACAATTCAGTCATATGCAGCTACAATTCAGCTACATTCAGCTACAATTCAGCTACATTCAACCCTTTGGATGGAGAAAGAATGACGAGCTATCTCTCCTTTGACAAGATACTTTCGACTCGTCATCTTTCTAGAAATATTCTGCCTTATATGTTCCCAAATAGGTGAGCAGAATTCACGGCAAAATTCCCGTGCAACCCGTGATTATAATGTTCCTGACTTCAAGTGATTTGTAGTCAGGCACATGCAAATCGCTACACGTCGCTTACCTTGAAAAACACTTATTCACCCCAGGTAACGCATGTACGACGAAACAAAAGAAAATGGTGAAATAAGTTTGCATTCAAGAAGAAATTTATTCAATTTTCGCCTAATTCTGTGACAGTATTCCTGAATGGAATTAATTGTATAATTTATCTGCTATCAAAATGTATCAACAGACTGCCTGGAAGAGATTAGTGCAGTGGATCTTCAACCATGAGTGTAAACATAATACATTATATTTCTCTAACTACATAGAATTACATGGGCATAAAGCGAACTGTTTACATTGAATATTTTCCCTTTAAATGTGAAGACCATAATAATTATATCAGTGCACTGATTTGTCTGATCATATGGATATATGAAAATCCTATTTAATATCATCCTGAGTTTGTTGTGACATGCATAATAAGTATCATACAAAATTCTAGGAATTTTACGCTAAACAAAATCCAAAACAGAATCATTCAGGAACCATAACTTCCATAAGAGACTGTTAGCAGCAAGCAAATGGCACATATAACATCAAGGCCTGTTTGCCTATAAATTCTTGCCATCCTGATTAGATTGCTCAAATGTGTAATTAACCATGTTTTCACCAGAGAAGTCTGCTGTAAACTTTGAGAGATGGTGCTAACCAGGATGACCCTTGCTAAATGTTAAACTATTATCATTGTGCTACATGAAAGGAAAAACATGATAATCAAAATGAAACTTGATCTGACTAAAAGTACAATTTTACACTCCACCATGTTCCAGTTTTAGAGTGTATTACATCTACTGATCTATCAATTGTTTATGTTACATGTACATTTAGAGTTATTTAAGAACCAATGTGGGTAAGATACTTATGTTGTGTATTGTACTGTCATAATATTCATCATAACATTCATTCTTACTTATTTGAAAGATAGATTGATAGCTAGGCAGCTTGGGAGATTATATCAAGATAATTGAAATTACTTTCATATAATGCAACTGATTTACCTAGTGGACTTTGGGGCATTTAAGTACAATTGATGTAATGCTTTGCTGAACTCTATATGACACTCATTCATGCAATTTGATATGTGAGTTGTTGGTAGAATCGTTATGGCATATTGCTATACCACCAAAGAAATGTTTTAGTCTTGTCCAAAAACGTTAATCAGTGTGACCCAAATGTATTATTTCAGAGATATGGATTTTCAGCTACATGCTAATTACACCCTAAATACCATGTATCATATTGCACCTGCACTCACAAATTGGTATGAGCATCAGAAATACAGAGGATATATCCACCATGCTAAGAATATGTCACTATTGACTAGTTTGCATGCTTTGTAAATTTGTGGGTTTTTTTAGCTATCTGGAGAACATATTAGGCCCTATTTTATCTATACTTATGCAAATTAGCATATATGTGCATCTCAGGGAGAGTCACTCAACCACGCAGAGGATAAGTCTTTGTAATTTCACACATGAGAGCATTATGAATTCTACTTTGCTACACACACAGCGTATAATTATCAACTGTAACTAACACTTATAAAGTTTAAAATATGGATATTATCACAGAGTGACTACGACATCATTTTCAAGTGTGAATACCATTTGTATCTTCAGACATTTGCTGACATTTGTCTTTTCAACCCTCTGTGTCTACATCCTTATTATAACAGAGTAGTCTACTTTGTCTAGACTATACCCTGTCTACCAGGATGAGACCGTGCTAACCATGAAACAAATGTAATGTGTTATTAGTTGTGTCAACCATCGTCGATCAGACAAAAAGAAAGAATTAATAACATTGCAAGATGGAATGATTGAGAGAGACTGTATTCTTCGTGGAAAGAGGTTGAACACTTCATGGTTACGTAGAGAATATGAAGTGCTACGCCATTAAAATCCAAATCAAGCCTTAACAATATGAGCCAAGACTTTCTAAAATAGGCCAAAGATTAGGATAAAAGAGAAGCATGAAAAAGTGTGCCAGAGAAGGAAACGAATTCCTTCGTCCTCATGCAAATTGGATGCAAGTACAAAAATAAAAGAATAAAAGAGAGTTGGATGAAAATATTGGATACGATTGAGTGCAGTAAGATAACAAATTTTGCATGATTGTAAAATATTACAAGGTGTTAGAGCAAGCTTCAAAAAGAGAAGGTTGTGTTAGAGAGACTCGAATCTTAGGATATAAAAATCCCTTAACATGGCCTTAGTTTTGAACGAAAAACATTATGTTTCTTTCTATACTCAAGTTGCAATCTAATATTTGCTGTATATAATTGGAACAATAATTTACCAGTTTGAACTTTTCAACAGGTATATATGTTGCTACTATGTTCCAGAGATATTTTCATATTTAAATAATAATAATAATAATAATAATAATAATAGGTTTTTAGAACATTATGACATGTTTTAAGAAACAACATTAATGAAGCATTAAATAAGTAACTATATGTGCCTCGTAACCTACAAATTTAACGTATGATGTCGATAGGCTATTGTATCATTGATATCATGAACACTGTGTATGGATCCCAAGGAAAGTGTAAACATACATGAAAGATGTTCTTGTGGATTACTTGATGCACGTTCAGTATTATGGTTGTAATCAAACCCAATTTGTTTTACTCTCTCACTCTATATTTCCTTGTATGTTGCACTTTATGTATGATAATGCGAGAGGGGAATGGAAAAGACAACAGAATATACATCTTCAAATAAAAGTGACACGATAGACATAGTAATATTCCTCTAAATTATCACTCAAACATTCAACCATCTCCATGTGTCTATTCCGACTTTGAGTTGTATTTTGGTTTCCAATCTTCAATTCTTAACGTTGCTCAATCAATGACATTGAATGAACATATTTAATATATATATATATATATATATATATATATATATATATATATATATATATATATATATATATATATATATATATATATATATATATATATATATATATATATATATATATATATATTGAATGACCATGTTTATATTATTTTCCAACATTTCTTCATTGTATCATCATGAACATATACTTAATATTTTAACTTTTCCATGTCTTATCGTGGGAATTGTGCTCATGATTCCTTGTCATTTCACCAGGACTATATATTCTGTAAATAATTATCATTCTACTTGATTTATTCTTTGAATGGGAAACTTCATATTTTACTGTTACCATCATCTTACCATTTTACTTTGAACTATTTGGCTTCTAATATCGCTGGTCGATATTAATCTTTGTAGTATTTTTAAACATGTATACATGCAGCCTATTGTATGGCGCTAAATAGCCTATAAGTGCTGGTGCACCGTTAAAAATCAAACAAACAAACTTGATTTATTGCTTAGCTCGCAGTATGGACTAGTCACGGTATAATGTAAAGACATAACTGACTTAAACTGTCATTATGCATGAAGACATTCTTAATCAGTGTAACATTGGACACGAAATTCCATTATCTTTCGTACTCAGTAGTTATACAGGTCACCGAGAATGTTCAGATCATAATGCGAACCTTCCTGTGTTTTCCATTTTGGAGTTTATGTATCGATTCGCATTAATTTAATTTATGTCAATCATTAAACACTATTCGTTAACATGCACTGCTGATTACATTTTCACAAACTTTCGGTGACGATGAAATAATTGCGACTGACTGATAATAAATTATCCTGTTTCGAACGATTTCCTGTTAGCTGTTTGCAAAAAAAAAAAACCACCATAGCTTTTTTAATGAGCATTTTATCTCAACATAGTCTCGACAGACGAAGGTAACTATATGTTGATACATTATGTATATAACTTGATTTAAATAGCAGTGTCCCTAATGGATTTTATTTTCTTTCTAAAATATGACCTATATATTACGTTCTTTGGTCTGAAATGCGAAATAATAATCAAGAAATAAATTTGATAATGTCTTAATTTTCTTATTTCATAATGTGAAAAATACAAAATTTTAAATCATGCCATACGACAATTGATTGTACGTGCCTATAGAGTTACACTTTTAGTAAGATAAATATGCATTTTGTAGGCTTATGCAATAATTACAAACCTCTCCCATGCAAGGCACATAAATTATTTTTGCCCTTAGGATATTTGACCCGCAACCGTTTGATCGTCACGTGTGCTACACGGCTCGAATGGCCTTATTTTTATTTTACAGCTGGAAAGTACAAAATAGCTCATAAATCGCCACAATGTCTTTCGTTGCGATAAGTTATGTTATAAAAAAGCCTATCTTGCAAGCGATAAACTCTTAGTGTGTCCCTCGAATTTGTTTCTATGTTTCAGGTATACATTTGCAGGTCTGTTGAATTCATGTTAAAAATAATCAATCAAGCATACTTTAAATACGCATATAAGACATCAATCGTTATACATGTTACATATATTTTGATGGTAAACATAGACGGTCTCTTATCATCGTTTTCAGATTCTTCCCATTACACTAAGAAACAGATTTTGTTTTAATTTTATAAATAATGAAAGTTTTCTTTAGTCTTTCAAAATAGTACATCGCACACATTATTAGTTTCATTTTTCTTCATTTACAATGTGTAACACTTTGTTTATTTGAAGGCAAAGCCACGAAAGAAATGTGTTGGCGTTGTACCTTGGAGCGAAATTAGTATATACCACTGGACATTTTCGGAACCAAAATCATAACTTTTCTACTACATATGTTATTCAAACATCTCCCAACATCTAATAAAGATTTTTTTAAACACGATGAATTTCTTGATCAAATTGTATATATTAGCTGTGGCTTGGATCCTTTGGGAGATAACGGAATTTATCCATTGTTTGTTTATTCGTATAAATTTCATTCTACTTTGAAGAGGGATTAATGGGTATTTCAGTGTTCCTTTGCTGTGTTTGGTCTTCTATATTCAACAATCTTTTTATTCAATACTTCATTAATACGAACATTTCTTTTCTTGCTATTTTACCCAAATATACAATGTTGTAAACACTCGCCATTAACTTTGGTCCATTTGTTCTAGTTGAATGGGAAACTTCATATTTTACTGTTACCATCATCTTACCATTTTACTTTGAACTATTTGGCTTCTAATATCGCTGGTCGATATAAATATTTGTAGTATTTTTAAACATGTATACATACAGCATATTGTATGGCGCTAAATAGCCTATAAGTGCTGGTGCACCGTTAAAAAACAAACAAACAATCTTGATTTATTACTTAGCTCGCAGTATGGGCTAGTCACGGTATAATGTAAAGATATAACTGACTTAAATTGTCATTATTCAGAAGACATTCTTGATCAGTGTAACATTGGACACGAAATTCCATTATCTTTCGTACTCAGTAGTTATACAGGTCACCGAGAATGTTCAGATCATAATGAGAACCTTCCTGTGTTTTCCATTTTGGAATTTATGTATCGATTCGCATTAATTTAATTTATGTCAATCATTAAACACTATTCGTTAACATGCACTGCTAATTACATTTTCACGAACTTTCGGTGACGATGTAATAATTGCGACTGACTGATAATAAATTATCCTGTTTTGAACAATTTCCTGTCAGCTGTTTGCAAAAAAAACGACCATGGCTTTTTTAATGAGCATTTTATCTCAACATAGTCTCGACAGACGAAGGTAACTATATGCTGAAACATTATGTATATAACTTGATTTAAATAGCAGTGTGCCTAATGGATTTTATTTTCTTTCTAAAATATGACCTATTTAGTGCGTTCTTTGGTCTGAAATGCGAAATAATAATCAAGAAATAAATTTGATAATGTCTTAATTTTCTTATTTCATAATGTGAAAAATACAAAATTTTAAATCATGCCATACGACAATTGATTGTACCTGCCTGTAGAGTTACACTTTTAGTAATATAAATATGCATTTTGTAGGCTTATGCAATAATTACAAACCTCTCCCATGCAAGGCACATAAATTATTTTTTCCCTTAGGATATTTGACCCGCAACCGTTTGATCGTCACGTGTGCTACACGGCTCGAATGGCCTTATTTTTTATTTGCAGCTGGAAAGTACAAAATAGCTCATAAATCGCCACAATGTCCTTCGTTGCGATAAGTTATGTTATAAAAAAGTCTATCTTGCAAGCGATAAACTCTTAGTGTGTCCCTCGAATTTGTTTCTATATTTCAGGTATACATTTGCAGGTCTGTTGAATTCATGTTAAAAATAATCAATGAAGCATACTTTAAATACGCATATAAGACATCAATCGTTATACATGTTACATATATTTTGATGGTAAACATAGACGGTCTCTTATCATCGTTTTCAGATTCTTCCCATTACACTAAGAAACAGATTTTGTTTTAATTTTAATAATAATGAAAGTTTTCTTTAGTCTTTCAAAATAGTACATCGCACACATTATTAGTTTCATTTTTCATCATTTACAATGTGTAACACTTTGTTAATTTGAAGGCAAAGCCACGAAAGAAATGTGTTGGCGTTGTACCTTGGAGCGAAATTAATATATACCACTGGACATTTTCGGAACCAAAATCATAACTTTCTACTACATATGTTATTCAAACATCTCCCGACATCTAATAAAGATTTTTTTTTTAAAACACGATGAATTTCTTGATCAAATTGTATATATTAGCTGTGGCTTGGATCCTTTCGGAGATAACGGAATTTATCCATTGTTTGTTCATTCGTATAAATTTCATTCTACTTTGAAGAGGGATTAATGGGGATTCTAGTGTTCCTTTGCTGTGTTTGGTCTTTTATATTCAACAATCTCTTTATTCAATGCTTCATTAATACGAACATTTCTTTTCCTGCTATTTTACCCAAATATACAATGTTGTAAACACTGAAATGATCGTCAGTAAATCTAAAACTGTATAAGAAAGCCAAAGTAGATTACAAGTCATTATTTAGATTTATTTAGCTGTTTTATTACTCTCATATAGACATAAAGGTATATGCATAAATCTAAAGATACAACGATATACATACATATTTAGGATAATTGTTAGCGAATAATTTGCTAAATGCAAAACTGCTAGAAAATAATCATGGCCTAAAATATGTAATGGGAGATTAAAAAATGAACTAAAGGCATCCTTATATGAGTTGCTATAATCTGCGGCTTTAAAATTTGAAATATAGGTTGCAACATTCCATTCATTTGAACTCCTTCACACACACACACACACACAGCAAAAGTAGACAATCGAATTTATTTAAGATGGGCATGCCGGTGCATATACAGCACACAAGAAGACCTCCGATAAGTAAATGTTGATAAACATGTATGACCATTCATAAAGAAACTTCAACGTCCTTGCATTATAGAGACTATTAACTGGTAATTAATATTTAAGAGAAGAAAAAACTTTAACGTCCTTGCATTATAAAGACTATTAACTGATAATTAATATTTAAGAGAAGAAAAAACAATTTTCATTCTATAACCATAGAATAATTAATTATTTAAGATTCTTTAGAAAATGACAACGGATTCTTTACATTAAAACACTGGCATAGTCATTATTTAGACGAATGGATGAATTTAAAAGGAGGCAAGGAGAATTTAACAGTGAAATATGCACAGTCCTTGAGTTTAAATTACAATTTTAATATATTTATAAGCAATTCAAATTACAAATTCGTACCTATGTAGCGTCCAGAGTGATAACAGCTCTATTCCAAGATCTTTTGTTCAATGTTAGAATATAGATAAGAAAGATATGATATTTCCTCTCTCTCTCTCTCTCTCTCTCTCTCTCTCTCTCTCTCTCTCTCTCTCTCTCTCATATATATATATATATATATATATATATATATATATATATATATATATATATATATATATATATGTATATATATATATATATATATATATATATATATATATATATATATATATATATATATATATTGAGAAAGAGAGAGAGAGAAAGATACAGAGATGGATAGATATATATTAATAGTTATAGATGTATGCATGAATGTATGTATGTATGTATGTATGTATGTATGTATGTATGTATGTATGTATGTATGTATGTATGTATGTATGTATGTATGTATGTATGCAAATGTTTCCAACAATTCAAAACTTGACAGGTAAATATGCTTTTAATATATCTGCATATCATTGAAATTTAACCTCTTCCATCGATCTGATCCGTCTAATTAGGATTCAATACCAAAGTAAAGTAGACCGACACCCAATTCAATAACAATAAAAATAAGCTCTACATTAATCACGTCGAGACAAATATCGATTGTAATTCAATTTTATACCAACAGCTTGTCCTCTTTTCATCTTTGATGGTTCTTCTTCAAAAAAAAGAGTTACAATACATGACCAGCATTTGATGTAATTTTATTAATACTTTCTATAACATATTTGGGGACAGAATCTTTTTAAAGTACTTTGAGTCACACACACATCTAAAGACACCTGTTATTGTTTGTTGAAAATGAATCCCTCTGCAAATTGTATAATTTCATCTTGTAATGGAAACTGTGCAGCAAATATTGTAATGAATATTTAAAAATAGTAATATTTTTGTTCTGAAAACAGGAGTATATGCCCGACAGAACTTTACTTCAATATGCATTGTTCTAGGGATATCGCAGATATTGGTTCGTTAGTCGTATATAAACAAAATCAGTACACAAACAACAATGATGTGAGAGAGCTCTGTATTCTGACAATTGTTTATAAGTAACACGACCCCAAACGAGTTTATTTGGTTTAAAGAACACGTTGTATAAGCGACTATATTATATATTCTGTATCAGACATGCTATTTTATCATAGATGCATGTCACAACCAGTCGCATACGAGTCTGATTTATTGAGTGTAGTTTAAGGGAGGGACAAACTGGAGTGTCATACTAATAGGAAATTGCGATAAATTATATTGTCTAACATGTGGTTAGCTGTTAATAATACAATGGCTTGTTTGAAACGAGACATTACGACATTAGCACTAAACACAAAACTAAAAGATTCTCATTAAGAATAATTGTATTGAAGCTTCAGCCTAGTTTTCAAAAAACGAGATAAATAGTCATTTTTATTATAATAATGCAGAATGAGGTCGAAATTTGTACTGTTCTATCTCGTAGAGGGCCTTAATTAAAATGATTATGATATTTCTTCATTGCATATAAACTTATTTTTATCAACAGGTTTATCTGGCACTGAGCCAATTTGCATAGATTGATTCCGTTCTCGGTCACTTGGAACATCAGCCATTACAATCCTTCGGATTTGTCTTGCAGTATTAACCGTTTTGTGTTTACATTTAGTGTTTCTTTATAGGCCTGTTTCATAAGGGTTGTTACCTCTCTTGCGCGAGTTATCGTTATTTGTTAAATCTACTTCCGGTGAGCGAAAACTCAAACGAAACGACGGATAATAAAGGAATCGCTGACCCTTGCTCTTTTGACAAGCTATCAATATGTGAATTGAAGGTTTTTTAAAAGATAGAAGTTCACACGTGTCAGGGAGAAAATAATCGAATAAATGGACTTTAAACGGCTTATAGGATAGGGATTTGACTCATTTGCCATTGTTCTGAACAGAAAATTGTACAATTATCTTGTAATGAACAGTTCAAGAACTTTTGATTGTAAAATGACGAATGTCAAGAAGCAGATGAAGACTAACTTTTTTATGAAGACGATATGTGCACTCATTTGCATATCAAACAATTTCGCAGGAGTGCCGGCATTGCTGGGTGAAGGCCAAAGAAATTCCATCGTTGGCAAACGAGTCTTAAAAGAAAATTTACATATTCATTGTTTTTTTTAGTATATTTATTGCGTAATATGCACACTTTTTGTAAATAGGAACAAATAATTTGCTTTGCTGTCCTTTTTAGGCAAGTCGGGGTTCTTTTGGAATTTTGAAAACACAACACTTCCCAACACATGAACATATCCGCCCTGTTGATACAGAGCTTCTATTCTTACTCTAAAAATAAATTTAATATGCAGGAAAAGAATTTAAATTTCAGTACACTATTGAATTCCACAAAAAGAAAATATATTTACACACACACACACACACACACACACACACACACACATATATATATATATATATATATATATATATGGTCTCTGGTAACCCCAACATTTTGGGTACATGCCAACTGTCTTTCTATTTGGGAATAGCACGTAAAGGGAGGTAATATATCAGGGGAGATAATAACATTTTTGTAGATGTATTAATCTTTTAATGATGGACATACAACGAAAGTATAAAACAGGCAGTGGAACTTCCTTTGCAGTCAACGGGTGTACTAACAACCATTAAAAAAAAATACAAGGAAAGAATCCTTATGTGACACAAATTCACCCAAAGTGAATGCGCATTTAGTTCCT
The DNA here is from genome assembly GCA_029339505.1 of Unio delphinus. Lineage (NCBI taxonomy): Eukaryota > Metazoa > Mollusca > Bivalvia > Unionida > Unionidae > Unio > Unio delphinus. Next base: position 6,697,563 of record JAQISU010000142.1, read on the forward strand.
TGCAAATTTCACACGATTTCACTCTTTGATGATAATTTAATTGTGTGTTAATGCAAGATTATATCTTATAAGATATTCAGAATAGTATTACATCATGTAATTCATGTATTAATTTATTTATGAAGTGTCAATTTTGTAAAAGCTAAACTGACTTATCTGTGTTATAGCCTCATACAGACTGGTTTACAAAACCACATGGTACTATTGTAAACCACCTGGATAACAATATGTAGAATTCATTGCATTTCAAGACATAACCCTGTTAAATTTGCATTGATGCTGGTGATATACTTTGTGTGTGCCAAATCGTAACCACAAACGTTTGAATAGAGCACGTGTTTTGTCTTCGAATTCCTTTTAGCATCACTTCATTGAAATATAAATCCTCAGTATTCTCGCTTTATGTCTTATAAATTAATTTACAACCAGTCCATATAATATCATCTCCCTGATTCTAAAGAAAATCGTCTGTAAAGTGAGGTCTATTCTGTTTGACATACGTTATACTTATGCGCTCCCATGGTATTAGTTTTTAGGTAGCTAAATAGTAGCTTACGGTCTGTTGTTTAGTTATCTTTCTTGAAGTGGAGATTAATTATTGACCTCATTTATTTGTCTTGCCCTTTAATTGGTTTAGACAGGACATATACGTATACTTCGTTGTCTGTAAATTAGTTGCACTTTTAAGTTATGGAAGTTCTATTTAATATTTAATCGTCGACTACTAATTATGCCCTTCGATTGAAGTATCCTTTCCCTTCATCAAACGTTTTCTGGCATTCTCATCTTTTAATATTTCTATAATGCATTAAAATGCGTCATGTCTGGAGGAAACAAGCAAGATTAATCTTTCTCTCTCACATATCAAAATGATATATTGTACCTATTCGAAATGACATACGAATTATTTATAAACTTTAAAAACAGTTTTTACACGAAATCAGTATGGTTTTTGGTCCACTATTTGTGAGTCAACCGAAGCAAGTTTTGTTTTACTTTTATTTGGTATTTTGGTTTTGTCTCCTTTTGAAGCACTTGTTTATTTCTTGTTCGAATGGATTGGATCCAAAGGGAGAAATGATCGTCAGTAAATCTAAAACTGTATAAGAAAGCCAAAGTAGATTACAAGTCATTATTTAGATTTATTTAGCTGTTTTATTACTCTCATATAGACATAAAGGTATATGCATAGATCTAAAGATACAACGATATACGTACATATTTAGGATAATTGTTAGCGAATAATTTGCTAAATGCAAAACTGCTAGAAAATAATCATGGCCTAAAATATGTAAGAAGATCCTCAGCTTAGAAATGAACTACAGACATGTTATAACTACTGTGAAGCAATATGCCATTAAGCTAAGAGAGTAAAAAAGGAAGATCATTAATTTAAAATCTGAAACAGATTTTAAACCATAGAAACTTAACACTTCAGATAAAAAGGGTTAATATTTTAACCCTGAAAAGTGCTGAGAACTCTGAAAATCGTGACGCAAAGTACAAACTTTATAAGTAGGGTGTAAAAGATATACGATCTGAACGCGGATTCACTTTTCAGCCTAGCCAATAACGTCAAACGTCGACAATGTTATGTTTTAATGCACTTCTGAAAATACATTGAAATTTATAACAATATCGTTCACACTTCGTAACAACATTACATGTTGAAAAATCTAAAATTATATAGGACAGAAAATATAAAACCACAAGAAAGAATATATGAAACGGAAAATTAAATAAAATAAAAATATGAACTACGGAAACGAGAAACAAGAGCCATTTCAACATAGTCCTTCAACGTTATAATAAATATGGAAGATTATGTATTAAGATGCTTTAAAACTAAAACGAAGAATAAATTCAGACATTCGTAATCACATATTTAAGTTTTTTCATCAAGTGCTAATGTTAAAGATATTGCTCGCTGCAGACAAATCACTATAATATATATATATATATATATATATATATATATATATATCGTCTTCCATCTTGGATACTTCGCTGGAATTCGAATATATATATATATATATATATATATATATATATATATATATATATATATATATATATATATATATATATATATATATATATATAATTACTAAACACAATATATTATTTCTCATTATCATGCCACCAACGTATATCACGTCCCTCAATGACTTTCATTACATTTATCTGTTTAAGTGCATGATTGATTACTTGTGTCCATTTGTCTTTAAACCCTTTCCACTGTGAATGACATCGTGTTTTGAGCATAAACAGTTGTTTTAAAAAAAAAATTTGTGTTGGTTTTGAGGGCTCAAGAGGAAAGAGGCATGTAATGCTAATATATGTTAGATCGCTGTGTGTGTACAGTTGAGGTACAACCAGATATATGGCACATGGATATTTGCTATGCTATCGTTTAACGTAAGCGAAACACCACTTTGTACGCAATATGTTATGGAAAGCAATTTGTGTAACGTATTACACATAAAACAGATTCCTATCAAAACAGGGATACAAACATGCACACTTACATACTATATATATATATATATATATATATATATATATATATATATATATATATATATATATATATATATATATATATATATATTGCCATGTTACATTACTGGCTGGGATATAACATTTTCCATAATTGTAACAACACATGTAGTAAGAGTTGCAAGCTTGAGAAATTTTAGAAGTAAATGAGTTTACCAAATTGTATTAAATAAGGATTAGTATAATAATAATAATAATAATAATAATAATAATAATAATAATAATAATAATAATAATATGGTGAGCATTTATTTTCTACCCTATTATATGCATAATATACAATATGTGTTGAAAGGTTCGTTTGAGAAAATACTAGCAAAATTTTTAAACAAAAGTGCAATTCGCTCACCTTTGCCCCGTAGATAAATGAACTTTTTCAACATTTCTGACACCAGGCGAGTTAGAATTAGATTGACAGGAATACATACATTTAGCAAGAAAAGACGATATGCTGTTGTAACTCCATTGCTGGACTTTTCAGGGCACACGGGGCGTTTACTTTGTTAGACTTATACACAGCTTGATACAAACACCAACATAACATACACATCATATATGTATAAAGTCAATGAAATAAAACTCTCTAATCTAAATGTTTATAGCAGTTAAACTCCTTATATATTTATATAATATAGTCATGAATTTGTACATACATCGAGAATATGGATAAAGTGCTTTTCAGTCCATCTGGTATATATGCACCAATCTGCAATTATAGCTGTATGTATATAGATTGCAATTACAGTTCTATGTATATAGATTGCAATTACAGTTGTATGTATATAGATTGCGGTTGTGTGTATATAGATTGCGATTATAGTTGTATGTATATAGATTGAAGTTGTATGTATATAGATTGCAATTACAGTTGTATGTATATAGATTGCAGTTGTATGTATATAGATTGCAATTACAGTTCTATGTATATAGATTGCAATTACAGTTCTATGTATATAGATTGCAGTTGTATGTATATAGATTGCAATTACAGTTCTATGTATATAGATTGCAGTTGTATGTATATAGATTGCAATTACAGTTCTATGTATATAGATTGCAATTACAGTTCTATGTATATAGATTGCAGTTGTATGTATATAGATTGCAATTACAGTTGTATGTATATAGATTGCAATTACAGTTCTATGTATATAGATTGCAGTTGTATGTATATAGATTGCAATTACAGTTCTATGTATATAGATTGCAATTACAGTTCTATGTATATAGATTGCAGTTGTATGTATATAGATTGCAATTACAGTTGTATGTATATAGATTGAAGTTGTATGTATATAGATTGCGATTATAGTTGTATGTATATAGATTGCGATTATAGTTGTATGTATATAGATTGCGATTATAATTGTATGTATATAGATTGCGATTATAATTGTATGTATATATATTGCATCTCCATATTGAAATCAAAGGGTTGTGTAAATTTAGCTCTTAAAGTCCGCCTGTCCAACTTTATATGACTATATTGTAACCGAAATAAAACAACGGTTCAATTTTAAAATGTGTATTTTATTTTCGTGAGCGGTAATCTTTACTAAAGAGCATAGCACAACCAGACTTTATTAGACCTCATCACTTATTCCAGGTTCATTACGTATGACATTCATGGATTTTAAGAATGTTTATAGTGCAGTTATTTCATAAAATCCAGGGTTAACTATTCCAGATTTATTGTCGCTTTCTCTGTTGTGAATGAAACTTGAAATTATGGGATGTTTTGTATCATTAAAAGTGACAGCCGTGGGCACAGTGACACTTTCTACAGTTTTCGGCAACTCGGGTGACTTGATATACAATCCAAATATACTCAATACCATCGGCAGAAAGAAAATGGCATGGGCCGCGCAAAAGAAAAGAGTTAGTATGGCCACTTTGAAAATAGTATTGAAAACGTAGGATCTAACAAGAAGAAGAAATGGAAGTCCAAGTGTGGACCCAAATATCATAGTGAAAATAGGGGAATTGGCCCTTGTGAGAGATGAATACACTCGCGACTGATTATCGATGGCCTCAATATAGTAGAAGGCAAAGCAACAGTGTACTGCCACCTCAATAGCGTATGCAGTGGTAAGTATGACGTACAGAATGGATATGGTGTTCAAGGAAACGCCCCAGAACCAAAGGAATCCGAATGTACCTAGCATAATGGAAACGGCTGTCCATATGACAACAAGACAAATTATTGGCTGAGGAATTAAGATGAACGACATCAGTGCAAGTGCAATAATAGCTGTTATAAGTGGTCTTAGCATATTTGACTGAAGTTCTGTTGCAGATTCAATTCGATTTGAAAATGAGCTATACGCAAAACCTGGTACAATGTAGATATTTTTAAACTGTTTCATTTCCTTGTAGAACATTATTGCATGTTCTGATGTTTTCAGGTTAACCGTTCTAACGTAAATGCGGGAAGCCGTTATGTTGTCAGTTTCAGATTTTGAATAATACACATCATTTTTATACTCTTTATATTGTTCAAAGAATTGATTCAATGTTATCAAATTATGTTGGTTACTTGAATTTGTGTACAATTCGTATGCATCGAGCCAGTTTACAGCAAAGCTGTCATCGATAGCCTTGCTGGTCTTCATGATACTGATAAGATCAGAAACCTTCCGATGAGTGATTACGTCAGAATGGTTAACATAGCCATCAATAAGGAACATTACAAATTCCCTTTTATCAAAATGTTCAAGCGATATCTTATTATATAGATATGAATACGAATGAGGGGAGATCATGTTGCCATCTAGCATATCAAATTTCAGATTAGTAGCTCCCCATATAGAAATTGCCAGGTATCCTAAATAAAGTAAAATTGATACAGTCTTAAGAGGCAAATAGAGAGCAAAACGTGACATGAAGGCCGTTGGTACAGTTTGACAGTGTCCCTCTAATTCTTCGCTAGAAGATGGTTCCTTCCCGCTGCAACAGCAAATGAAACAGCGAGACTTCCCCTTCTCTTTCAGTTTTTCAGGTGACTCTACTGGTACGCATGTGCAGCAGTGCCTGTTCAGAGACACGCGTTTCTCGTGCAACGCAAGGCATGCAGCAAAGAAGGTCATGTGGTTAATAAAGATAAATCCCAAAGTTAATGCTGAAATTGAATAATTAACACATGAAAGTAATTATTCGAACTTATAAATTCAAACTGATTTTTCGTATGCGGTATACCAGTTTGGGACAGTGACTTTGTTTAGGTAAAGCACAACCCAAAGGATAAAGAACAATCATTGAGCAAACTGTATTTCGGTATATTTGAAAATATTATAAACAAATGACAAAGTGAAGAGCATTATGATTAGGTTTTTTAATTCTTGGTAATTATGGAAAAACCAAAACAAGTTTTTTTTTTCAAATTAATGAACAAAATTTTCAGATGAAATAGTTCTCAGCTGGTATTTATAATTTTGACTTCACTTTTACAACTGGTTATCATTCTGTTTCTTCAAAAAAATATAGAATAACATGTGAGTTCGTATTCCCGACATGTTATCCGATTGTGTAAATCTGATAAATGTAGATTAATGAAAGTCTTAAAGCTTAGAAATACGTTTATGAAGTTTGCAGCCACGTACTATGAAATAGTCGTATACATGTATTTCAATACCGATATATATGTTGTGTGCTGTCTGAAATGTTTAGAGGTAGGGAAAAACTAAACAGAAACAACGTACCTAGATACAAACAGAAGTGACGCATTACGGGTATATTAGACCAGATACCTACACCAAACATTATGATGTGGGTAAAGAGTGCCATAGTAATACCCGTGCTGGATGGGGCAAAGATTGTAATGAAACGGTCCTCATAATCGGATATCGTCTCATAGTTCACTGGCTGGGCCAGCATAATCAAAATGTAGTTAATCTCAAGACCTGAAACAAAGCTCAGGGGTTAATTTTAGGATAACATGTATACATATATATATATATATATATATATATATATATATATATATATATATATATATATATATATATATATGATTTTCTTAATATAATATAATATAATATAATATAATATAATATAATATAATATAATATAATATAATATAATATAATATAATATAATATCATATAATATCTCTTAGTATGAACAATTTTTTTAGCTGTGAATGGCCTTACAGTTTAATATATGATGACTAGAGAACTGTTTTGGTTAAATATTGTAAGTTTAATAATATATTAAATATGTGGTAAGTAAAATGTATAAATGTAATTCAAGATATAAATCACTTCCACTGGGGGTTAAAATTACGTAGCAATAAATATTGTTCAACAATGTTATTTCTCTTTACTGTTCACAAGATGTATCTGTATATCAACATAGGTGAACCAATCAGCAAATAAATCCATTCAAATATAATTTTAATCTTCTGGGTGAAATTTTGTTGAATTTTGTTTGTGTAACCATTTGCCATTTTGAAGGCTAGTATGAATACATATTACGTTTGCTTCCAGTTGAATAGATATCATGTGAGTATTATTATTTCAACTAAGAAAAGAATGTGTTAAATCAATACTGATATCCAAATATGGATCAACAGACCTACCTAAAAGAATATATGGCGTGCAACCGATGATATTTGTAAATAGTACCCCGCACCAGCTCAAAAGGCCCCAAGACCCTAAAACACTCAAGGGCACGACTAGAAACCCAGCACGGCTCAGATGGACCCTTTTGGACACACAGTCTCCAGATCCTGTGATGAAGTTGCTGTATGTGATAAAGACGGTGAAGCAAAGACCAAAGAAAGGAATATCAACAATGGCCTCGTTGCTTATCTCTTCGTCAGTAGAATCGGCTGATGAAAATGCAATGCCAAGACTATCTGACTTAATTTTTTTCAATGTTTTCACGAACGCATCTTGCCATCTTTTTGCCCTTTGAAGCTCATAGGAAGAACTCTGTCTGAGGTTGAATCTTAATTTTAAATACCTAGCCGAAAGAAGGGTTCCGTTTACCAGATTAATGTCACCCAGAAAAGTCAAATAGTGGTTCGGGCATTTTAGTGTATTGCAAACAGTGTACTTGACGACTCCACTCTCAACACTTTTCTGGAATGGTAAGGTCGTCAATTCTATTCCTTCTATCACACATTTTTCATTTCGAATCACGCATATATCAGTGTACGATAGTCCATCACCGGATAGGCTGATGTTAAGAATTATATCTACTACAGTTGAAATATTCTCGAAGACGCCGTCTTCAAATATATTATGACCGTTCTTTGGGAATAGAATGACTTCGCCGTACCGAAGAGGATGGGACATCGTGTGAGGCCAAAAGTTATTTCCTGATTCGTCGCTAAATGTCGAGTCGATCCTGGCCCTGTCGATGAGAGACTTTGTGTTTTCTGGGATATATAAATACTGAACGTCATTATTCAGATTCAATCGAAAGTAAAGGCCTAGACCTAGCACTCCATTTATCAATATCGAGAGTAATATGAATTTCCACGGATGGGCTGCCACTTTCTTTCCATAGATAGTGTAGAATGATTCCAGAAGCTGTTTAACTCGTATTTTCTTGCCCATTCTGAAAACAATTATAATATGTTCAAATATAAAATAAATTATATGGTTTTAAGTAATTAAAAATTAGTTCGTATATGTAAGCTATACTCAGAACAGTTCACGTCATAAAAGCTATTTTCGTGTAATTTTCTGCTCAGAGGGTCGTAGAATTTGTTAAGTGAAAAAAGTATCAATCATATCTTTATCAAAGGTAAATTCTAATATGTATGCTTAACTTCAGTTACACAAAGAAATGTCGGACGTACTAGTTTTCTTTGTGATTTTAGTGATCGAACTATTATGTCTGGAACCGCTCCGGTGGCCTAGTGGTTAGAGCGTCCGCCGCAGGAGCGGGGGTCGTGGGTTCGATCCCCGTCTGAGTCATACCAAATACTTACAAAAACGGTACTAACAGCTGCCTCGCTTGGCTCTCAGCATTAAGAAGTTAGTGTTAGGACTGGTCGGCCTGGTATTAGGATAATGTTACCGGGTGGGACATCATGCTACATGTCTGCGGCATGATGCCCCAGTGCTAGACATCAATATAAACTGCCTCACTGCAGATATCGTAGCGATATGACTGAAATGTGTTTTAAAGCTACGTTAAAGATCCTAATAAAACAAGCAAACAAATTATGCCTGGAAACATATTGTAATGGGCCGGAAATCTAGTCTCTACTTTTTGTAGTCCATTAATAGTAATGTTGGCAAATGAGGATGAATTGCAGCACTAATACCTAGTACCACTAGGGGCTACAACATCGTAGCTAGGTGGGTGGGTGTTTTCAACATTGACGGTCAAGATGAATGTATTCATTAATACCTTCAATTAACCAATGCCAAACGATGGTTGGTATGATTCCCATTTATATTTTATATTAGCGTATTAAATTAATCATAAATCTCTTGAACTTATTATTTTGTGACGTTATAATGCCAGGAATGCATGTGTAACTATCCTATGTATCAGCCTCATTCCAAATTAGACATTTGTCCAACATCACCGTCGTTATCTCGTTTGATGGTTATGGGTAGTTTACGGTATCACTCATTTTAAAGCTAAATATGTATCTGTATATCAAAGTGTGACCGTTCAGAGATATGCGCACTGCATGCACACATTCCTAATACTATGTTATATATAAGTCTTTAATTCCCAATTGTGGTTTACGGTCTCAATCGTTTTAAATTTTGCATTATGTTTCAAAGCTTGCTCAGTTATATATACACCCAAAAAGAACACTCCTACGTATATTCATTTTTAAATATTTTAAGAAGAACGTGTCTAAGTATAAATTTCACTTCGTAATAGTGTTAAAATGCAGATAGTTTCAATTAATCATTCAATATATATATATAAACTGTTTCAGGTCCGTTTAAAGTCGAGAGAAATCTTAAGGTTCGATCAGGAATAGATAGATGTCCGACAACTTACGCGGGGTCATTTGAAATAGCACTAGGATGATTAAAAATGGTGCTGATTGCTACACGGCCTCCAACAGGTAGGAAATGACGTTTTCCAAAAATGTGCGATTCTTTGATAATACTTAATTTATCATAATATCATTGTATACCAGGAAAGCTCTTTTTCGGATGAAAAGTTACAAGTGAAAATTCGATATTTCGAGCCTTCGAAAATGAGCGTAATTACCAGCCTTCGAAAAGGAGCGTATTTACCAGCCTTCGAAAATGAGCGTATTTACCAGCCTTCGAAAATGAGCGTAATTACCAGCCTTCGAAAATGAGCATATTTACCAGCCCGAGCCGATGCAGTAATTTGAGACGTAGTAGAATTTAGTGTCAATTCCTCTTTCAAACGGGAGACGACTCTCGTCTTACTTTCACCTTTTGATGACATTATCAGACTTCTTGCATAAGAAAAGAAGCCAACATACCTTGAGAATGTTTACATTAGCTTGAGAAGGCTGTATATATTAATTAGAGGAATGCATAATTACCGGGTAATGCATTTCAACATGAATGCAGTTTAAATATTGTAAGAACTCGAAAACTTAAATTTGTAATAACCTGTCACTAGTAACAATATTGAACTTTATAAAACAATACACTTTACATGGTAAATACTTTAATCTACATTTTAAGAATATAACATTTTTCATCGCAACATTTTACCTTATTTACCATAATCCATTGCTGATAAATTCTCATTTGCATCTTTCATCTTGAAGAAGCATGTTACTTAAACTTGGACAGATTTCACGTCCTGAATTTGTTTTGGCAATTTTTAGCCTTCGTGTAATATTTTTAATTGGGCGTGTCCTAGGCGTGTAAAGAACCCCTCTTTATTGATCATTGTCATCTCATCACTGCCAACTTGGGTTCGAGTCTAGGGTCGTGAAGAATACTGTCTAGTAGCATCCCTTGAGTCGGTGGTTCTTTCCGGTCTTTTCTCTCTACCTGTTATAGTGGTTGACATGCTTATCACTTAGCATCTGCCGAAACTCAGCAACAACAATAACAGTTTCATTTACTTAGCACATTTTAGGATTTTTTTTGCTGATGTGCATTTTAGCCCTATAGATGCACGCATGTTGGTACTAAATATTGCTGTATTTAGTTTCCTGGGTTAGTATCACCTCCTACTGGTGCATTTTAAAATACAAAATTCAGTAATCCTTATTTTTATAAGCTGTATCAAAAAATTGGAACCGAACATGTACAAAGAAGCAAAAAATTAAAAGAAAACTCCTGTGATTTCTGATAAGTGATACAAATGTCTAATCCACACAAAGATGTGCATTTGTTTGTCATATTATATTTTACAAAATTATATTTATCAACATTTTAAAATTTAATTGAAAACAGTGGGAGGAAGTACTTGAAATTTGTTAACATCTTGGTAAGTATTTTGCCATTGTAACTCATCATGTGTTGGTCGCTTGGTGTGAATACATTTTAATAAATCACAGTTTTAGTTTTTCATAATTTTCAATTTAACTCTGTTTAGTGTTTAATAGCAAACGCAACGAAAACAACTCAGACCTAAATCTTTGTTGTATTTGTTACCTGGTCACCAGCATAAAAAACAAGGTACAGCCATTAGAGTTTTGTAAGTTACAACAGATAATGAATTGTTCGGATTATGGCTAAGTATCATTTCCATTTTGAGAACATCCTGATTTATCGGCGATATATAACTAATATCGTGATAAAAGTGACATTTTGTCAGCTGTAGGCATATCCTTCTCAGTTTTTTGACAAGATGCATCACATTTGACCTATGAAGTTGGATCGAAGAGTGCAGGACCAAAACAAAACAATGAATCATATAATCAAAAATATGAAAAGAAAGCTTTTTTTTGGCTTTTAATAGGATTATGTAGTACAATATCGAACAACTTAAATTAAACTATTTACTCTCTGAGTGTGACAAAACAAGAAACGATAATGCTTTATAAATAAAACTGGTTTTAAGAATTGTATGTAATGAACATTTAATTTAAGTAATGTAATAACCTTTCCTTAGGATATCGAGAAGAGGACATTTTCTAATAACTCTAGTAATTCTCCACTTCCAGAGAAGTCATGGATGATTTAGAACCATTTCTGTGAATATATGCAATATTAATTACCATTCCGTCAAAATAAACAAATGGCAACAAAACATAATCACTGTGCAGACTAGTATATGCCCTTCTTTATTAAATATTGAAACTCATGGACACGTTTTACATTTATCGATAGTGTAATGATTTACTTGTACATAACTTCGTTTGTTTCATAGTTATTATATCAAATGGTTGATTATAAAATGGAAGATAAATAAATGGACAGAGTAATCATGAGGTAACTAGATCAGTGCGCGTCAATCACGTAATTAGTAACGGAATAATCGTCGGATGGTTGATATCGCCGAGTTGGATGTGGGAGATAAGGATTCCCATCCTTTGGCAAAACACCATAGGCTTACATCTATAGAGCCTCTGACAACCAAACCCACCTCCATACCTTCACTAGTGACTGGAACATGTTTAAACGGACTGAAGAAGGGATGACATGCGAGATTCTGGCGCCTCAAAACCAGACTCTTCGGGCAGATGGGCTCTGTTTTCAAACCTTCGCTGCATTACGACTATACCCTCTCACGGGAAATGCTAAGGGAGTAAACCCTCACAGAAAATCGGAAAGTGGAGTCTCTAAGACGACTTGGCATTGTTTTCAGTGTCGTCTCGGCAAAACCTGCAACTCCGATGGTGCCATGATCTATTGGCTGTCCATTGGCTAGATCAGCTGCATGGAGAGGGGGGAATTAGCTGCATGGGCATCAACTGATTTTCCATATCACCCTGCCCAGGTTTGCGCCCTGGAAAGGACTTCCCAATTACATTATTAATAATAACACCGTGTCCTATGATAAGCATTACTTTTTCGTGCTACAAAAAATATCAGCTGGACAAGGATACCATAGAGATTAAACACAAATAGCTACTAAAGAAGTAAAAGACTGACGACGAATCATTGAAGAACATGATCCAATAAATATGTTATATAACAGTCTTGAATGAACATCATATCTGGCATATTTTTGCGACTTTATTAGAAGTAGTCTAGAAATTCTACTAACGCAGATAGTTTTAATCTTAAAAAAAGGATTCTAAAAGAAACATTTCTATGTTCAGGATTATCTACAAACCTTTTAAATACAAATCTACATGCGACCATTGTCTCTTAAACAACCTCAAAAATACTTGTTTTGACAATGTTTAATACTTCCATGCCAAATTCCAAATAACTGCGCGTCCTTTTTGCTATATAAGTAAGGCATTTTAATTTAATATGCAGCTTAAGGTAATTTATAATGCCAAATCAACGAAACAAAGAGATACCTTACCTTTTTCAGTGCTTTCGTCTGCATCTAGCAATGGAAGATGCCACTCTACTTGAATACAAATGTGGGGATAAAATAATGATTGTGATTGTCATAAATACACGTCAACAAGACATCCATCTTCAATTTCAACCCTAATGCTCATCAGGTAAAGTGAAGAATACATTTATGTAAAATCCGCATTATGCTAGGTATACAGGACACAGAGTCTTACTGCTGTAACGGAAAAACGAAGTATAACTCGCATTAAAACTATTTATAGACTATCAAAATGGTTCAGTGCGCAATACATATTTGTCACCACAGACTTAATAGAAAGAAGAACTATAACAATTGCATTACCCAACAAAAAGGACATCCTGTTTGCTTGTACTACTTACTATGCATTAGCTTAGTCTGAAAAAATGTAAATGTTTTGCGATTGTTATATAATATAACATTGTGTCGCTCACAAGCGTATGAAATTCAGTACAACAGGGAATTTTCAAAACGTTGCTTCATTTCAAAATGAGAGATTAAAAAATGAACTAAAGGCATCCTTATATGAGTTGCTATAATCTGCGGCTTTAAAATTTGAAATAGTGGTTGAAACAGTCCATTCATTTGAACACACACACACACACACACACACACACACACACACACACCAAAAGTAGACAATCGAATTTATTTAAGATGGGCATGCCGGTGCATATACAGCACACAAGAAGACCTCCGATAAGTAAATGTTGATAAACATGTATGACCATTCATAAAGAAACTTTAACGTCCTTGCATTATAAAGACTATTAACTGATAATTAATATTTAAGAGAAGAAAAAACAATTTTCATACTATAACCATAGAATAATTAATTATTTAAGATTCTTTAGAAAATGAAAACGGATTCTTTACATTGAAACACTGGCATAGTCATTATTTAGACGAATGGATGAATTTAAAAGGATGCATTCTGAATAAATACACGGGAATGCTTTCGCTAGGCAAGGAGAATTTAACAGTTTAATATGCACAGTCCTTGAGTTTAAATTGCAATTTTAATATATTTATAAACAATTCAAATCACTAATTTGAACCTATGTAGCGTCCAGAGTGACAACTCTCTATTCCAAGATCTCTTGTTCGATGTGAGTATATAGATAAGAAAGATATGATATTCTCTCTCTCTCTCTCTCTCTCTCTCTCTCTCTCTCTCTCTCTCTCTCTCTCTCTCGATTCATCGTATTTCATATAGCTTTATTTAGTCACCTTGATCCAATGTGCCTTTTTATGAGCAACATAAATTAAAATATGTAAGATCTGATAAAACATGGCTGCCCAAGGAAATTTAACACTGGATAAATAACATTGATGCTAAATAAAAGATTTCAAAATGATGAGATAACCAGAGTAATAAAGTACCTTTAATCAGTTATGTTGAAATGTTTCAATTAAAAGTACTACCCACGTATGAGGATAAGTCATAGAAGGTTTCAGTGACATATTTTTGCAAATGTGTAATAATAGGTACAAGAAATATTCAATCGAAATCAGTAAATGACAACGAAACAAAAATTTAAATAAATAACTACCATTACTCTGCAGATTCACATATAATTATTTTTAATTCTTTTAAAGTCATCGGCTCATTATTTTCTCATCGATACTAAAGCACATCATAGGTCAGCGATTTACGAGTATATACTTTCGTGCACTGTTAAAGATATTTTGAAAGAAGTTTTAATTAAGAAAAAGAACAAAAAGAGGACCAAGTATTCTGAAGAAGATAATTATATCGATATGTGCAAATCAATAGGTTAGTAACAGAATGACTGTTTCTTGATAGTCTGTTTCTGTTCTCTTTAATACACGCATTAGTCATTATTTCTTATAAAATTCTTGTATATGCGTATCAACACAACTTTCAATAGCTCAGTTAACTGAGTTATATAATACGATATATAACAAACTATTCGATGTTACCTTTAGAATCTACGAAATGTCAATGTTGGAACAAAAGAATCATATAATAATAATAATAATAATAATAATAATAATAATAATAATAATAATAATAATAATAATATTAATATGCATTGGTAATACAGGCCACTGGTCCAAACATCATGTTCAAATATGATGCGATACAAACAAAAGAACATCATATCTAAAGAAAGTGCTGTTCATAAAAGTAATCATTATTTCATTTTTAAATTGTGTGTGACACAAGTATATGTTACATAGTAATCACACAAACTAATTTAAAAAGAATCCAAAAATCTGGAATGAGAACGTTAGGTGATATTGATCTAGTTTCCTATGTACCAGGAGTTGATGATAAAAAGGTTTCTATAATCTGTAAGGTGTTTATAAGAAGCATTGCAAACATAGATATAAGAATTGTACTAGTCAAATTTTGTTTAAATTTCCTACGGACATTTGATAGCAAATTATTTAATGAATATGGCTTAATCTCTCAAACTACGAATACTTAACATACATGTAAATTTGTTTACCTCTTTAATAGTTATTGAGTTTATCTCACTTGCAAAGACTTCAATTGATTTTATGCTGCGGATAGACAGTGATATGAACATATTTCCCTATCATGACGAAAAGGATATATCCCCGTTAAGTCACGTCAAATATTTGTGTTATTAAAAAAAACCTCGATAGAACGTTAGCTCAGTATGCATTATTTAAGATAAAGTATTAGATTGGAAGCAATTGCATTCCACTAAGATTCACATGTCAGCTGTTCTTTAGAAAACAAAACAGTTAATAAAAGTTTCAAATGCAGAAACTGTGCGAAAGGAATGTCATGTATGTCACTATTATTTGTCGGTCCTTTTTCTTGGAAGAGAAAGATTGCGTTGTTACCTTCTTCTTGCTATTCTACTCTTTTGTAATACAGTTCAGAAAGTTCTTTTCTGCAAAGCGTTGCCAAGAATTAACAAATTAAATAACAAAAAATTGCTCAAAATTAACAAATAATTAAAAAGACATTGCTCAAAATTAACAAGTCATTCTAAATGTGTTGATAATAATCTTAGACACATTATGAAACGGCAGTAACATAAAAAATGCACATGTATATGTCAATATGTGGTTGTATTCATGCATGCATATACGTGTTTATCTGTATGTACGTGGCTACACGTGCTCTTCATAATTTAATTCTTACGTTGTGGGTTTTGTTTACATCGTTGAATACGTATGCATACCCTATTTCTTCTTATATCTGGTAGTTTCTTAAACTTTTTAAGAACTACTCTCGACAATTAATCCCTTCTAACAGGCATAAGTAATTGCGAATAACGGTTATATTTTCCTCTGTTCAGTACAGGGTAGGGTTCTTTATTTCAACCATTGTGTATGCGACCTCATTTTCAGTGAAATGAGTTAGAGAACAATTTTACAAGCTGTGATACCGTGTATTATTAATTACTGCATTGCAAATTCATACATGTAATAAATTTTGCATCTAACAGATAGATGTCATAAATGTCATTGCAATAGCGTCGCATATCCACTAAATAACTACCTGTCATATTGCTGTTTGCTTATTAAACACGTTACTACATCACAAATTCAGTCACACAGTCACAAATGCATACAAGTAATAAATCTTGCACAAAATAGAAAGATCACATAAATATCATTGCAAATGTCCACTCTGTAGAAAACAATGATGCCTTATGTATTGTTAATATTAAGTCAGATTTACAAATTATGAGGAACGGGAATATCGCAGCAAACTAAAATTAAGATATATTAATGTTCAATTAATTCTTGATCGTTTGCCTGTTTCGATTATTACTTGTTTATATTATAAAGTATATCCGAAACGCTACCTATTGTGATTGTGTATACGTTGAATACAATGTTAGATTTGTACATAGGACAAATACCTAGTTCCATATGCATATTTGAAACAAAATACAGATATTTAATTGGCATAAAAACAGATCAAAATACATCATCCCCATCGCCACCTGGAACATTATAACTCTTGCGAAAATTGGAAGACTACAAGAAATGACACATGAGCTGAAACACTAGACTTGTCAAATTCTGGTAATCTGTGAAGTCAAATGGCAAGCACTAAGAAAACACCAAACTGACGATGGGCATACATTCTACTATAGTGAGGAGTTGGACAAGTCCATAAATTGAGTAGGCCTCCTTGTAAACAGAGCCATCAAGGAATATGTGCTTGGATGCCGCCCCATATCTAGCAGATTCATTTCCATTCGTCTAAAAGCATCACCCTTTAACATTACAATTATCCAAGTCTGTGCTTCAACGACCGATGATGATTAAGAACTGTAAGAGTTTTACAATAAACTCATGGGTATTCTAAACACGGTCAGTAAACAAAAGATGTTCTCATCATCCAAGGAGACTGAAATGCCAAAGTTGTCAATGATGCTCTAAAAGACTGGGATCATTGTGGGCCTTCTTACAATGAGCTTAATAATGAGAGAGGGAGACGGCTGATCGAATTTGCAAGCTATAAGAACTTGGTACTAGTCAACTCCCTGGACTAATATAAAGCTTCACGATGCTGGACATATTACACGTCAATTGGAACCCATCAAAACCAGATCGACTACATACTGGTTCAAAACTGTTACCGATCTGGCATCAATAGAACAAAGAGAGGGACGTTCCCAGGTGCTGATGTATGATCACGACCTTGTGCCTCTGAACTTCCGAGTGAGACAGAAAACATTTGAACAAATAACATATGGCTTAAATTCAAACTTGAGCAATTGAAGGACCCTATCATCTGCAAGTCATTCCAAGCCACAATTGGAGGAAACTTTGCTCCACTCCTTGTGATGGATCCGGACGTTGATTGATGACTTACACCTTTAAAACAGTCATGAAAACAGCTTCCAAGAAACTCATTGGCCTCCATCGACCAAACAAAAACAACCGAGATTACCGAAGAGATTCTGAATTTGTGTGATGCCCGAAGAGACCTAACACAAAACACCAGACACACAACAGTAGCAATGTAGTACCTATAAACAAAACAAGAATGTTATACAAAACTTAAAGAAAGCAACAGAAGATTGGATTGGACAAACGTACAGAGAAATAGAGAGCAGTCTGATAAAGAATAACAGCAAAAAGCATTCAAAATTGTGAATTACCACAGCAGACTGATGAAACCAAGAGTCAGTAACATTCAAGACGAAACTGTAAACTGCCTCGCAGAAGCGAGGGACATTGCAAAAAGATGGACTGAGTATTGTAAATAACTCAACAACCATCAGTTCACAGGAGACCCAGGGGTGCTTTAAGTTCCAAACTCCTCCAATGATTATGATTTTCCCATTCTCAAAGAAGAGGATGGAGTCAGCAATAAGAGCATTGAAGAATGGTAAGGCAGCTGGAATAGACAACACCTAAGCTAAACTTATCTAAATGGTGTAATTACCGGAGCTGGAATAATACTTGCATCGGTTACAATGATTGCTCCGGTTGTAGTTCCAATTTTTATTTCTGCGGTGCCTACCGTCGCTGGTATATTAACCGGAATAAAAAAAAAAACTATCATCGTGTAGTCAGCGTAAACTGCATGATTATATAATTAAATTCCATGTTGTATCAACTGCATACTCGCAATTATCCTAGATGATTTTGTCGTCACTCGATGATGCATTAATATCAGATAGCGAGTTTTCAGCGATGGTGGGTAATTATGATTCCGCGATGTCGAAATTAGAGCAGGATAATAATAATAACAACAATAATGACAATACCGCAGTAACTACTTCAACGAATAGCGGAAAATACCACACCGATGAAAACAAGCATGATATCAATAACCTCGACGAATCCTGTATTTAGTGTGAATTTCCCGACTCCAATTCCTGTGAAGGAGATAGCACTGGCGAAATTACGGGAATATCAC